>CM076582.1:370022072-370125134 GCA_034641835.2 Pinus albicaulis
TTGTTGAATTTCAACAAGTTTGTATCCTTGTAAGTTTTTATAGTATTAATTTCACTCTGTTTTTTGCATATATTTGATTTTTATGAAGATAAGTAGGTAAGAAAAAGTCATGTTTCAGTCTATCTTAAATCCTCTGAGGTTATAATCCATTTTAGAGATTGACTTATTGAAATTTATGTTTTTATAAGTCCCTCTATATCAATTGATTGTCAGTAATCTTCATAATGTCAAATGTGTTTTGTTAATTTGTTAAACATTGTTTGACAATCTTTCACACTTATCATCAATTAAACATTCAATCTAAATATTTAACTGATCATATTTTGTTACAGTTTCTGCCTTCACATATGCAAAATTAAATCACTGTTTGAAGTAAAGAAACAAACGTTTTATTAATAGTTAATATTATCAAAATTTTAGAGACATCTTTTTGTATTTATTAATACATTGTTCATACCAAAACCCAATTTAAACAAACAGAACATTATAGATGCTCTGGCATGATTAATTGACCTAGAATTATCTCAGAGGAAAACATTAGACTGTCATTGTTGCCGGGGATACAAAATTTGATCCATTTTCCCTAGGACAACGATATTCATATTCCTTTAAAGGTGAATAAAGGCCTAGTAAGGTTAAAATATTTCACCTGGCGACTTCATGAAACCCAAATCTAGCTGCTTCAAGACATACAAGGTCTCAGTATGATTCTGATATTGTTTTACCTTTATCAGATCCAGAGAGACTGGTAAGAAAAGCCTCTTCAAGGAGAAGACTTCAAACCCCTTATTCTTCTATTCCTCCTCAACAGGAGGCCACCTCAGTTCCTGATCCTTTTAGATTTGGACCTATTCCTTTAAACTTAGAAGATTTACCACCTAGGGTACATGAATTGAAATCTAAAGGAGTTTATTTCCAATTTTCTCTTTTGGTTAATTTATTGGAATCCTATCAAGTACCTGAAGTACCTTTTGAATCTCCCATATCAGAACAGGAATTGGATTTTCACTTACCTAAATTCAAACCTATTGATTTCATTTCTCCAACCTCTTATTCTTTTCCATCTACTTCTACTCAACCAGAAGATCTCTTATCCTTATATTCAAACCCTTTATTTGAACATAAAGAAGGAGAATCAGAGGTCCAAAAGTTGGTCATTTGTACACCCTTGAGATCTGTAAAAAGATATTCAACTTTACTTCTTCCACCACCTACTTTTACCCCTCCATCTTCACCTCCATCTTCCACAAATTCATCTTCTACAACCACCACCTCAGAATCTTCTTCATCTTCACCACAAAGTATGGCTAGTTTTCAACCTATTGTTCAAGCAAGATATGTTTCTTTACAACTTCCAAACATATTAAACAACTTTTGTGATGGATACTTGAAACATCTTCCAAGGTTTAATGGGGAAACTGGTTTATCTGTTGAATATCATTTAGCAGCATTTTTAGACTTTTCTGACAATATGAATATATAACATGAAACTGTATATATGAGATTTTTTGTTCAATCCTTAGAATGAAATGTTAAGATCTGGTTTAGATAATTGAGGGCACTCTCTATTCGAATTTGGGAAGAATTAAACACTATTTTTAATAATTAATGGGGTGTTAAAAAGGATCCTGTTTATTTTCTGTCAGAATTTGAAGAACTTAAGAGAAATTACGGTGAACCAATATCTGATTTCATTAAGATATTTAACAAAATTTATCATAAAATGATTGCTGACTGTAAACCACCAGTGGCAACAACAAAGGTTAGGTTTTCCAAAGCCTTTGAAGGTGATTTTGCAGTCATGCTAAGAGAAAGAACTTCTCATACCTTATAAGACATGCAAACAAATGCCATTGAAGTTGAAGCTAATAGATCTACTTTAGCTAAGCTTAAAGCAAAAGCTAAAAAGGCTCAAAGAAAAATGAAATCTAATCAAGAAGCTTCTTCTTCTTCCAAATCCAAAAACAAAGATAAAAATATAGATGAGATAACATCATTACTTAGGAACCTTTATAATAGGATTTCTAAAATTGAAACTTAACTAAGAATAGTCCAACAAACTATTGCTAGACCTCAAACACAAACTCAAGCTCAATTTAAGTATGCTCCTCAACTTAAAATTCTTCAAAGACCTATTAATGATCATCAAATACCACCTCCTCTATTGATTGATGATCAAAAACCTGATGATAATACTCTTTCAATCAAAAAATATATTATCAACCTTGAAAATACGTCTGTTCAAAATGCTATTGTCCCTATCCCTCAAAATCCAACATCCCAAGAGGATCAAGAAAATTCTCAAGTGTCTAAATATCAAGCCTTCTCAGAATTCTTAATTACTGAGCTAAATATTAGGTATGATTGAAGACCAAGGGAAGGTCCTGGAAGGCTTCCCAAAAATCCTGTCATAATTGAACCATAGATAAAATCGGTTGAAACTCAAACAACGACAATTCAACCTTTAAATCAACCAGCTAATACTACTTCAATTGATAAAAATGCTTTGACTTATTTTAATGTTGAAAAGGAATTAGAGAGAGTCAAAATTTCCATCCCAATATCAGAACTTTCAAAGAACACTGGATAAAAAATCAAGTCACAAAAATGGATTCAAAACTCAAGTGTAAATGCTGAAGGGTATGTGATTAGTCTACAAGATGAAAAACCCTCAATAGTATTTGGTCCAAGCTCTAACATGATAGATGAAATAGTGCCACCTTTTTATGTTACTTAAAAATCACATGATTCTCTGCTATATACCTGTATGTTAGATTCTGGAGCCTCACATAATCTTATGCCAAAAGTTATTATGGATCAATTAAATTTGGAAATTACTCGATCTTACCATGACCTATATACCTTTGATTCTAAAAGGGTACCATGTATAGGAATCATAAAAGACTTAGTAGTAACCTCAGCCGAAGTACTTGTGAAAAGTGTAGTTTTGGACATTGTTTTCACTGATATCCCTCCTAAATTTGGAATGCTTCTATCAAGATCTTATTGTGCTAAGCTAGGAGGGAGCCTTCATATGGATATGTATTTTGCTACAATTCCTGTATATGGGGGAGAAAACCTTAGGTTATATATGGAGGTCAGATTCATTCATACTATTTTCAAAGTAGATCAAGCTAGAAATCATCCCATATATGCAGTTGACCAAGATTTGGGTTGTTTCCAATTATCTTCAAATAATTTGTAGAATTCTCAACTTAAAATTGAAGATGTTGTAGAAACCCCAAAAACTGTCAAAACTGATATTTGGAAAAGTATTTTGATGGGTCTTGTTCTAAAGATGGAGCTGGAGTTGGTGTTGCTTTAATTTCACCAGAAAAAAAAACCAATCCTGCAAGCTTGATTTTGATGTTACTAATAATGTTGCAGAGTATGAAGCTTTTCTGCTAGGTTTAGAGCTAGCTAGAAGTCTTAAAGTGCAGAATCTAAGTGTTTTCAGTGACTCTGAACTCATAGTTAGACAAGTTAGGAATATTTGCCAAAAAAATCATCCTAGGCTTAGGTCTTACAGAAATGAGGTTTGGGATTCATTGGAAAATTACTTTCATGCATTTAATATTACAACTATCCCTAGAAATGAGAACATTCATGCAGACTACCAAGCTATTTCAGCTAGTTCATTTAAAATTCCAGACCAAATACAAGTGCAATATCAAATTCAAGTCAAATATAGGCCATCTATTCCTCACAATCTAAAATACTAGAAAATATTTGAAGATGATGAACAACTAAAATCTTTTCTATAGGTTATTAATGAATTCTCTATTTTGAAAATTGAAGAAGATCAATCAAATATGAATGAACTTAATAAAGAAAATGAAACCTCTGATTTAAACTCAAATATGGTTGACCATAATATCATTCAGTTGTCAAACAATTTTATTCCTAAAGGTCTAGTCCCTCTAGAAAAGTTATTTGACCAGAATGATGTTCCCATAAATCCACTATCAAATTCACCTGAAGAGATTATTGAAGAATCTAACATTGGGACAAATGAAGATATCAAGAACATTAAAATATGTGCATCTCTACCTCAGGAAGTAAAAACTGAATATCTGAAATTTCTTAAAACTTATAAGGATGTTTTTTCTTGGTATTAGGCTGAAATAAAAACTTATGATACATCTCTCATTAAGCATAAAATTCCCTTAAAACCTGAAGAAAACCATTATAAGAAAAAATTAATAAGAATCAATCCAGTATTGCTCCCTACAATAGAGAAAGAAGTTAAGAAGTTACTTTATGCTCAAATCATAGTTCCATTAAGATACTCAGATTGGGTAGCTAATTTAGTTCCTATTAGGAAGAAGAATGGGGAAATCAGACTTTTATTAGACTTCAAGAACTTAAACAAGTAATCCTTAAAATATAACTACCCATTACTTAAAATGGATCAATTGCTTCAAAAATTTTCAGGTGCAAATAGAATTTCAATGCTTGATGGTTTCTATGGATATAACCAGATAATGGTGAGTCCAAAAGACAGAGAGAAGACTACTTTTACCACTCCTTGGGGTACATTTATGTATGCCAAGTTTCCCTTTGGATTAAAAAATGTTGGAGCAACATTTCAAAGAGCTATGGACTTAGCTTTTGTGGGTAAGAAAAAAAAATTGTTGTTATATATCTTGATGACCTTACTGTCTTTTCTAACTCAGATCAGAAACATTTAAAACACTGATGAAAGTTTTTGAAAGGTGTAGAAAATTTAGGATATCACTCAATCCCAAGAAGAATTTGTTTGCTATTAGAGAAGGAAAATTTATTAGTCACATCATTTCTAAGGAAGGAGTAGTAATTGATCCTAAAAGGGTTTCAACAATCCAAGCACTTTCATTGCCCAGGAATAAGAAGGAGATCCAAGCTTTTCTTGGAAAGATTAACTTCCTAAGGAGATTCATTCCTAACTATGCTGAAATAGTTAAAGATATCACTGATATGATAAAGAAGAGCCATGAGGTTAAGCGGACCATACTTGCTAGATACGATTTTGACCAGATTAAAAAGGCCATCTCTAAAGCCCAAAATTTAGCTAGCCCTAATTATTATAAACCCTTTAGCATATTTTCCTTTGCCTCTAAAACCACTTTAGCTATTGTCCTTTTACAAAATAATGAATATGGTGATGATGAACCTATATCCTTTTCAGTAAAGTCATGAGATATGCAGAACTTAAGTATGACATCATTGAAAAACAAGCTTACTCCCTAGTCCAAGCTTTAATATCCTTCAGAATTTATGTCCTCCACTCAACCCTTACTGCTTATGTTCCCAACAATGCTGTAAAAATTGTCCTAACTAAACCAGACGCTGATGGGAGAAGAGGAATATAGATTACCCAAATCCTTGAATTTGATCTTAGTATCAAAACTACAAAGTTAGTAAATGATCAAGGTTTGGAAAAATTGTTAGCTGAATCTAATTGTAAAGTTTTGGGGATAAATTATGTTTTTGAAATTTCAGAGAAGAATATACAAGAACCTTCTCCAAACTCTCAAGGGGAGAATCCACAAGAACATTCTCTAAATGTAGAAGGGGAGAATCCACAAGAACCTTCCCAAGAAGCTTCATCTTCAAATCAATCAGTCCTAGTTCATATTGATGAAAAATTCTTGCTGTCAGAATGGTATTCTGATATTGTACATTTTCTTATTAACTTTGAGTGTCCTAGTCAGTTTTCAAGGAATCAATGTAAGACACTAAAGTTAAAAGCTGTAAGTACTGGATCATCAATGCAAATTTATACTGGAAGGATCCACTCAATATGATTTTTCTTTGCTTGACCGAAACTGAAACAGAAGGAATTATTGAGCAGTTTCATGCAGGTATATGTGGTGGACACTATGCTTGGAGAGCTACAACATATAAAATATTATTAGAAGGATTCTATTGGTCTACTATGTTTGCACAAGTAGGAGCAAAGGTAAGAAGTTTCATTCCATGTCAAATGTTTGTTGGAAAGAAAAAACTTGCAACACTTCCTTTGGTTCTAGTATTAGTTTCAACACCTTTCTTATAGTGGGGATTGGATTTCATGGGGGAAATTCATCCAAAATCAAGAAACCGAGATAGATGGATACTATCTGCAACACATTACTTCACCAAATGGGTAGAGGCCATTCCAGTTAGAAATTCCACAGACACTGTAGTGATCAAGTTCATTGAAGAAAACATTATGTCCAGATTTGGATGTCATCAGTAGACAGTAACTGAAAATGTAGCAGCATTTAGTAGTGTGAAAATGATTGATTTCTGTGAAAAATATCCAATTTTATTACATCATTTTACTCCTTACTATCCACAGGGAAATGGTCTAGTAGAGTCATCAAATAAGAGCCTGGTCAAGGTAATCAAGAAGACATTAGAATATCATAAGAAGAATTGGGACAATCACCTCATCTATGCAGTTTGGGCCAACAAAATATCTCCAAAAATATATACAGGAAAATATCCATTTCAGTTGGTAAAGTAGCAATTTTTCCTACAAATCTAGCTTTCCCTGTTTTGAAGTTTTTAAAAGAAGTTAATGAAGAACTTGATGATTTTTCTAGGAGAATCAATTATATTATCGAACTAAATGAAAATAGGGATGAAATTCAGTACAAGCTAAGGAAATATCAGAACAAAATGAAAAGTCTCTTTGATATAAAAACTAGAGAAATATATTTCAGGGAAGGAGATTTGGTATTCAGATGGGATACTAGGAGGGAAGAAAGAGGAAAACATGGAAAATTTGACAACCTTTGGTTTGGACCTTTTAGTATTGCAGAAGTCAAGGGTAAAAATACTTTCATCTTACAGAACTTGGAAGGACAATTTTTTATCCAAAATATTTTTCTTTGAGATGTATTAAAGAATTACATGTAAAATTGCATCTTAACCATGAAATTGCAAAGGCATAAACATAAGAAGAGAGAAGCACATAAAATCATGTAATATGACATGAAATTGATATCAGATTTCATCCAGGAGGGACTACATCTCCAGGCCCTGCTCAATCGGTGGGGAGGCCCTCTTTCAATTAGTGGAAAATAAAATGAAAGTACAAGCATTGAATGAAAAATTACATCCTTATACCTCCATAGCTGAAAGTGCCTGAAAATTGGAGATCTCTGATGAATAAATGGACAACATCGTTGGATTCATAGCGTCAAGAGGTGCAGAATCCATATAAAATTTTCCTGATTCTGGCAAAGTGAAAATTTGGCCCCTCTGGAAATGGCTCAGTTCATGGTTCCGCCCCCTCATGCAAAGCGCTCATGGTTCCACTTCGTCTTATAATATGTGCCGCTCCTGGCCTACCTAGGTGCACTATGCAAAATGAGGTTCTTATATTCGTGGGTCGGCAGAGTGCACAAGGCATCTTTGCTGGCGTGGTTGGAAAAACCCCAAAATGGTGAGGAGGGGGTCGGGTGGTTAACCCCCCCCCCCCGCCCCCGCAAAACATGGCGCATTGGTTTTATATAACAATTTTTTTTAAAAATGTGGTGGGGCACAGATGCATCGGACGCCCGCTCACTGTACCTCCCGCCGGCTGTCGTTGGCGCACACACACACACACACACACACACACACACACACACACATATATTAACGTATATATGGGTTGGGCGGTGGGGTTGAAAATCTCCACCCACCCATTTTAATTCGTTTGATATAACGGTGCGGTGGGTACGGGGTGCAGGGGGTCTGGCTGGGTTGGAATCTTTAATATATATATATATATATATATATATATTTCTTTAACTATGCAGAGGCATGGCGGGGGTGGTGGCGTGCCAAATATTTTTTTTGTTTTTGTTTAACCAAACAGGACATTTTAAAAAAAAATCGAATTTGACCATAGTAGTCAAATTAAAGAGGCCACAAATTTGCCCAGAATCTGGCTGGAATTTGGTGGCTAGAAAAGGTCGAAATTGTGCCTTCCTTAAGCCTGCCAAGTCACCAAGTCAACCCAAAACTTTGCCTACCTCTAACTTTCGCATACGAGCTCGGTTTGACGAACCGTTCATATCGTTGCAATTAGGACGACGAAATATTCAACTTGAAGCTAGTTCAAGAGCAATCCAAACACTTTCATTAGGGGAATTTTGAGGTCTAAAATGGGCCTCCTAAGGAAAATGTACAATTTAAGTTCACTTTATGAGAACCAATCACATTTTAGGGGATGACATCATCCATGATGTTTGAGGTGGCATTGTTTGAGTTAAAGGTACTTGTCACATTCTCAATGGTGGATAAAAACTCATAGTTAACCATGGTAGTTCTCTAAGTACTTTTAAAGTCAAAGTAAATTACTCATAATAAATGTCATTTCACACTTTTTGAATAAAAATATATTATTGTCATTTCGTATTATTGAAAGAAACAATGCATATCCCTGTACATTTATTATATTATATTATATTATTTTTATATAGTATATTAATTACATGTTATTATACAATTTAAATAACATAAATTTTAATTAATAGCATATAATATAATTAAGAATTTATAAATTTATATTTATATTTTATTTAATTAAGTTATTTAAGTAAAAAAGACAAATGCATTAGTTGTTCAATGATAATGATTTTTTCTTGAAAAACTCATTCTTATTTATAGTCACATCAAAACAATTTTTTTATTAATTTTATTTTGGTACAACTTTTGAATTGAATTTAACTATGGTTACATGGATTGTGGTGCAAAAAGTGAATTGAAATTTCATAAATATTATTTTATTGGTTTAACTATTATTTTATTATTTCCTTAGGAGACCCATTTTAGACCTCAAAATTCCCCTAATGAATTTTTGAGCTTCCTTAAGCTCTCATTGTCCTGTGTGTGTCTTTGGAGCCACCTGGATCAGTTTTCTTCATTGCTAGTCAATGGAAGATACTTGAAGCACTACATCCAGTACTGAAGATGCATAAGAGTGATTCAAATTCATCATTGTATATATATCGGTTTGTTTAGTTTTTCAAGTATGTTTTTTTTCTCAACAAAGCTCCATTAGCCCGAGGAGAAGGCACTTGGATTTTCTTTTTCTTTGCATCCTACAAGAGGAAGCAGTCCCCAGTTGGAGCTAATGTTGTAACATTTTTTGGTTTTGATAAGGTAGCATTTTAGAAAAAAAAAATGAAAAATTAAAAAATGTTAAGTTTGGATATGAAGAGATAAAAAAAAAAAATGTTAGGATTCATGACAAATAAATTATTCATATCATAAAATGTTAGGATTAGATTGCCTTAAAAAATGAAGGAAAATATTTTGAAAATGTTAGGCATAATTGAAAAGAAATAAAAGAAATATTTGCTTAGTTTAAATAAAGAGAAAAGAAAACAGTGGAAAATTGTTTAAATGCACCCAAAATTTGATTAGAAGATAAATTGTGTTCAATTTAGCTAATCAATTTCACTTAGCAGTTAATTAACTTTGTAATAAAGCACATTTTTCCTTTTTATTCAAAGTCTTCGAGAGATAAGCAAATATTGTCGTATTATGATTAAGGATCAAGCAAGTTTTGACGATTGATCTCTTCCCTGCCTAGATCAATGACTGGGAAACCTTTTCGTACCCCCCTTTCCCATTTCTTGTTAACGGCGAGGTGGGGGGGTGGGGGGAGGGGGGGGCGGGGGGTTGGTCCGAAAATTAGTATTCCAATGGCGGGCCCTCATTGACGTGTCACCTCCACAATGCTTCACAACCCTCCCAACTCAAAACCATTTATCGCCGCCTATCCCCTCCGAAATCCACTTTCCTCCCATCGACAATTTCGATTTCCGCTAGTGGTCTTTGAATTTTCTCCACTAACCATTTCCCGATGCTGAATAAAATGCTGACACCTGTACATTCTATTAAAACTCTACTCCTTTACTATTTCCCTTCCCATCCCATTAGGCCCGCTCCATAACCGTTGTCTAGTCGTTTCATCGCCTACCGTTTCTATACCATTAGCATTAAACCTCCACGGTCATATTTTCCCAACAATCACCCATAATGATAATCTGATCATGATTATAAATAAAACATCTCCATTTTGTCTACCACATTTGATTCATTTACTATTTGCTGTCGAATTGCAGGTTTTGCAGAAGATATATTTGTGCTAACAGTTCAACTATTCATCACCTTGTCAGACAGAGATTTATTTTGCAGAGACTACCTTACATTTGTTATGAGCATAATAGACATGTTTCTATTCTTTTCCTCTGCAGCTCACATGACCCCCAAGGGAAAAAGCTGAAAAATAGTCTCTAAGGAAAACCCTGTTGTTTCTACCCCGTTCGATCTCGACCATGTCCCCTTGGCCGATTCATACTTCAAAATCATTGACACAAAGTGTGAATTCAAACTTCATTAATTTCACTTGTGGCTAAAATAGAAGTATCTGTATCAACAAGGCGATATTAAAATCTGGGAGTCCTTATTTCCTCTGTTTTCATTCCCTCAAATCCATGATTAATTCCCATACCTAGTCACCTGGTGCCAAACCAGGTATGATCCCATCAAAAAAGCAGTGGTAACCCAGAATGGAAACATTTTGATATCTATCACTCCAAATACCATTAACAACATGTTGCTGATCCTAAAAAATTATTCTCTCAGCCTTTTCTCCCAAGATACTCTCATGGAGTTATATCATAAGCTCACTTTCCCTTAGAGAGAAAAATATTTGAAACCTTCCTTCCTGATGATACTAAACTGACCATGTGAGGCTACCAGACACATCATTTCATTGCTTTCTTGTTTATTAGGCTATCCAAATGACAGAACATTGGATGAACCCATCCTTGGTTACTTTTCCATCTTTTCTAAATACAATTAGCCTAAATTCATGTGCAATTACAGCCAATTCTTGGCTGATAATATGCATGAACAATTGATAAAGTTAACAACCCAAGGAATGTTTAAGTACATATTTGTAATTATTCATATGCTTCTATTTCAGTAGGGGGATTCACTGACAATCACATTGCACAAGAAGGATGATCAGGGAATTAATCAGTTAGTAATTCATTGGAAAAAATTGGTCAGATCCATTTCAAATAAGTTTTATTTTGCATAATTCATTGATTCATTCATCCATCCAGTTTCCCAACTTCTAAGTAGCCAGAATGAGCCTAGAATTGGCCATGACATCAAAATAATTCTTCATTTGAGTGATCAGGTTAAAACTATAGACTGGTATTTATACCATAATTACACAAATATTCGAGTATATGGTTGTGAGTTGGCACCATATAAACTGCCCAAATGTTCCAATGAGAATTTTCTCTTTGGAATATATTAGGCAGATTATTAACATGGATGAAATACATTTTTTCAGGGAAGAGAAAATCACAATTTAAGGTCAAATAAAAAATAGGATCCTTTATATGCAATACCAGATCAGCAGGTATTGAGGCATATGCCATCCTTAAAAGAATGAATTTCCAACCAAGATTGACTTGGTCTTATGATCCTTTCAGCATCATTTCAAATAGGAGGGTTGAGTTGAGGAAAAATCGATACAATCATACACCTAGGTCTGAGATTGAAAAGTTTATGAATCATGATAAGTGGATAGAGAATACATTGCAGGAGGCAGAGGAGAAGATCCTTTCCACATCTACTCTGCAGACTCCAATTTCCCAAGACAAACAAAAAAAAATGCCCAGAAAAGAAACATCAACTTATGTAAATATTGTCAAAGAATTCATAATTCAACAAAACAAGCAGAAGAATGAATTTACTATTTCTACAGAGCAGAGCCAAAAAGAACCAGAAATTATAGACTTGGGAGATGCAGAGGTATCTACAACAGTAGGAGGGAGTGTTCCCAATACTCTATCATCTTCTTTAGCTTCTCAAGAGCTTGTGTAGATCATTCAATTAGTTGGAACCAGTACACCAGATGATCAGAACATCTTCTCCAAATTCTTAGAGATTAAACATAAGAATGAAACCTTGAAGACCAATGTTTACAGTCAATTTTGGAAGTAGAATTATAAATCACAACACATGCTACTGACTGATTTTGATAGTTAAAAGGGAAGGATGCAGATGGATTTTCTACAAGCCCAAGTCCCTTTTCCCAAAGCTCCATCTGATTATAAGAAGAAAATTTTCTCATTTGATGCAAATCATATTCATCCCATAGACCAGATGTACATGCATAGGCAGTCTGGAAATGTGCTTTTCTCTACCATCTACATCCATGACATTGTCTAAGTTGAGAACAACATTGTCAAATGTACAGTCACAACTCAAGATAGAAAAACAAGTCCTCTATAGCTAAATACAATAAGCTAAAGTCTTTAGAAGAAACTGTGTTCAAGATTGGGTATGACCCAAAGGATTATAGAGTTGTAGAAGAGATTATAAAGAAGAAGAATGCAAACATTGCAGCTCTTCGAAAACAGCTAAATTTTCCTTCCACAGAAGACCCTTAGACAAAGGAAATGTAATGACCCACCTTGAGTTATAGGGAACATAGAAATATTAGCATGCATATGAGACATGCATATGATAGCTACATATGCATGTATCACATGCACTGCAATAGTATACATACTAACTTATAATAAAAATCCAAGTAAAGAACACACGAATTAATTATTCAAAATTATAAGTGAATACCTAACTGAATATATATATCAATAATAAGACTCAGAAACTTAGAATTAATATCAATGACAAAAGCTTCCCACTGTTCCTTCAATCTCCCTTCTTGGCTCCTTCATTCGACCTTCCTTTCAGATAAATTCTCCCCCCCCCATTTCAATGTTGTGAATGGCCTTTAAAGTGGTCTGAGACGGTCACCGATTCCCCTCCTTTGATATTAGTGGACCTGGCTTTAGCAATGACAACCACGTACATAGAGGTATTTACACGTATTCAAGAGGCTTTTACATGCATTAGCTTGAATTATTATAATTTTATTGTTCGTTAATAACTTGGTGTGTTTACATTAATGTAATTTTACCCTTTTTACTTATATATATATATATATATATATATATATATATATATATATATTATCGTTTCCCATTTTGTTTGCTTAATATTATTATATATTATAATTTTTTTATTAATATATATTTATAATTATTTTATTTTGTATATTTATATATATATTTTTATTTCCCTTGCTATTTGTATAAGACATCTCCCTTTAACACACACACACACATATATATATATATATATTCAATTAGTTATTCATTTAGAATTTTGAATAATTAATTGGTTTTTTCTTTACTTGGATTTTTATTATAAGTTAGTATGTATATTATTGCAGTGCATCTGATACATGCATATGTAGCTATCAAATGCATATCTAATATGCATGCTTATATTTTTATGTTCTCTATAACTCGAACTGGGTCATTACATATGTTATACAAATAACAAGGGAAATAATATATATATATATATATATATATATATATAAAATAAAAAAATTATAAATATATATTAATAAAAGAATTATAATATATAATAATATTAAGCAAAAAAAAATGGGAAATGATAATATATATATATAAGTAAAAAGGGTAAAAGTATGTTAATGTAAACACACCAAGTTATTAACGAACAATAGAATTATAATAATTCAAGCTAATGCACGTAAAATCCTCTTGAATACGTGTAAAGACCTCTATGTACATGGCTGTTGTTGCTAAAGCCAGGTCCATTAATATCAAAGGAGGGGAATCGGTGACCGCCTGAGACCACTTTAAAGGCCATTCACAACACTGAAATGGGGGGCGGGGGGAGAGAATTTATTTGAAAGGAAGGTCGAATGAAGGAGCCAAGAAGGGAGATTGAAGGAACAACATGAAGTTTCTGTCATTGATTTTGATTGAGGGCCAGAAGTTCATCTTCCGGGTCTGAGAGATCGTATACGTAGACCCTAGATAGGCTGGGAGGTAAGATCGATTTGAGTAACTACTACAACGATAACTGCTACATGTACAACTACGATTACCAAGTATTCTACTATTACAACATGGACAACTATGATTACCAGGTATTCTACTAATATTATTTTTTGAAATTCCAGTTATTCTCCAAACTAAATGCTAAAATTAGATCTGTACACTATTATGACATTTTAATAAACTCTCTGGTTAAAATTGTATAGTTAAATTGTCGAATTTGGGTACTACATCTGGTATCAGAGCATAGGATTCAAACTCTCGGACCTGGGAAAATCATGTTAGAGTCTGTGCTTTGTATTTAAAATGCATTTATTTATATGTTTGGGGTTTCTCTGGAGGAAGCAATATGTATTTCAGTAAATACCATTAAAATCCATTGGCAGTCCCTGTTATTATATCGCGCTTATGACTGAAAATTCAACGAAAACCTAAAGTTTAATTTTCACATGTTGAATTTCACACTACGCCCATAAGAGAGCTTCATTTTTTTGACGCTACCTATCAAATGAACTCTTGGCGAGGATCGTAGCACGCTTTCAAAGGCTCGGTGGGTTTCTGTAAATATTCGCAAATACCTACGAGCTCCAATTTTCTATTTTACTAGTCGTCCAAAATATTTTCTAGTTCAAACTTTTTATGAGTGACGAACTGTGTGAGTTACTTTATAGGGTCCGTTGGTTTCAGAAATTTTTAATAATTAGGACATTAATTTGAAAATGATTTATAGTAGTTTTCTGCCGCATCAGTTTATATATATATATATATATATATATATATTCTCAATTAAATTGGAAAGCAAGAAAACTCTCTCTGAGAGCCATCAGGGTTCAATACAAGTATTTTATGTCCTGAGAAGGCAAATCACAATCTCGTGAAACTAGTCAACACTTTAAATGTTCACAATCTCGACTTTCCTACCTTGAGATAGAGATACATCTTTGCCGTTGAATGGTTTGGTGAGCGAAATATTGGTTTAAAACTTACAAATTCATATATCATTCACTCTGAATTTGTGTTTCCACCATAGTAATTCGATTTCACAATATGTAAAGTGAAACTATATTTTACCACATATATGCTTATGTTATGTTTTAATATGTCTTGGGTTTTATATAAAATATAGTTTATAATGAGTATAATGTACAATAATAATATTAATATATAACAGAGTGAAAATAAATGTTAAATCTTAGATATGATACCTTGAAATGTCAAGCTTCTCACTTAGATGGTCGCTCCTAAATCTAACATTGGCTGTCCTAAATTTGTTATAGAATAGTAATCACCATTTCTAATTGTAGAACTAAATTGATCATCATGCGTGGGTTGCTAGTGCAGAATTTAGAGAGTTGATATTATTATTTAAATACTTTTCGGTTGCCTTATGTTTTAGTGCTTTCAATATCAAGTGGAAAATCAAACTTAAGATTTATACGTTACTATGAAAGAACCATTGTATAAATTTTATAATATCAGTCTAGATTAAAAATGTAATGTCTTTGTTTCAGAATATTAAAATTTGGTGAAATATTCTTACCTTTAATATTTGACAGGGAACCAATAAAAAATCTCTCCATATTTTCAAAGTCACGGAAAGTATCATATCCTTTACGCAATGTATCACATCACATTTATATCTTCAGC
Source organism: Pinus albicaulis (assembly GCA_034641835.2). NCBI lineage: Eukaryota > Viridiplantae > Streptophyta > Pinopsida > Pinales > Pinaceae > Pinus > Pinus albicaulis. Next base: position 370,037,645 of record CM076582.1, read on the forward strand.
TTACTAAAAGGAATTTTAGTAAACATAAATTTATTAAAGTTCTTTGCTAAGGTTCGATGTACAAATATGTACATAATCCACTGAAAATATATTTGACATTTAAATATTACATACCTACTTCTATTTGAGCATGTTCTCCATAGGGTATACCATTAATCACTGTTACATTTGTAATTCTGAACTTCTCCTGGACTGAATAAATCTACTATCAATACATCCTCCTAGGCTCCTAGTATATATATTAGTGATACTTAGTTGGCATGGTTGGCTTTAAAATTCCAACACATCGTTGCCTTTCAAACTGAACATAAGGCTCTGAGTAATGGGTCACAAAAGTGTAATTGCTTTTTCCAGGATTCCGGTATCACAGGCCTGCAGGACAGTCTAAAGCTTCTTCGTGCTTAACTTTTGCATATATGTTATTATATTTGATCTATATATATAATTATATTTGATCTATATATATAACTATATTAAGTAAAATTATCTAGAGTAAATTTTGGGTATATATTTTTATACATAAGAAAATTTATTATAATTCAATGATCAAACCAACGATAGGAATAATCATTATTGGCTGTTATTAACAAACGCAGATTGACTCATAATTTTATTTAAAAAAAGAAGAAGAAGAAAAAAACATAATTACAAGTGGAATTATTTATTAGTGTTCTTTAAGAGGATAGACTTTCACTCATACTAAATGCTTCTAAAGTCTTCAGCTGTTAACTTGTTTTTTTCTAAACAACAGAATCAGTGTTTCTCTCACAATAATTATATATTTTGTTAATTTCGATATCAATATATTAATAAGCCAATTTAGATTTACACTAAATTTAAAGAATGTATTTGATGGTTAATAGTGGAAGATACAATTACATGATCCTTTAATTAGTAGAAAAATTCCTCAAATCTGAAGATGATGAATTAAATTTGAACATAGTATTGACTCTTGAGTATGGTCTATCGGTAAACAATGAGAAGTCATTGATTGTTGAATCTTCATGTCAAATATTGTATAACTATGATGAATACTTTTAGCTATTTTGAGAAAATATTATATTGAATATTCAAGTCCTTATACAATGCCTCAATTTCCATGTTAAGATCCTATTTAAGATGACAAATATGTTATTTTCTGCTTAGCCTCTGAATTCTTCAAAGTGATGTTAACTTTACTCTATACGTAAGTATTTATCTATCCGATGGTTTAAATAAAGATGGAAAAATCATTTATATATATATATATATATATATATATATATATATATATATATATATATGTGCTAATTATTTATATTTAATAATTTAATAATTTACACTTTATCATCATATTAGGATAGTTTTGATATGTTCCATTTAATTCTAGTATTTGTAAGAGATAACAGTAGAATTTTAAAAATACACTATTTTAGAAATGAGTATGTAAATAACTTTTGTATGTGATTTTTTTTTTTTTTTTATCTTTAGAAGTGTAGGCTTTTCTCAGGTCTGTTCTTTCAAAATTGGGAGTGCTTTCAGCAATGGAAGTAGCACCTGTAGGTTACCATGACCATGCTCTAAGATAAGTTACAGCCAAACCTTTCAGCCAAACCTTTCGCTTGCTTACTAATTCACATTTTCTGCTACATCTGCTGGATAATATAATGTCCTTGCTTTTCAGCAGCATAAAGAAAGAATTATGTATAATATTCTCTGCATGAATAACTAGGCAGAGAATATCATCTTGATAATCTTAATAAATCCCATCATTAGAAGGAAATGTTTGCCTGGTCTCTAAAATATAGGCTACAAATTTTGTGGATTATCTTGGTCCATTGAGCATAGAGCCTACAACTATGGGTCCTTATTTAAAATATCAGCAAGCTCAATAAGAAACCCAAGACTAACCAAAACGCCAGCTCTAGTTTACATTTTGGAAGACCTCATGATATGGGAAGGTGATCCAGGTAATAATATAACTGTACATGTAGGTTTCTTATAAAAAAATAAGAAGGTTATATATAAAAATATTAAATATAGTGTTCAAAATAATACATCAAAGAGACAATAAAAGTGTTCGTTGAAATTTTATAATTAAGAAAATCTAATATTTGAGTGATCATTCTACCACATGTATATAATAGGAAAGGTAGAAGGTCTTAGTTAAAAGATGAGTAATAAATTAATATAGTCATCTCATTATAAAAATAAAATAAGAAAACTTATATTATATAGTTAAGGAGATCAATAGTCATTCCTTTTAAATGAATTAATAGATTAACGTAATTTTCTTATAGAGATAATATAAAAGGATTTACTATATTATAAATGAGATCAATAAAGTATACTAGTCATTTAACCACCAAAATAATATGGATAGATTGCAACACGATTGCATTATTAAAGATAGATTGTTGAACAATATTTGTTAAATATTGAAAATATTGAGCTGAAAGCATCCATAAACAAAGCCCTTGATGAACTATAAGTATTAAGGACCGAAGTAGTATGATAAGTACTGTTACACATTGTAACATATTATAACATATTTCCTTTCAATTTAGGACAAGGAGGTAACGATACCACCCTCTTTGACCTTAATATCAGCAACACTTGCTTGCAGGTAGTAATAGTAGAAAATATATACCCCATGTGAGCTTGAATTTATGATGTTATATTTTCTAATCTAAGTTGCACTTCAAATATTCACAGCCATATCTCATGACTAAGACAAAGTTGTGATGGTAGAGACACATCGACAATGAGGTCGACTGGTAGTGACACCAGTATCACTACCACCATCGTCATCACCACCAACATTGTCGTCAGTACCAACTACTCCAGCCCCTGAGCTAACCATTACATCCTTTAAATGTGGGCAATGGACATCCTTCTTTATTGTCAAGATAGTAGTTAAAATAGTCTCTATGTTCACTGCATCCTGTCCTTGTCAAAAATTTACTAGACTCTATTTTGGTCTTTGAATGTTTCTGTATTGGTTTGTACCCTTCTATAAAAATGAGTGAATTTTGACAGATTTTTTATCATATGGGCTCTCAAAACTGTCTCGATCTTGATTTTTCTTAATTTTTTTATTGATTTTCATGGAATACAAATCCATGAACATAAAACTTTCAGAGTTTTTAGGGTTTTCCACATGCAGATAGGGTTTACAGGATGGTCATTTTCTAGGACTTTCCGGATCCATCTAGTATTACATGATGTCCTTTATCATAATCCTTTGTTGGTACAATACCATTTGCGTATTGTTGGTTCAACCATGGTGTGAGTACCTACTTCATAAATCAGGCTTAAGTTGGATAATACCTTCTTCTTATAGCTGGTTCTAGCTTAGTGCAGTGCTAATTTCCTAAGTCTAGATCTCTATAATCAGATCAAAGTTAAGACTTAAACTCTCATGTAACTCATACATGAGAGAATTTAATAGAGTTAATTTTTAAGTTAAACTATTGCTGAAGGAATCAAGGCTCCAGATCCCTTACAAAAGAAGTGTTTGTATCTTTTAAATATGGAAGATGGGCAAGTTGTAATTTCTTGAATTATGTTTTTCCCTTGATCAATATTCATGAATTCCGGTTCTATCTTTATGCATAATAGTTTCTTGGCATTAACCAATAGGTTGATTTGCAATGGAAGTCTAAAGGAACTATTTGTTAGAAAAATTTCTCATTTGTAAACTATTCATATGCAGTTTCAATCTTTTTTCCTATCAATTTAACAAGAAGACCCACCCTTGCTATAACCCATTATCAACTAGATAAGGAGCAGTGTCGTTGTTATAGGGTCACTTGTTCAAGGATTCACAAGATAATTAACTTCTACACATCATTAATAGTCTACTATTTCACATGCTTTATTCCACAGACATGGTGTTATTTATCTCGGAGTACCTGTGAACTTGTTGTGTCTCATACGCTAGGATAGTATTTTGTCTTTTGCAAAACCACTTGGATTTGTGACTCTCATGAACAATTTTAAGCTCATACAGGAATAAGACAAGTGTCACTAGGAGTTATGTAAGGTGTCAATAAGGTGTGGATTTTCCTTCTCTACAAGGCATATATAGTCCACTTTTATTTTTACTTCCCATTCATGAGTGTCATTTATATTTCCATTAAAGGAATAAGCTCTTAAGTTATATAGTATATACTCCTAAAATATAGTGAGGAATTCTTAGTAACTTGTTCATCCGGGAATTTTACCTTTGCACATATCACTCATTCCATAATATTAAGAATTTTTTCCGCAAAATAAAAAAAGTCGCTCTACTTATCTACAATTTCCTACTTAACCTATCTGGATAATAGTCACTTTTGGTTGGAGTTATCTTTTCCAGTTTATTCTTGTTAAACATATGGGGTTAATCTTCACATAAGCCATGAGGCAACCTATTTGTAACATTAATTACATTTTTATAACAATAATCACTTTGGCTATTTTAAGTGAAATATGACCTAGTCAAGGCTTCTTGGACTACTGTCCTACTTCTTGAATGATGTATAAATACACAATTTTCATTTGTACTCTTTTCTCAAGTGGATTGGTTTTCATAAATTATTTTCCTAAGGGAATCTTCTCTATTGCATTCTATTTTTCATGTTGTTGTGTTATATTTAATTCTCTCTTATTCACTGTTATGGTTATATGGCTACCACTCATTTTGTCTAGCACATTGACTCTTCCTAGTTTCCTTAACATCCCTCCGTGAAATGAAGATCACTACTATGAGGCAACTATTTCGCTCAAACCATTACTTATATTGGAACGTAGGGTTCGACAACCGAGGAATTGCCTGGTAGACCAAGTTAAGGTCCAGTGGGACAAGTATAAACCTAGATCGGCTACCTAGGGAGATACAAAGATCATATGTCAAAATACCCCAACTTGTACTAATTTTGAGGAACTGAAAACTCTATTTTGTATATAACTACTCTATTTTGCATGCTTAAAACTATCATTTTGAAATATCACATGAAAAGATAAATTTTATTTTGCTGGCACATGGATACCTATAAGAATATGATGTTTGCTTAATTCTACTGATATATAATATATGTTATTTATTTAACTCATTTAGTACACGGATACCAATATGAAATATGCTAACATTGTTGGAATATTAAACTTGCTATGAAATATAAATTATACATTAGGTATGATGAGGATTTTATAAATTGTTTCATTTCTATACATCGATATGATTATTGAGACAGAAATAAAAGAATAGTTACATTATGATATGAAAGTTAACTTGTTGATATATGGATTGAAAGTTAAATTGTTGATATATGGATTGGATATGATCAAGTATGTTATACTATGGATAACAACATGTATGAATTATACAGGAACTATTATCTGAATACAAATTTTTTTGAATATATTGATGCTTATGTTATAATGTATGGACAAGTGTTTACATTGCAGATAACATCGTTACCAAACCGATTGCGTGATGATACAATTCCAAGAACAATTAAGGCTCAATGAGGTTCCATGATAGGGTGTTAACCCTGGTCCTACTAGGAGGGGTGGAGGTGTTGCCCACCGTTTATCCTCCCAAGCCTGGAGGATGGGAGGAATGTGCAAGTCACGCTCCCCTAGACGTGTGATGATGACTGCCGGATGCCTACTAGGAAATCAGGTCGTTGTATTCGATGCTGTCACCCTTGAGGTTTATGAATGGTTAGATCGGTATAGCTGACACCATTGCATATTCCAGTAGAGAATGGATAGGATGGAAGTGGAAGAGATTAGGAAGGATAGGATGATTCTAGAATAGCTTGGGAACCTGACTGAGGTAGGGAATGACTATTAAGATTGTAAAAATATAAATGTTTGAAAAATAAAAATAAAAAATCTTCACATTAAATAAGTATTTGATTATAGGACACAATCCTTACCCTTACATGATTACACTAATTGCTAAAATAATTATTGATATTCTATATAAACCTTAACTTCGAGATGATTTTTTCTGAAGGAGGGGTGTATGTAATGACCCACCTCGAGTTATAGGGAACATAGAAATATTAGCATGCATATGAGACATGCATATGATAGCTACATATGCATGTATCACATGCACTGCAATAATATACATACTAACTTATAATAGAAATCCAAGTAAAGAACAAAAAAAATAATTATTCAAAATTCTAAGTGAATACCTAACTGTAGTACCCAAATTCGACAATTTAACCAGAGAGTTTATTACAATGTGATAATAGTGTACAAATCTAATTTTAGCATTTAGTTTGGAGAATAAACGGAATTTAAAAAAATAATATCAGTAGAATACCTGGTAATCGTAGCTGTCCATGTTGTAACAGTAGAATACTTGGTAATCGTAACTGTCCATGTTGTAGCCGTTCTCGCTATAGCAGTTACTCAAACCGATCTTACCTCCCAGCCTATCTAGGGTCTACCTATACGGTCCCTAGAACCAGAAGGTGAAATTATGGCCTTCCGTGCCTAGAATTCCAAGAACAAATAAGCCTCATAATCAATAATAAGACTCAGAAACTTAGAATCAATATCAATGACAAAAACTTCTCGTTGTTCCTTCAATCTCCCTTCTTGGCTCCTTCATTCGAACTTCCTTTAAGATAAATTCTCCCCCCCCCATTTCACTATTGTGAATGGCCTTTAAAGTGGTCTCAGGCGGTCACCAATTCCCCTCCTTTGATATTAGTGGACCTGGATTTAGCAATGACATCCACGTACATAGAGGTATTTACACGTATTCAAGAGGCTTTTACACACATTAGCTTGAATGATTATAATTCTATTGTTCGTTAATAACTTGGTGTGTTTACATTAACGTACTTTTACCCTTTTTAGTTGTATATAATATATATATATATATATATATATATATATATATATATATATATATATATATATATATATATATATATATTATCATTTCCCATTTTGTTTGTTTAATATTATTATATATTTTTGTTTGCTTAATATTATTATATATTATAATTCTTTTATTAATATATATTTATAATTCTCTTAATATATATATATATATATTCCCCTTGCTATTTGTGTAACACATCTCCCTTTACCATATATATATATATATATATATATATATATATTCAGTTAGGTATTCACTTAGAATTTTGAATAATTAATTCGTTTGTTCTTTACTTGGATTTTTATTATAAGTTAGTATGTATACTATTGTAGTGCATGTGATACATGCATATGTAGCTATCATATGCATGCTAATATTTCTATGTTCCTTATAACTCGAGGTGGGTCATTACAGGAAATAGAGGAGAGTGAAAATAATATAGAAGAGATGCTCAAACTCATGATCAAGCAGAATATTGAGATAAACTTGAAGATGAAGGATCAAATTGAAGGATTTCTTAAGGAAAAATAATATTCAACTCAGCTTGCTATGATCCCAGTTGCAACAGTTCCTATTGCAGTTGTAGGTACAGATCCAAGCTCTTCATCAACAACATCAGAATCTACATCAACAATAGGTGATCCAGCCAAAATTGTGTGGGATTTTGACCTTACAAAAACAAGAGAATGAAAATATTTCGGAGAAGTTCAGAACCTTGGAAGCTCAAAAGATAAAGAATGAAACCCTGTACATTGAAGAAATGCAGAATTCTCACAGATTAGCACTGAAGGTTAAAAATTTATAAAGTGAGCTTCTAATGGCAAACACCTTGGCCCAAGCCAAGGAGAGCATCTGGACCAAAACAATCCAAGCAATGACAGAAGTATGGCCATCCATACAAATCATTTTTGAGCAGGAGGAATTAATCAACAAGTGAAAAACAATAATTGAAAAAGAGAAGGAAGCACTCAAGCATAAACCAACAGAGGCACAATACATGATTAAAGTGTTGAATTCAAAAAGCAGGGAATAATTGGAGCAGATCAACATTAAAGACAGAACAACTACTATTCTAGAGATCAAGAAAGTAATGCAAAAGAAGAATATGCTCAATCAATTAAAGACTAAATGTCAAATTTTGGACATTGCTGTACAAATATTTCACGCTAAGTTTAATCTGCTAAATCAGAGGGGATTTCTCGGATTAGTAGCTCCCAATGAAAAATTGATCAACTTGGAGGAGTACTGCAAAAAGCTCTACAACATTGCCATTGACAAAACTAAGTTTGTAGGAATTAAAGGCCATATGACAGGGAAATTTTTTCTAGAAGCTTTAGATTTTGATTTGATAATTAAACATGAAATCAAACATCTCTTCATCAACACGCCTACTTTTGAAAGATACAAAAAAGTGGATGAAGTTTTCAGCAAGACTAGTAAATTTGTAATTTCCAAGTTAGGATAAATGGGATCACTTGTGCGAAACCATCAAGTAAATTTTTGTCTCCAAAAACATGCCAACACATCAACATTTTTTGGGCCACATCATCAGCTATTTCCTCAAAGGCAGTGACATATCACTCATTAGTTTGTATTTTCCTACTATTTGATACAATTTTTGTAATTAGTTTAGATACTTCTAAGTGATAGAAATTAGTATAAATAAATCTCCATTCGAGTTATTAAGGGTTGCACCCTTGTATGAGAATTTGTAAGTGGAAGTGTATGAGTTTTTTTATCATTGATGATAAATAAAAGGATTTTGGATTTATTTTAATCATTTTGTCTCCTTGTAAGCTTTTCTTGTATTCATTTCACTCTGTTTTATGCATATATTTGATTTTTATGAAGATAAGTAGGTAAGAAAAATTTGTGTTTCACTCTATATTAATAAATCCTCTGAAGTTATAATCCATTTTAGAGATTGAATTATTGAACTATCTGTTGTATAAGTCCCTCTATATCAATTAATTGTCAGTAATTTTCATAATGTTAAATATGTTTTGCTAAGTTGTTAAACATTGTTTGACAATATTTCACACTTGTGATAAATTAAATATTCAATGTGAATATTTGAATGATCATATTTTCTTACAATTTCTGCTTTTGCATATGCAAAATTAAATCACGTTTGAAATAAAGCAACAATCCTTTTCTTAATATTTAATATTATCAAAAGTTTAAAGACATCTGTTTGTAATTTCTTAGTACATTGGTCATCCAAAAACCCAATTTAAAACAAAAAAACATTATAGATGCTCTAGCATGATTAATTGACCTAGAATTATCTCATTGTACAACAATGGGTCAATTAAAATTGAATTCTTAGCCTCTATTGTGATTGAAGTAATGTGAAATATGTGAAAATTGAGAGATCCAAGGTTCAAATCCCCCTATTGTGACTCATTTTACGTAGAGGAGGACAACATGTAGAGCCCCAGATGTTTACTAATATTATGTGTCAGGCGGGTGCTCGGTTCCTCTAGGATACAAAAAAGAAAGGAATAACAAAATATTATAAAATTTCAATAAAAAGAAGTGATCCTAGTTTTTTGATGCTAAGTGAGTATTATACCTTTCGTATCATATGAGGATGGATGTGAATAATTAAAACAATTCACTATTCAACTTTCATTATATGTCTTTGGCATTCAAAGACATTCATCTTTATTCTTGTTGATTTTTATCTATTCCACAACGTAAAATCTATCACAAAGCTCATGCCTATATAATCCTATCATTGTATTGATATATCCATAATATTGAGTGTCAATGATGTTGGGAAGAATGTTTTCATTGATGTCAAAGATGTAGGTTCCATGGAGCTTGCCAAGAAATATCAAGTTGAGGGGGAGCCTCTAGTAGTTACAGTTTTTAGTAGAGAACCATCACAATAAAAGGTTAAATGAGGAAGCTAAAAATATTATAACTATGATTTTTATGTGGCCTAGTCTTTGAAGACACTTCTTCCTCATGGGATCTACTCGTTTTTCTTTACAATGTGCTCAGATGGATAGATATTGGAAAGACCTTTCCAATGGTATAAGACAACCTGAACAACTCCAAAGGATGATGGAGTTATGGCCAATTTAAGTTTGGCAGAGTTCTAGGACTTTAGGTTTTGCATAGATCATGATTTTTGCAAGAAATTTCGAAGTTAAGTTGATTTTTTAAGAAGTTGGGCGAGTTGGGCGCTTGTCCAAGTCAGTAGGTTGGTCTAGTTAGGGGATAGTATAGTCAAGGGCAAGTAATAGAACTTGGATCAGGACAACTTGGACCAACGACCGCAAGACACATAGTGAACTTCCATCGGCCAATGATGATGTGCAGGATGATGAAGTGGTAGCCATGATGGTGAGATGATGTAAGCACAAGCTGACATGGCACCCAAGGCTTGGGATACGTGGCATGCAGATTTTTATTTTTTTAGGTGCCAAGGTGGCCTAATTTCAGTGACACGTGGCACTACTAGCAGGGGACACATTCCATAGATGATGTCAACATGATGGCATGGAAAAAACCTTGAAGATCATGTCAGTAGGTTGTTGTGTTGAAATTATCCTATGCATTTTTTTTTCTCAAGATTCAATGTTGAAAAAGTTGTGTGCCTAAAAACAAAGGAAAAGGCCCATAGTCGAGCACTTTAGCCTACTTGGGGCTTTCAAGTCAATCAGGGATAAAAGTGTCAATTTTGACCCCCTGAGCCCATGACCTATGTGGGACCCAACTAAGACATGAGGCAGAGATATATTTGGTGGTGAATGGTGTTATGGTTACATTTTCTAAATCCAGTAGTTAGCCAATTTTTGAGATGTAACTATAGGCACTACTAAGAACCTATGATATACCAAAATTTTAAAATTTCACAGGTTGACGAAAATCTAACGTCAAAAATGAAAACACAACAAAGAATCAAATTACACTGGTTGAATGCAACAAAACATAGTTAATGCAGTTGGTGTAGCGCATTTGTTTTGGTAATGAATTCTCTCTGATCTTGAAGAGATGATGATGAAGAAAAAGTTTTATCTATTGAAATAATTTGATCAGGTATTGTCGATTAGTTGGCAATATAATCCATATTGAATTTTTTAGGATCAATTGTATCATGTAAGAAAACACTCTGTATAATTAGGATGATTGGTTTTGTGCCCCATTGTTTGCTTTCTTGCCAGCCATGATTCATTTAATGTGGTTATCGAACTATGTGATAGAGTGGGAGGAAACTCTCTGTATAGTGTCATAGTGAGAAAATTTTGTGTGGGGAAGAGAGCATAGTATGTGAGTGTTGTGTGGGTGAGCGAGACGTGTATGAGCCAAATAGAGTGAAGCAACAAAGTAAGTTGCGTAGAAGAATTTGTATGGTTATGTGCCAATGCTGGGCATGTTGAGTGAAGTAAAGAGAGTGCAGTAGGTTAGAAGTAGCTAAGGCACAAAAATTTTATAGTGTGCATACAAATCAAAGGAGGAGGAGTTGTAGAGGGAGAGTAGATCAGTTACAATTTAAGTTTTTAATACTGCGGTAGGTCATTATTCTCATTTTGAAAATTGTATGAAAAGTAAAACACTTGACTAAATCAAGTTGGGGCTTGTATTTACAAGAGGTTTGAGCCTCTAGGAAAGTTGGGGCTTACTGATTCGAATGGGTTTGTGGCCTCCTATGAGTAGGTTCTCACAAAAATATGATGTAATCAGAGTTAGTGCCTTGACTATCATCATAATACAAAACAAGATTTGGTAGTTTTATCTCCGAAGGGTTTTCACATAAATCATTGTGTTTAAATGTATGTGAATGTTGGTCTCTCATATTGTTGTTTGAATTTATACATGTAAAATTTTGAGTGTTCAACATAAAAGAAAATAAAATTGTTAATTATTGATTCACCTTCCCTCTAAGTTTTCATCAAGTAGTATCAGAGTCTGATCCTTTAGGAACAACTAAACCACTGGAAGGTAAATCAATAGGTAATAATGGCCAAATGAGAAAGTTAGGATGCTTATTCAAGTAAGATACTAGTCTTTGATGGTTCAAAGCATGTATTCTGGAAAATTAGGATGGAAGCCTATCTCATGTCCCTAGGTGTAGATGTTTGGAGTTAAGTATTAGTTTATTATACTATCCGATATACACCTCCTACATATGGAGATGGTAAAGAGGTTTATGGGAACAATGAAAAGGCCAAGAATTCCATTCTCTTTGGTCTTAATCAATATAAACTAGTAAAATTAATGCATTTTAATTCAAACAAGGAAGTATGGGGCAAGCTTAAAAATATTTATGAAGGAGATGAAAAAATAAAGTAAGCCAACCTTCAAGCCTTTAGAATGAACTTCAAGAGCTTAAGAATGAATGAAGAAGAAAATATAGTAGGAAATTTTCTTAGATTTGATGAGGTAGAAAATATGAGTAGAGGACTTAGGGAGGACATTAAGAGTTAAATAGTTGCCTAGAAGTTATTAGGATCTCTACCTATGAGATTCAATGCTAAAATATCAACTATATAATATATGTCAAAATTGAAGTATCTCTCAGTGGAGTAGCTACATGGAAACCTCATGGCCTATGAGATGAGAATAAGAAAAGAGAAGGTTGAGCCAAAGGAGGCAACATTTAAAGTGTCAAAGAAGACAAAGGAACACAAATATCAACGAGAATATTCAACTTATGAATATGATCAGGAGTTGGATCAATTTTATAGAAAGTTAAAATGTGGTTTAGGTAAGTATAAGGGGAATTTACCCTTCAAATGCTTTGACTATGGAAGAGTTGGGAATTTTTCCTCCAAGTGTCCTTATAAAGAGAAGCCATAAAAAAAAAATCGATAAAAATCCGAGATATAAAGCTCATAAACCTCAAAAGAAGAAATCCTTCAAGGAAATGGGGCTCTACTCCAAAGAGGATGGTTATTCTTTAGAAGAAAACACTGAAGAGTCTTCAAAAATATGATCTTGATGAATGTTTACTCATAGCATTCAAATATGAATCTAAGTCCAAAAATGACTCATATCTCAGAGAAGAAGAAGGCATAATGGATCTTGAAGGGGAGGTCATCAACATTCTTGATGAACTAAATAAGGCCAAAAGGAGGAAAAACAAACTAAAAGAGTATTTGTTGCAAGTTGAAGAAGGTATGCATAACTCTGATAATGAAGTGTATTTTTATCAAAGAGAAAATCTTGAAGAAGGCACTAAGAGAAAGGATATTATATCACGATAATTAGAAGAAAAACAAAAGAACTGTAATAATCTAGAGGATGAGAATAAACACTTGAAACAAGAGTTAGCCAAGAAATGGGAGAAAATGATACAAGAAACATATAAAGAGGAAATTATTTTTCTGAAACTCAAGCTTGAGGAAGAAAAAATGAAATAGGAGGTTCTGAATGAATTAATCATTGAATGGGAATAGAATTTCCACAATTTAGAAGAAAATATTATACATCTAAGGTCAAAACATGGAAAGTCCAAAATAGAGGTGGATTTGGGAAAAAAAATGCTAAAGGAACAAACAAACTAAATCACATTCTAAACATTCAAAGATTTGAAACAAAAAGACAGTTCTGAAACACAAAATCCTTTTAAACAAAAGGCCAATATCAAGTCCATAGGATTCAACGGTCTCAAAAGTTATGAAAATTGATTACATGGAAGAGAAAATGAAGATAAATGGAAGACAAGTCAAAGGACAAATCAACAATTGAGCAAGTCAGTTAAATTTTCAAATAGTCCCCCACTCAAATACGTAAATCAAGCAACAAGAAAACTAAGGTGCAATCAATCTTCTCAATATCGTTATTTCTTAAATTTTAGGTACCCAAATTTGTTTGATGGACATTGCTATTCATGTAACATTTTTGGACATAATTCCATTAACTGTAGAAATGTCAAAGTTGAAAGAGGTGAAATTTTTAGATCAAGATACTATCATAATCCTAGGTCTAAAAATTCATTTTCTGGGAGAAGAATTTCCTTCTTCCACTTGGTGAATGAAATTGAGTGTTTCAAATGTAATAATTTTTTCCATGAGAAAAATGAATTTAGACACAATTTTATCTACCTATATAGACAACAAACCTTTGAATATTCAGGACATCTAAGAGACATGAAGAGGTGGAAACAAAAGATGGAGAAAACTGAGGAGTGTGGACTTGCTTTATCTGCACATGACCAAGTATCCAATGGATGATCCAAGCATATTATTGGAGATAAGAGCAATTTCTTGTTCCTAAAAGAGAAAATTAAAGGAAGTGTCAATTTCAGAAATAATTCTCCTACATAAATTAAAGGAAATGGCATAGTGAGTTTGGATGAAAAGACCAAGGAACAAAATATGTGTATGGTCTCAAGCACAACCTACTTAGTGTAATTCAAATGTGTGACAATGACTATGATGTGACTTTACACTATAAGGATTTTGAGATATGAAAATCAGAAAATGGGAAGTTGGTAGGAAAGGCAATCTAGACTCACAACTATGTGTATTGTTTATTGATTCCAGAGTGAATTTATACTTGAGAAAAATAGATCAAATGCGGCTATAGCTTATGAAGAATATCAAAGCCTAATAATCCAATCTAAAACTATTTTCAATTCTGAAAATAAACAAGGAAACAATTCAAATCAAAGGATTTATGATCTTCTAAATGTTTGGAATCAGTTCACATAGATATCTATGGTCTCATGAGAATAAATAATCCAAGAGGATAACTGTATTTTATTTTATTTATTGATGATTTTACTCAGGATACTTGGATAATGTTGTTGAAAGAAAATTTATAAGCCCTGAGTAAGTTTAAATTATATAAGGCTCGGGTTGAGAATGAGAAGGAAATAAAGATTAAATGCTTGAGATATAACAAGGAAGGGGAATTCACCTCAAAATAATTTGAATATTTCTATGAAAAACATGGTATAAGGAGGCAATGCTTAGTAGCAAGAACACTAGAATAGAATGGGTTGGTTGAAAGGAAAAAGAAAACCATTCAGGAGATGGCTAGAGTAATGATGGATGAAGGGAAGGTTGCGCACACCTTCTAGGGTGAAGCAACTGAAGTATTTGTCTACTTAGAAAACATAACATAGCTCATGCCTAATAGTGATAAAACCCCTTATGAGTCATGGAAAGGAATGCCAACATATGTAAAACCTCTCAAAGTATTTGGTAGAAAATTATATCAAGAGAAATGATAAAAATATTAGAAATATAAAATCTGGAGCATATGAGGGTATATTCCTTGGATATTCAGTCAAGAGAAAAGGCTACAAGTGCTTCAACAAGAGGAAAAAAAGGGTTGAATACTTCATCGATGTCATAGTTGATGAAGCACTCCCTCATCTAGTGCAGTCTAAAGTAAACAATAAGTCAAATGATGAGGAAGATTCTACTCTCAGATATGGATATCAAGAAGAAGAAGAAGAAGTAGGAGAAGAAGATGAATAAGAAGATACAACACAAAGGCATAAGAATCCATCTAGATATGTACAAAATAAACACCCATAAAGTCAAACAACTAGTGATATAAGGTTAGTTTTCCAAACTAGAAGGAAATTCGTTGGCATTTCTAGTTATGGAAATATTGCCCTACTCTCTCAACTCGAGCCCAAAAATCTCATTCAAGCTAGTGAAGACAGGTTTTGGGTGAAAGAAATGAATGAATAATTGGACCTAATTTAGAAAAATGATAGTTGGGATCTCATCCCTAGACCTAATGATAAAATTTTTATTATAACCAAATGGGTTTTCAAAAATAATATAAATGACTAATAAGAGATACGGGTCATTGTGAGCCAAAAATCATACAAACCATAGGATTACTGTGCAAGCCACAAATAATATGAGCCACATGATTACAATGTGAGCAAAAAATAATACGATCCACTAAAAATACATATTTTGATGAAATGATACCACTGAATTATGTCATTATATCAAAAAATGTCATCGTGAGAGATGTGATGCCACATTGATCCAAGCCACTTTGCTAGAGATGGGATGCCATTTTAAAATTTATACGAGTGAATATAGAATATAGAGTAACCTTGCCATAGGTAGTATACAAGAGAGTCTACCACACACACACACACACACACAGATATATATATATATATATATATATATATATATATATATATATATATAGAGAGAGAGAGAGAGAGAGAGAGAGCTTCAAGGACGCCTCAGACTTTGAATCTTTGATTATGGTCCAAATTCCAAAAAAATTTGATCTTCAAGCCTCCTTCTTCAAATCTGAGCTCTGATACCACATTGAGAAATCATTGTGATTATGTATTAGAATTATTTCTCTGTCATGATAATTACTTGTGAATTTGTTGGCTTATTTATTACTATTTTTGTTCTTTTCATCAAGCAATTATCAAAATGAAAAAATATGAAGATCACAAAGAACAAGAGACACAAGATATAGGCTCCAAGCCAAGGCAAAAACCCCATAAGGGGGAAAACCTAGAAAATATTATATTCTTATAGAATTAGATAAAAGTGATATATCATATCACAACAAGGAAAATACCTTCTAGCAGATGTTTTTGAGGAACCCCTTATAAAAATACCCCAGACATCTTTTTGTAGCAGAGGTTCCTAGAGGAGGTTGGTGGGTGGAGGTTTTTGCGGATGTTTTTCGTCTGGTGCGCTTATCATTCTAACTCGCACCGGTGCGTTCAACCAGAAAAAGCACGGGTGCGCAAAAAACATTGGCACACCGGACACCGTGTGCTCCGTACAAACCCGCCCCAGTGCATCTTATTCATGGGGGCGTCACTCACAAAGAAATATTATATCACGTGCATTCATATTGGGGTATTTTTTTTTTTTAAACCTAAAACATTATATTGGATATATAACTAAGTGTTAGTGGGTTTTTTTTTATATTACATATGGAATATAAATATTTTAAGGTATTTTTTATTTATTTTTTAGGCCAAATGGGCTTGTTTTTCAGGCAAAAGAAAAAGAGCACCGACAGATATTGTGTGAGGCCACATTGGCATTCGAGCACCATTGGACCAAGCTGGGTTAGGTTTGGCCGACTGAACATTTCTTGTGTGGATTTGAGCATTTGAACCTGCCTAGTACTGAGCGGCCAGATGCAAGATGCAGGAGGAGGGATCACCGAAAGGAGAGACAGACCCTCCATTGACAGACCGGGGGTGGATGAATGACCTTTCTTTATGGATGGCATTGCTCGGGCGGGATCTAGATGAAACTGAATTAGTATTCTGTGAGGAAGGGGTGAGGAGAACTAGAAGCATTGAACCGTTGCAAGCTATTGGGATTGCTGCTTAAAATTTGGTAGGCATAGATTTTCAACGGTATCGATTATCGTAGATAACTATTTGATCACAATATCTTCTTGAATTGTGCCATTTATTTTGTCTATCTACTTGAAATATACATATTCTTTGAAATTCTCATTTAAGTGATTGGTATCGATTTTTGCAGTATAGTTATGGATTCTGTTTCTCAGTCAATCATCGGCAAGTTTTTCATAGTAACCAGAACCATCTTGAATAATATGCTTTCTAACAAATCTTCCTGCAGGAACGCAGACAAAACCTTTTCCTCCTCAAGCATAGCATTGCTGAAATTTCCAAGCTATATTCTCAGTCAGGCCCTACACCTGAGAGAGGCCACCCATTCAAAGGCTTTCAAGCGCAGCTGCAAGATGGCCTTCACATAGTAAAAAAATTAGAGCGTATGAGTAGCTTTAATTTATAAAGAAGGTATTGCTATGGAAAGAAGATCCAAAAGATAGAAAATAATGTCAACAATTTATTGCGTACCCTTGATGTCCACAACCCAGATTTGGGTTTCAAGGGTTTTAGCGAACAATCTGAACTTATTGAAGAAATGGGTCGGCTTATAATGGAAAGGGTTAATGTTAATATGACTAATGATGCTAGCTCCAATTCATTCATGCTTCATAAAATGAGTACAAATGAACTATTTTAGAGTGTCATCGATGGGTCACATCATACCACAATGTCTTAATAGTATGAGAAGTTCACTAGCAGTGACAGCTCCCAAGTCCCGAGTATGCCAAAATTTGTAGTGGATTTGAATAATATTTTCAGTGATGTCAAACATATCATATTCAAGAAGGGAGTTAGTACCATCAGGGTTGAAGGGATGGGTGGAAGCAGCAAAACTACCATTTCATTATCCCCTTGCAATGATCCCGAAGTCAAAGGTAAGAACAACTCCCCTGTTTTAATCATCACACCAAGCTTCCATTTTATTGCTTCCCTTTTGGTTTTTTCAGTGCTTATTCTCATTGTGATGATCAGATTTCTTCCAAAACAATATAGTTTTCATAACTGTTGCACGGTCTCCAAATGTAATGGGCCTTTTGGAGATTATGTGGGATAAAATAATCGGAGGTCGAAGGCCTGTTTTTCAGAGCATCGAGGATGCGCACAACCAACTGCAGAAGAAACTCAGTTTAAAAGGAAATCCACAGACGTTGGTGATTTTGGATGATGTTTGGTCAAAATTAGATGTGGAACAATTTTTGTTTGAAGTAGAGGGATGCAAAAAGGTTATCACAACCAGGAAAGATCTCGCTATTCCACATACATACAACAGTCACGTGTATAACATGCCCATGTTGCAGAAGGCTGATACCATGTCTCATTTCTGTTTCTGGGCCTTTGGACAACCTTTGATTCCAACAAGAAATGACGAAGTTGTTATTAACGAGGTATGTATTCAAAATATCATACCCTAACTTCTTGTTTCTCTATCCTACTCGAATGCTTTGCATCCTATTATACAGTGTTCAAGCTCAGATTGATTTTATGTCCCTTTGACAGATAAATGGTTTTATAGGTATAAAATTAGAGAATTAACAACTCCAGAAATTTTTTTAATGCTCTATATTTCTGCAGAGGATTAACATGTTTAACTGCTAAAATATTTGTCAGTTGAAGTAGTCTGTATGGGTTTACCACTTGGCCTCAAGGTGATTGGAAGCTATTTTCACAATGAGCCACAGCCAGTTTGGGAAAAGGCTAAGAATAAACTTTCAAGAGCAGAATCTATATCGAAACATCACAGAGAGGATCTTCTCCATTTCTTGGAAACAAGTATTGATGTCCTTGATGATGAAACAAAGGATTGCTTTATGGACTTGGGGGAATTTCCCAAGGGTAGAAAGATATATGTATATTCATTGCTGGATATTTGGGTATATGCCCATGGAATGGATAGGAAAGATGCTTTTGTGGTCTTGTTAGAACTTGCAAGTCGAAATCTCCTAAATCTCACAAGCGATTCAAGGTGAGGAACTTGCTTAGATTTGTTGCCTTCAATAAATTTGTTGATTGTTTTTTTCTTCTCATTCTTCATATTTATATCTCAGCTTAATTTTAAAGTCTTTTATGAGCACCAACTTTGCAAAAAAGTTGAGGAAAAAAAAAAAAAAAAATCAAGAAGGTAAGATAAATAAATGTGTTAGTTGGTAAATATAAAGGTGTTTTTCAGATCACTACCTTTGGTTAATACAAGTTTTGATGTATCAGGAGTCTAGGCATCTCATTTGATTGTTCTAGTGAGTTTTTCTTTACTCAACATGATGTGATGCATGATTTAGCCTTGCGTCTGGCTAGCCAGGATAGTGCCATTCATAAGAGGCTTTTCATGCCTGGTAAAGAGGATGGTATTCCCACAAACTGGTTGGCACTAGAGCATACATCTCAGGTTCAATTTGTTTCAATTCATACAGGTCATCCTTGAAACTTATTTTCTTTTCCCTGCATAAGCATTGAATAATTATTTGTTCAATTTACTAATTTTTCAAATTTAATAAGGAAGAATTTTTATCATCATAGCATCTCAAATTTTTGACTTTTGCATTTATGGGACATTACTATAGGTTCAATGGAAGAACAAGATTGGTCTCAAATAGAATTTTCTGAGGTGAAAGCTCTGGCTTTATTCTTTGATGCAAGTCAATACTGTCTTCCAAAATTTTTACATACCATGCCAAAACTTCAGGTTCTTATCATGTACAATTACAATTCAAAGCGTGTAATACTTAAAGGTCTATCAGTACTTTTGTCAGTTACCCAGCTTAAGTCTGTATTCCTTGAGAAGTTGATACTACCTCCTCTTTATGAGTACTGCAGATCCTGGGAGAGCTTGGAAAAATTCTCTGTATGCCTTTGTGAGGACTTGGGAAATATGACTCTATTTGACAAGGGGCAAGTCCTATAGTTTCCTAAGTTTGTAGAAATTATCTTTGATCACTGTAGCGATTTGGAGGAATTGCCAACAAACATATGCAGTTTAATTTCCGTGGAAAGGTTGTTTGTCACAGATTTCCATATTATCCAAAAGTTACCTGATGACTTGGTAAATTAAAGGTCACTTAGGTTGCTGATATTTTCTACAAGTCCAAGCTTGTCAATGCTTCCTCCTTCCATTTGCAGACTTCAGAAACTATAATTTCTTGATATTTCATTATGCAACTCTTTGAAGGACCTTCCCGTAGAATTTGATCAACTATCAAACCTAAAGGTTTTAGACATGAGAGAGTGCTATGGACTCACTTTAAGACTAGTGTTTTTGCACAATAACGATGGCTAATATTCTCTATAATTTATGAATTATAAGAGGCCACTTGGGGCAAGATCTGTGATTTCTATTGTAGACAGTGAGATTGATTATTAGACACTTCAAAAATTTACTGTATAACCGATAGTTACATGCTATCTGTCTATTTGTGAGAGAACTGGAAATTTTAGATTTTGTAACTTGGTCAGGCAGTGGCTGTGAAATAACTCACATATATATGTACAAAATTGGCATTGGAAAAAATGAGTGAAAAATTACGTTTTATATGTATTTTTGCTTCATGCAATTTTGTTTTTACAAATTTGTATAATTCCTTCTTTTTCCATGCTAATATATGTATTGTATTCCATCATATGCAAGCAAAGCAGAACATCATCTAGTTTTTTTTCAATGTCTTTGGAGCATAAGATAAAATTCCTTTTGTTTTGGGTCAACTGTGTGGATGTCAAAAACACTTAGATATTTGATGCTCATCAAAGAATGGCTTGACATTCATGATAGAGGAGAGGTTCATATGAAAAAAATGCTCGAAATGTGATTGATTATTGGTTATGTTTAAGAGAAATGTTCTACACTAGCATGCTTTCTAAAATTCATTTATATTTGCTCCACACATGCAGCTTCAGGAAACTACACAATCTTCATTTAGAGAAACTGATGTCAAATTTCAGATAATGAAAGACACTTTGGATGCCATGTTGAGATCTATGTACTACATAAGAGACCAACTGTGTAACGTTGTAAGTAGATCCAATTATATACTACAATACATTTCATAAATTTAGAAGTTAGAACAGAATTATTCATATTTGTACAGTGTAGTTTTTATTAGTCTTATTAACTAGTTGATTGAATTGTTAATTTGAATCTACTCCATAGTTTTCTGAGACTTTCCATAATAGGTCTAATTCTACGTGAATTTTTTATAAGACTACTATGTAATGCAGTTCCACGTGTTTTTTTTAGGGTGCAACTTCAAGTGGGCAGGCATTGAGGAAGGGCCATCAATAATGTATTTGAATATAGAAAAATCATTAAATGTATTTGTTCTGTATTTTGAGACATGAAAAGTGAGAATTCATTACTTAATGAATATTTTAGTGAGTGGGCGGGAAAAAAATTCAATATGAATGGTTAAAAGAGGGAAATGGATAGCAATGGCTAAGGGCACAAATCGGTAAAGTAGAAAATGCTAATTGTAATATCTAATCACATTGTTCTACTCTTCATACAAAATGGCCTAGAAATACATAGTGATGATTTCTTCTTGCCAGAGTAGGCCTTTCTATTGTTATTCTTACCCATGAAACATGAGCATGAAGGAGAGGATGGTTATTTATGGTAGTTAGCCTGAATTGCATGCTCAATCTACTATAAAAATTCCATGATTAAGTTGGGGATGTTTTGTGTAGTTTATATTTGCCATGCCATCTCGTCATCACCATCTCCTAGCTAATCTAAGATAGCTTATACATAACTACACTTCACCATATATGTATGTATGGGTAAAAGGTTGTGCATCTAACCATTCCATCTTTATTATGTATTAAAATGTATGAATATGAGCTATCTTGTATGTAGACTTGTACATTTATTAATATTTTAGTATTAGGTCTCATAGTTTCTAATTTCAATAATTATAACAGGCCACTTTCATAAGCACATAGTCTGTATTAATGTTCTAGTATTAGGTCTCATGGTGTCTTATTTCCATAATTGTAAAAGGCCACTTTCATGTAACAAGGGAGCAATTGTCATAGCTGTAGTCCCTGCCGGTAGAGGGAAGAAGCATAAAGATGAAATTTCAAGGCTGAAAAAAACAATATGTAAACAAAACATTTGGAAAAATGATAAATGAATTTTCTAATTAAAAATGATAACATTTGGAAAAACTGTTACTGAAGGCATTATTCTAAAGAATGTCACTGAATTATCCTGTAACTAGTCCTCATTAGATGAATTAACTGGCCAAAAGACTGGGATGAGTCATGTATTTTGCAGTGCACAATGTTATAGCTCGTCAATATCTACTGTATAAATTCATAATGAAATGAATTTACGAATATATGATTTGTATCATTGAAATTATCTAAGTATCCTTGAAGGTATTTTCATTTATTTTCACCTCTACATTCCTTGGTTTTGAAGACATCTCATCTCACTCTCAAGATTTTATGTGAGAGATGTTGCCAATACCTTGCCAACCCTAATTGGCCCATGAAAAGAAAACATGTCACAAGCAGGATTTGACTTTGGGTGGGGAGGACAACAACTTTTCTTCTTAACCATGCAAGCTAAACCTAATTGACATAATACTTGCATAATAGTTTATAAATTATAACTAGTTTTTTAGCAGTTGATTACTATGAGAATTATATTGTTGTAAATCCAGTACTTGGGGACGAGAACACAGGGATGGTTTGAGAACCCCACCCCCAGTTTCACGAACCTTTGCAACATATTTTATAATTTATACCTAGTTTTTAGAAATTGATTACTATGAGAATTCAATTGTTGTAAATAGAAAGAAATTATTTCATTAATTGCACTTTTTTGGGTTGCAAATGATATTTTTTAGCTTCTTTATACGAGGTTATGGACGTTTCAAATGCACACCCTAAAGATACTAAAGCATTTCCTGGGGGTCTGGATGGTATGACAAAACTAGCTTATTTGCATGAACCGAGAGTTCTGCACAAAAGTCAACTAGATATGAACTTGATGAAATTTATGTGTGTTTTAGTTTCTTGAAAGTGACTACTATATTGAGCATTATGTTTGAAATTTTTGAGTGGTTTGATTTTTTTCACAATAATTGGCTAAGTTATATTGCTAAGAAAGTTTTGTAGAATTTGTCAACTAGATATAAAATTGATGAAATTTATGTGAGTGTTTTAGTTTCTTGAATGTGACTACTTTATTGAGCATTGTGTTTAAACTTTTTGAGTGGTTTGATGAGACTTTTGTTTTTTAACAATAATTTGGTAACTTATATTGATAAGAAAACTATAGCTACAGCTGCATCAGATGTTACATCACTATATTATTAAAAAAAATCTCAAGCTAACTGCTCTACATGCCATATGCATTCTGACTACAAGCCCAAAACATGAATTGGCTTGATCCTTATACAAATTTTCCTAGTGTTCCTTAATACTATAAACCCTAAAATATATCCCTAACTTTCTAACTATTCTGAAATACAAAAACTAACAAAGAGCATAATGACTCACAGTATCCTCCAGACATTTGGTTGATGGTTCATAGTTTCCACCTCCTTGTCAAATTGGTTGATAGTCTCTTCTCCCTCGAATTCTCCCTTGGATGAGTAGGTTTCCATCCTTTCATGAATGGACTGGTCACCTTTATGCAGATTCAGAGTCAAATTCCAAAGGAGAACACACTCGGCTTCTACATCTACTAATTGCTTCTTCAATTCCAACATTTTCTTGCTGGTTCACTTTCTTGGTTCATAGTTTCCACCTCCTTGTCAAATTGGTTGATAGCCTCTTCTCCCTTGAATTCTCCCCTGGATGAGTAGGTTGCCATCCTTTCATTAATGGAATGGTCACCTTTATGCAGATTCAGATTCAAATTCCAAAGGAGAACACACTCGGCTTCTACATCTGCTAATTGCTTCTTCAATTCCAACAACGGCCCCATATATTATAACAGTTTTTAAATGCATGAAAAACTAACAAAGAGCATAATTATTAGCGGCACCTGTGCTTGCTAGTTTATTTTCCTGGTTCATAGTTTTTATCTCCTTGTCAAATTGGTTCATAGGCTCTTATCCCTTTAACTTTCCTCTAGACGAGTAGGAAAATGAAATATTATTTAGAATGTTCTAGATTGTCTCCAAGATCAGGTTGGGCAGCTTAAGATGATGTCGGCCTAGAGAGGCATTTGTAGCCCCAACGAAGGCTATATATTAGAGGAATTTAACCTCCTCTATGATAGAATGGAACAACACATCTCATATATAGATTTACGGTCAAGAAAATAAGTGTGAGGGTCTTAGAAGATTTGCTTGATATCATATGATTGACAGTGAATGACGACAACATAGATCTTAATGATATATGATAGTGTCTCTTATGGTTAAACAGTGATAGTTCACTATAGTAGGCAGGTTGGAGCGGATGCAATAGTGGTAGTAACAAAAGCAGTGGTTGTAGACATTGATTTTAGTAGCAGTAGTAGCTATAAACAATGGGAGTAGTAGTAGTAGAAGTTTCAGCTAGAGTGGAAAAAGTTAGTGGGATAGGTGGTAGTGAGAGTGAACAACAATGGGCATCAATGACAAATAGTGGCAGGAGTGGCAGAAGTGGATGTAATGTACAATTTGACCCCAATACAATCCTTCTTTTGGCTAAAAATTTCGACCAATCTACTAGAAATATTATCTATCTTACAAATAGGAAAGCTTTCATAGAGATATTTGAAGAATTATAGCTAAAATGTCGAAATTACTTGTTTCTGGAAAGAATATTATTGATAAATAATTAAAATAGATATTTCTACTAGTAAATCGACTATAAATTGGAAAAATTCACTACTGCATATTTACCATGGCGATTTCTCCATAGAAGGATGACTTTTGTCTCTTGTAATTGAGAATTTATTCTTCCAAAACTAGAGACAAAGATATAGGTCAATTTCAAGAAAATCTGGAAAGAGATTCGAAGAAGGGCTCTATAGAAATGACAAGTAGGATGGAATTGAATGACCTTAGCAAGTCATTTTATTGTCACGGAAATATGGTGATTGTTATAATGCAACAATATACTTATTATTGTTGCACCACCAACAGAAATAAGGGTAGCACCTCTGTGCCTTTTCATTTGTAGGTTGTTTGGCATATTTTAAATTTTAATAGTATTTTGCTATGACAAACATAGTTTTATTTCCAATTCCAAATGATGAACATAAGTCCTTTAAACAGTGAGAAATGGCATGCTAACAAGCATGGAGTTACATTTAAGCCCTAAGCTTTGCCGACCCAAAATCAAAATAAGGGGCACTTCAAATAACCGATCTCAGAGGTGGCATGCAGTTTCCACAAAGGCTTTAGGTCTTTCTCTTTGTGTGTTATAAAAAATAAAAGAGAATTACTCTATGACTTCAATTTTTAGTCATGAATACTTCAGTTTCATAGGTATGGGATGAAATTCTTTCCATTAGTCACTACGGAATGTATGCAGTTGTACATTGTGTTTTGACATGAATTCAGGCAAGTAACATTGAATCTGAAAACCCCAAATGGACTTAAACATTAAAGATATAGAATTTGTAGTATGATACAAAGTTTGGAATATCTGGATAAGTGGAGTGGATGGCAGCTGATTAAGATGATTTTAATTTTCAGAACATATAATCGAAGACAGAGATCCTAAAATACTGTGTAGCATTGTTCAGAATTCATGGATCCAAAATTTAGAAGATTGATGTGTGAATTTTCAGAAGTATATATTCATTCTTGTTCGAAGATAGAGATCTTAAAATACTAAGATACTATGTAGCATTGTTCAGAATTCACAACATTGTAGTCATAGTTTTCCTAAGAATATAATTATGTTTAAGTAATGGTTTTGCAACCTTGGTTTATCATCAAGCTGTAGTAATCTGAAAAAGCTTCGGACTCATAAGCCTACTAGGGATTTATATATCTATGGATTTGATTGGAATTAATACTTTAGATTGCATGCACACGATTCAACCCCTTTCATATTACTGATATCATGGGTGTCTTCTCTTTCATGACTAGAAGATTGAATCTTTAAAGGAGTTTCAATTTATGATTATAGTGAGATCTTTATTTAATACATATTTGAAGCTTGACCAAGGTGGCATCTACTCAAGGAAAATATGAAGCTAATCAATTAGACTTGAGGAATCATCACACTGAAAGAGTAGTTTTCATTGACACATGGAAAACAAAGAATAGTAGGTAAGTTTCCTCAGATGCATTTGACCAATATTTGATACTAGCTGACTAGAGAATTTAATTTTGACTAAACAGTGATGCCAAAAGATAGAATTCTTGAAGAGAAACAACAATGGAGTTATTTAACATGACTTGGCTTCATCAATGTGTTCATAAAGAGACTAATATACTCTAAAGGTACTGAGTATAATTGCAAGATTGTTCCTTTGAGCATGGTTATCTTGAGAATTTTTATATGGAAGATTTGCTTGATATCATATGATTGACAGTGAATGACGACAACATAGATATTAATTATATATTATAGTGTCTCTTATGGTTAAACAGTGACATTTCACTACAGTAGGCAGGTTGGAGCGGATGTGATAGTGGTAGTAACAAAAGAAGTGGGTGTAGACATTGATTTTAGTAGCAGTGGTAGCTATAAATATGACACTGCCTACCAAATTTAACCAGTGTATTCTATTAGGCAAGATTTTATTTTATTTTATTTTATTTATTTATTTATTTATTTATTTTTTTATAATTCAGGGAAACGAATTTGACTCTCAGATTAATTGTAAATCCATTATATATAATATCTTATTTAAGGAAACAAGTAGGTTTGTCAACCTATACACGTATCAAATACTGAAATGGAAAGACTAGCTAATACAGACACTTGGATTCAAAATATTGAAAATCATCCAACGAAGCTATGACCGAGGCAATACAAATGGAGGTAAACTCAATTCAAGAGAATCCATTTCATGAAATTGAAGAAATAGGGCAAGTTGTTGGCCAAATGAAAACTATTGCGGGTAGCAGCCCTTAGTTGAGTTTATTATAAAGAAAAGAAAGTGAAATAAACCATAGTGAGGAAGATCACATCGTGAAAGGAAAAAGTGATGATGATGTTTAAATTCTCACATATATATGCAATGCATGATGACGTAGGGGAGGGGGGTAATCCATGTTGAAATATGTAAATAGGTTCGGTCTTCATAATGACATATGTAATCATGATTTTATGTATTTGATGTAAGGAGAAACATAAATTTATTATTATTAAATTATTGAGGCATGGGTTTCATGCTCAAGGGAAATTCATTTTTAGGTCAAGCACCCGTTGAGTGCTTCTAGGACTTGTCATTTGGTATACAAGTCAGTTGAGTCATTGTCATGTATGGAAGACTCTTTTGGGCATGTTACATATTGTAAAGAAAATTTATTTGAGTCAAAGACCCTCCAAGGCCTCGTCATAGTGCAAAGAACAAGTCGGCCTCTATGAGAGTATAAGTCAGCCTAAATCTAGCAATTCGACCTAGATAAAGACCTATATATAAGAAATATTTCGATCTCACTTGAAGGAATTACTCCATGTTAATGACCAAGCCTTAAAGTATACAATTGTCTATGATTTTGATGTATTGAGTTGTCTAGTTAGATGCAAATAAGTCTTGAGTCTATCTGTGTATCATAGATAGCTTGTTCTGAAGCTTATTAACAAATTTAATTTCAATTGGTTGCTACAAGATTTGATTCTTGAGGCAGTATGGTTGAGCATGGTGATTGATCATTTAATATCGTCACGATGTCTCGACACCTTTGGTCACATAAGAGAACCTTGATTTGAAGATGACATTTATAGTAATCTTGTGGATAGATAATAATGAGGCTATCAAGGGAAGTAATCTATAGACTGTGACCTATGTGTCAGTGAGTGACCCTGTTTCACATTTGTATATTAATGTTTAATTACAACATGATGAATCTTGCTTTTGTCACAATAACCTTGGCATCTGTATAGCAGCAATCTTCTCTGTGACATGGTGACAATGATCCCCTTTTGTGAACACTGTTGAAGATTCATCTTGAGGTTGTTGAGCATAGTTGTTACAGTAATTATGACTGAAGATTCATCTTGAGGTTGTTGAGTATAGTTGTTATAGTAATTATGACAACATCTTGAGTGCTTCCAAATGGGCCTTGAAATTTCTGGTATCATTTTGAAAACACATTCTTATATTAAGCTACTGAATATTGGGCTTATTAATTCTTCTCCAATCCAACCAAGATAGTGTTGTGACCCCACAGATCCCTTCAAATGTGAAATCCCATATTTGAAAGATGCTTACTGAAAAACTTGGGGGTAGACCTACCTAGCATGTTGATGTTGGGAAGGTTCATAAAAAATAGCCACATAATACCATCCGTTTGAACTTCGGGGAAACAGTCTACAATGCTTACAAAACCTTTTTGATAATCCCGAAAACAAGAAATCTAGTGGTAAGAGCTCTTTAAATCACATTACCAAGGTTAAAAAACCATTAATGCCATCCACATGGGTCGTTTCCAAATGATGTCTTAATAAAATATACCATGGGGCTCTCATTAAAACACTTAAATTAAAAACAACAGAGAATAATGTTTTTTTTTTCATTAAAGCAAAGGGAGGGTCTCATAACTCTCATCCTCACCTTTCCTTTTCTTCTCTATATAACTATTCGAAACTGTAACTTTTGTTGTTCCACCTTAATAAGGCACTAGTTTGAGTACATGAGGTTGTAGTTGGATTTTTGAACAAGAAGCTTTCAAATGGAAGAGTCTAGACTTGTGATTGAACACCTTATTTGGTGAAAACATATTCATAAAGATTGATCAATTTATATGTCATTTTATAGACATGCACATAATTAATCTTCCTAAAACATGGTTGATCTTTGTATGCCTTAGACCATTAAATGCCACAAATCATAGTGAGATGTGCTTGAGTGTGGATTGAGTAATCACATTGTGGGAATACTAATATGCATCTCTTATGTATATCACAAGAAGAAAGGTGAATTGTAGAATGCATGTGGGGTCATAAGAGATGCATCATGTCATTATGTTAAGGATATAAATATAAAGGGGTGTAAAAAATGTTAATGAAAAAATAGATACCTACAATATCTAGTGAAAGTAGGGGTTTTTTAAATTGGGAAAATGAAATGGGTTAGTATTGGTAGGGGGTAAAATAAAGTGATTTTTAGAGGTATTTTCCAATATGTAGTCAAATTGAGGGTATTGTTTAGTATGCCATGAACACACGTGCTATGACATAGGTTAATTGAGTGATGCCCCTATGTGTAGCTCATACAAGGAGAAGTGGCAAAAGAGTGACCAAGGGTGCCCAACTGTGATGCACTTCATCGGATGAGGAAAGGACATGTGATATGAATGTCAACAATGCTCCAAGAAATGTTGTTGAGGATGACCATGTGGCTGAAGCTGATTTTGTCACACCAACACTCATAGAGCCATCATCAACCAAAGTCCAAAGGGAAAGTTAAAATAAAAAGATCAGCGCTATAAGAGGTTGGAAAAACGAAGAAATTTTAGCTGCAATTGACGACATAGATTTTAATGGATATTCATTTTGGGCATCTGAAAAGAAATATGGTATTACTCCCTCATCAATACATTATTGGATAAATGGGCTAAATCATACGAAATGTAGAGGGCCTCTTATAGTTATGACTGAAGAGGAGGAGGCCTAGGTGGTTGAGTGGTGTAAATAAATGGCCCGATTGGGACATGGGCTAGAGTGGATACAACTCAAATCCATAGTTGTTGAAATCTGTCAAGGGAGGCCAAAACCATTCAAATATGGGCTTCCTAGTAAATCATGGTGGTTTAGGTTTAAAAAAAGGCATCCAGACCTTGTATTGTGTAGAAGCTAAATGTTTTTGCAGATCCACTCTGAAGAAAGGAAGAAGAGGTGGAAGCATTTCTTTGTGCCATTTATATTATCCAACCTGATTAGATAATTGAAGCAAGGGATGAGTGGAAGAATGAAAAAGAAGTGTGGATAGTCATTCAAAATTTGCAGTAATATTCCCATCTCGTTGTGCTACATTTTAATAAAACCTTTAGGTTTTTGATCCATGCCTCTTTCGGAAATATTTGCAAGCCCAAAGGTTAAGCTCAAAGTTTTGAATATATCACATTTACACATATACCAAGGGATCAGAATCACATAACTTATTGCATAGTTAATTAATTCCTAGATTGGAATGCATCACATATATACCATCAATCATAAACCATAAGCATAATATTCATCACATATATAAACACATACATCACATACATAATATGTATAAGAATGCACACCAAACACATCATGAGAGACACCACAAATCTCATCTCATATATACTTATCAAAAAATATATATGAGTACAAAAAATAATAGTACATGCACTAGCTCAAGGCCAGCAAAAATAAGTCATAAAAAATAGGGGAGCATCCTCATAATGGGTGCTTTCCCTGGTACATATATCAAACAATATATATCTAGGCCCACGGTCCTCCCCCCCTCTCCTAAGGTCCAACCTCTGCATTGGGTGCCAAAATGGGAATGATAATGGCCACCGCCATCATAATATGCTGAATAACTGATTGGAAGGCCCAATCGTGTGCCATCATGGTCTCCACCACCATCTCTCCCAATATTTCCCATCCATACACATACATCCCCCTCGTAAGGCATCGAATCTACCCTAAGAATCCTCATAGTATCGAAGTTACATCGCTAAAGCTGCTGACTGGGCATTCGCCACCTTAGAACACTCTCTCAATCTCTCCATGTTCTTGGTAGCGGAAGAGCTAGACCCCTCCCCAAAAGAACCACTGAGATCGAGTCGTCAGTGTTGTGCAGGCCTTTCACATCCCTCCTCCTCTCGAGACTCACGTTGTTGCTGTGGTACAAGAGGACCAACAACTACTCCCATATGTCTTGGATCATTTCCTACTAAGTATTCCAATGGTAATATACGTAGCCCCGCATTTGCAAGTAAAATGACATGATATCAGAATCATATAGAAAATGCATCATTAAACATATATGTCAAAAAACTTAAATGAAAAAATAACAAGTAACATACTTGCTGTCCCCCAAGTGTTACGAGGAGGGATCCCCATATCTAGATCACTCATAAAGTTAACTCTACGATACAAGTACTCAAGAATCATCTAAGGGTTGGACTGAAACCAACCCTCCACCTCGATGTTCCAATAACACCCCATTGCACCACCACCAACCTATGGCATCAAAATTCCCACTGTCTAATCTCGGGGTCCCTAGTAATACCTATAGGCACTGCTATAAGTTGCTGGCATAATAGAATCCATGAGCTTCTCCCTATTGAACCTACATCAAGTAGGATACCATACCCCTATACACAAAATCAGCCTAGTCGAAAAAGTGCCATGCATGTAGCCTCGACAAAACGACATTCTGGGGTCCCAATACCTAGCGTGGGGACACTGAACCATACAACTACTTTCTTTGAACGATATAAAATAGAAGGCACGCTGATGCACCCCTCTTTAAAGGGGTTAGGACCATAGTTCCCCTCTACTCACCTTTGAATATCTAACTGCCGAGATGGCAGGGGATGCGGAAACACCTCTCCACGGGGTAACATCCCTGTCTATCATTGCAATAATTGATATATATTCCCTCTTAACAACGAGGACCTATCAATCTATGTCCCACATATTTATGTCAAAGCGCAGGAACCTATCCTGCAAATTGAAAATTAGTTTTTGAAGTAGCTTTAGTTACCCCCACTAGGCTAGTGTCCTGCTAGCCCCATGGTCCGCTGCAATAGCCTCCCACAAGGTATCCCAATATTTCTCACACAATAAAATCCCCATTGTGCCATTAAGGATGGGAAAAGGAAAATAACCAGCATCATAGGCTGCCACATAAAAAATACTCCATTGCACGGATTTTCCAATTACAGACACTGTATCACACGTCTCTTATTTGAACAGGCACATATCGCACACATCTGTGAGGTTGAAAATATGTAGTGGTGCCCATCTAGTTGACCGTGCATCTACTCATAAAAAAAAAGTGCTATTTGCATGTTTTTTCTAGTTACTTATGCATGGGAAACGAGGGGTCCAGAGGGCATGCCGCAATGTCGCCATTCTAGAAACATTGAGACTTTCAGCCTTTTATCTACATTGACCGTTCAACTATTAGCCTTCTTCCTATGATGACCACGTGATTTAGTGAAGATCACTCACATTGTTTAGGTTATTTCACCCTAAAAATTCTATATAGTGTACCCATGTACGACATATCTAAACTAACACTGCCAAATTCAAAAATTTTAGGTTTAAAGCTCTCACCTATATCTCCCTGCGTGCTTCCTAGGTACACAGGCTAACTACTACAATAAGAAAAATGTCCTAGCTCAACTCTGGTCTCCCAAAATAATAAGTACAAATGTGCTGGCATAGGGCCCCCTCTTCCCTATATATCGCCCTTTTCAATGTCTTCTAGAGCTCGAAACTGGATCATAGGACCTTTGTCTTCAAAACCATGAGAGACGCAAGGATCAGTGCCACATCATCTTCATCATGGTACCACTCCATTCCATTTGTTTCCAAAACTCATTTTTGGACCCATCGCATGCCCAAAATATCACTTCAGGTGCGTCACCTATTTTTTTTTTATTCATCTTGTTCAGATGATTTGAGGTTATTCATATGTTCAAAAAATATGTTTTCACTTGGGGTCTTAGGCATTGCAATTGCAGGTACACCATGATCACCCTGCAATGATCAACACCTTAGTGGATAAGTGAGAAATTAGGTATCATTCACCACTCAACATGATAGGATTCCTACAAATATTTTAATATCCTGACAACATTTCTCCCAAATGCACCATAGGGTCCATCATCTCGACCATGTTTACCATCACCTTACCTTGCATATGGTAAACACCCACATTGGTCCATAGAGCCTTCCCACTCATGGATCACCTCATGTTATAGATACCCACATACTATTAGGATCCATGACCATCTACTCGGGCCCGATAACCACTTCACTTTCATGCCTTGAAGACCAGCATCACTCTGCTTCACTCATTACTTACCAACCCCATTTTTGGGCCACCCCTTTTATTTTTCAACAGATCAATAAGGATGCACTACTGCATTCCAAATTTGGCCTATCATCCTTCCATTCACATAACCCATTTGTGTCACTTAATCCATGTCATCAAACCCACATCGAGACGAACTAATGGGGTCCCCACCCTAAAAAAAAAACACCATCCCTACATCATTATGCAGGCCAAATTTTTTTTGGGGCTATCGTCTCTATTTTTGTACATCCAAACCTCCTTTACATTATTTTGGAAAGTCTACAAAGATTTTTTAGGAAAAAGGTCCCCACTCACATTTTCATGTCATATACCCAACGATAGCTTCTAGTCACCCTTGGTCAGGGCTTGGACATTATCCACTTACTCGCTTCACTCCAGTCATCACATACTTACACCTACCCTAGACGTCTTATTGACTTCAAGGCCATCATTGCGAGGAAAATTATTTTGACTTCTGCCACTTGCATTACAACTTTGACCTTGGGATAGTTTTTCATATCCATTAATATTTCCAACTTTCATTATCATGCCTTGTTGACCCATCATATTACAATATGCTTTCATCTAATTTCTTTATTCCACGTATCAACACTTTACAGGTGGTTGATGCTTCTTTCCGGTCGACTTCAACACTCATATTCCAAGATTGAGGTTGTACCTTGGATTCATCCCCCCTTTAAGGGACATCATCGGGTGGCACAATGGGAATCACCATCTCCCATTGATGTCATCGGCCTCCCTGACATTAAACACCAACACCAATTTTCATGTTAGGGTGCTACCATGCTTAATAGTCACTGCAAATCTGTCATTTAGTCGAAGACCCACGTATCACTAAGCACCTCATTTAGCACTACTTACATCATGATGCGAGGGAGGTACCCAAATTCGAAGACCCATGCATACATAAGAATATCTCTCAAGCAGTGCTTCACCTTTTTTATGCATGGGGGCACCAAATTTAGTATATTTGTTAAGAAACACCGTTGAGGGTGTTAACAATTATCATAAGCATCCATCAACATGTAAAATACTAGAATTTGAATAGACAAAACCATTATTTGTCTAATTGTAATAATCCATCACTAGTCATCATAACAAGCATGGGACATGCCTTCCTCGTATAAGCACTATTATTTTTCAATCTGATTTTCTTCAGAGCATGGTTATCCTTTCTCCTTAATCAAGGGGTTCCTCAAATTAGCGATAAGTAATTATTTCTCTCTCTCAAAGCAGTTACTCACACTCTCAGTCAGAACAAAAAAACATAAAGTATTTTAGTTATACGCATTTTCCTAAGCTCATACATCAAGGGGAAACTGTTAACAATAAAAAATAATACACTCTAATAGACACCTAAGGTTGTCCAATATAATGTAGGAGAATTTACAGATAAATATTTTCTAGCTTAAGAAATTATAAAAGTTCTAAGAAATTATTTTATCTTAAGGCTTCCTATGAAAAATTCATATCATGTAGCATACAGGAAGGAAAAAAGCATGACCGAGTGGATTTTACTTTGAAAGACACACATTCGAGGAAACATGTGACTTAGAAAATTCGGGACCACTTCCCACACTTGGAGGATGATTCCCTAACATGTTCCAGTCAAGGAAATCCAAATTTGAGTTGCCCTGAAGATATGAAACCCTTAGTGGAATCATATTTTCCTTCTCTTGAGTCAATATCATTAATGAACCGAGAGAGGGAATATGGATTCAAAATATTCTATATAAACAAGCCATGGGAGAACCAAAACATGAGACAAAGGTATGCTAGAAAAATCGCTATCAGAGCAACACCACATTTCATTGTTGAAGCATAAGAAGTAAGAAGACTAACATGTTGGCCATATTGCTTCTAAGAAATCCATCATCTTAGTGGGGGTAGGAGTGTCCACCATTGAGAGTGTCCTCATACTTCTTTTGAGAGAGAGGAGAAGCTTGCAAAGAGATTGAGGAAAGGGCCTTCTTACTGAGGATTTTCAAGCACTGTAGCTTAAAAAATTCTCTTGAAGTGTTTAGTATTCATCTTCTACCACGAGCAGTTAATAAAGGGATAATTTTTCCATTATTTTGTTGACTTGTTTTCTTCATTAATCATTAGTTTGTTTGTTTATCTCTTTGCTTACTTTATGTTTGTAGATGCATTGTTTTCACCATTTTCAATGTGTGTTTATCTAATTTTTTCCATTAACAACACCAACTCTATATGTGATCTTTTGTAGGGACCAACCAACTGCTAAGGAGGTGTTATGTGGTACTCCATTACCACAAAGCACTAACAGAGGGATTTATCAATGTTTTGGCATGTATATATATGTATTGTAACACTGAAAGTAATATAATGAAAAATCAATCTAGTAGACCGGTATTGGGATCTAGGGGAAGCTATTTGTGTATATTTGTTTTATGTTCTCGCCATTTCATATTTTTATGTTTTAAGAATTTGTTTGTAGGTAATTTATGTACAGGGTTAAAAGCTACATGTACAAGGAGTCATATGAACTGGACCATTAGAGGAAATTCCAGCCTAAAAGTGTCCATCAAATTTTCACGTATATAATATGTAACCCAATCCAAATCATTTAAATTTAAAACGAGGTACATGTAAATATTTTGGAGGGAAAATTAAAAAAAATAAAAATTTAATTGTATTTTTGGCTCATCAGGTTTTCTCAAATTTCAATTGTAGACGCTTATTCCAACAAGTACCCATTATGAACACTTCTTAGAAGATCCATAGTGCTAAAAATTGAGGATACATTAAGAAAATGTGTTCAACATGCCTTTTTAATGTATCTTCATTTTTTTATCAATGTGGATCTTCTCAGAAGTATGCATAATGGGTACTCATTGGATGTGTAATTTAATTATGCATCCAACGAGTGTCTACACTTGAAATTTGAGTAAATGTTTAAGGAGATAAGCCAAAAATACAATTAAAAAAAGTAGTTTTCTTCTTTTCCCACCAAAATTTATAAGTCTTATTTTACTATTTTCCTATTATTTTATTATTTTTCCTTAGGAGGCCACTTCGAAGGCTAAAAATTCCTCTAATGTCAACCATTTTTGTCTTCATTCATATTATTCTTATGTCCTACAAACATACCATGTTAGATATAAAAAATAGAAGACATGATCAAAATCATACCTCAATGTATCTCAGGGGAGGCTATTACATTTGCTCAATTCTGTCAATATTAGCATGATACAAAATAATATCAAGAACTTAATCTTCATGCAAGAAACCACAGTGAAAATATTCATCATGCATATAACAATAATTCACTTTCATGCATGAATAACCTATGCATGTGCATATGGATGCCCTAATTAACTAGCATCTATCATGCATGTAACCACAACAACAATAAAACTATTATCATGCATACGATTGCAATACATATAACATCAATTAACCATCATTTATTCATTCTAAACCTATAAAATTGCATGAAAATCTACTTTTACCCCAAGGTCCAATGCCGCAACTTCATTCTGATATAACTCTGTAACACCCCACCCCACATTTACCTGCTTTTACAAGCTCAATAGGGTAAATATGAGCTCATAGTTACTATGCATGACCCAAATTCCAAGATTCAATTATGGAAATGGAGCCTAAATCTCCAACTTATCCAAATATTATTGCAACAATCAGGGAAAATACGTCATATTTTTTACCTCTTGACTTCAATGGTGAACTCTTCCTTGAGTCTAAGCCAATCCTTGGCGTAGCTCACAGGCCAACTGTGCAAAAAAGGGAAGTTAGTGTAGCTATAGGTTCCATCCACAAGGATGACCCATTATCCCAGTGGATGCAAGTGCATGGATAACCCAACTTCAGTGCAAATGGGGCAGATGATTCCTAGTTTCAAAGTTTGGCTCCAGAAAATTAAGCCAACAATCATCCAACTAAAGAGATCCTTTAATAACTCCATCATTAACCTGTAAAAGTCTTCATGCACTATTCTTGGATATGTTTTTTCTTAATCTTGTCAAATACACAATGATCATTTACACAAACACTTTGTACACAAAGTACTTATAGCTCATGAATGAATATCTCTTCACTGATTCATCAAGTCATCTCAAGATTATAAGGAAGGTTTACTACTATCTATTACTAGTTGTAAAAACACATTTCATATCATGCATTCAAATATATAACCAAGAGTCTGTCAAACAATGGAGTAGGAGCATAACAAGAGCACATCACATAATGATAAATATACCATGCTTATAACCAACATTTAACCAGAAAGAAACCATGACAAACCAGTCATATAATCAAATACTAAACCATATATTGTGTTGATTTATCTCATTAAATATTAACACATATTACAATATATAAATTCCAACCAAGTTAGGTGCTTCCACGTATCTCCAGACCATAGATTGGGACTTAACCAAATATTTCCTTTAGCCCAATCACCCTCATGTCATATTCCAAGCATAAATGTGGGATCACATGGGATAAACCAAAATATAATCAACTAGGGCTTTTAGAGGCTAAACCACCTCAACCCTCAACTAGAATGATTCATCTAAACCAGTCCAGAAATCACCAAAACTAAAAAAGCTTGGATGCCTCAGACATTCTTCATCATACATAGAGGAATTTCCTCTCTCCCCCGACCCCTCAAGAGTTTCTTGATAAATTCCATATCCACCCTCAAACCTTGGGAATTTTCCTAATACCACCTCAAGCAAGATCCAAAATTTATCGGCCATCCAAAGATTAACCAAAACAAGGAACCCATTACATCATGGCTATTTAGAAAATGGAAAGGCAAGGCTAAAGCCATTGTTAATCAAGGAAAATCACATGCCAATGAAAATAAAGTAACCAAATAACAAGATTCATATACCCTTCATTCAAATCCCAACATGTTAAATCACATAGGCACTTTGTTACCTTCAAATCCACAACTATTTTCCTGCTCCTACCTGCTATTGTCCAAACTTCCTCTTGCATGCCCTTGCTTTCCTTGCTTGCTTGCTCGCTTGCTTGTACTCTCTCTTGGAGTTCTATTTCTTCCTTAGCACCACTAAAGTTGTCAAAGCTAAAAACTAATCAAATGTTCAGTAAAATTTGTTAATTGTTTCTTAGGTGCCTTCATTGATGCCTAGTGTATCTTCCTCTCCTTTCCTATTTTTTTTTCTTTTCCTTTATTTTCTCTTTAATTTCCCTTGCATGCATATTCTTGTCCCTTCATCTTCCTTTTCTTATATTTTCATTTATTTCTTATATTAATTTCCATTTATTTCCTTTTTCCTCTTCCCAAGGCAAACGCCAGTTTCCATAGTCATTAATTAACAAAAAGTTACCCAAAATGTGACCCCCCCCCCCATTCAGCTTGGATACATGTCTCATGACCTTGGTATTATTTTCTCCTTCTTACATGGAAATATAACCGAGGGATGTTACATAGGGAAGCAAAGATGTTGAAATATTCTACTTGTTTATCTTTGAGAACTATGCCCAACAATGTATTAAGTTTCCAATGAAGGGATATTGAGTTCAAGAATTGTTTCTTCATGCCTCTTGAGTGTGTAGGATCTCAAACCAACCGACCCGAATCCTCAAGCAATTCTGAATTAGATAGCTACTTCCTCTCTTCTTCCACTTTTGTCTTCAACTCTCTTATTTCCATACACACTTTAGGTAGAATTGTGTTGAAATAGGATTCCACTGACTCATGGGAAAATAACCTTGTACCCCTTTGACAAGGCCGAGAACCACCCCCTTCACCTCTTCTGCTTCTCTAGAAAACCCTGTGGGCTCATACTATGGTGCTCTTCTATAACCATATGTTTGTTCTAAATTAAAAGTAATGTGTATATGGTTATATGTGTAACCACATAAATATTAATATATAACCAACCAATTGCAACCAACTTGATCGAGACCCCTTCCTAGTTGTCACAATCACCAATTTTGGAACTCTGCCATATGCTTGTGGGTTGGTGGGGTCTATTTTTCTGCCAGCGGAGTGCCATGTGGCACCATTCAATTGGGCCATGTGGCTCCATCCCATTGACCCATGTATGTTCCCAACCACCCTTTTATTTCCACATCATCTACCCAACATCATCATGCCACATGGAGTGTCTGAGGGTTGAAATTTGATGCTCTTGAGGGGTGTGATGTCGCACCTCCTTGGTATGCTAGATGGCCAACCATAGCCTTCTTTTTTAACTTTTACACAAAAATTTAGATGAGCATAAATTTTTCATATAAACTCAAATTGAGGTGTTGTTCACACTGTTGGAATTGTCTCGACGAGATCTACAACTTGGTGCCATTTTGGCTGAGATTTTAGGAATTCAATTTTGAGCCTTTTCAGATCCTCTTGGGTCAATGGAATATTTGAAATATTATCCAGAGTTGGACCAATAGCCTCCAAGATGACATTACTAGCATACATAAAAGTGTATAATGTGTTTCATGTATCTCTTTTGAAGAATTATATTTATCATCCAACTCACACCATTGATTCAAATGTGATATAGGTCGAGTTTCAAGTTAATACCATATAAATTTTAAGCAGGAGGGAAATTATACTATGAAATCAAGCCATCATCTAGGTTAAAGTGAAGTGGAAAAACTCCGACCCTAAGGAGACCACCTGTGATATGGAAGTGAAAATGTGAAAAAAATTTCCTTCACTCTTATAGAAGTGATGAATGCAAATAGAACACGAAGGATGATGTTTAAATTAAGGGAAAGGGAAATGGAATATCTCGATTGACTATGTATAAGGGCATAATTGTGAAACCTTATTTTGACTTGTAATGATTAAACTATTGAGATAGAGGTGAGGAGGGCCAAGAGTATAGTTGTATGTTTGGATAATGTATATTTAAATATGTAGTAATAAATAAAAAAAATTACTCTTTGAAGCTTCGTAATGTTATATAAGTAGAATATGAGTGATCAAGTGGTTATGATGTCAATAATTGTGGTGGCTATGTATTAAACAAGTGTCACAAATTGAAGGTGGAAATTAATTTTGCTAGTGTCTATCATTAACAAATATGAAAAATGGAAGTAGCCACATTAGTACCTCTCTTCTTCCATGTTCTCCATAAGAGACAAACACAATCTTAAAAAAAAAGGACCATGTGGGAGAGAAAGGCATGGTTAATTAATTAAAGGGACTAAAGATTAGTGATAGAACATAAGCGATGTAGGACATTGCCATGTGTGTACGGAATCAAGAAAAAATGGGTGTTGATGAAGGAGATAAGGGTAAGAAAAAATAAAGAGAGGGGTTACTGACATCATAATGATGAGAGGCATGAGGGGATTTAAATATAACGAAGGAAGTAATAACTGAATTGGTTGGGAGGGGTGTGTGATTTACATAATATTTCCAAGCTTCATTGATATACATATATGATTTTTTGTACCAATTGGATAGTACAAGAAATTAATATGTTTTATAATTAATCAGTAAAATGCATGTGTTATGTGGAAATAATACTTGATTAGGGATACTAAGTCTAACAAGTTCTTTATAATTTCTCGTATTATAAGGAGAATACGAATGTATTAATAGTAATATTAAATTATACTAAGGAAACTAGAAAGGATTCAGAAACCCCTCATACTTAAATACAAATATTAAAGGGAGCTCTACTTGAATGGTTCATGAGGCACAATACTTCCTAAGGTTTTTCAAATGGAGTAGCAAGATAAGTGGGCTTGATTGTGGCAAAAAATCCATAGTTAAGCACGTTTGAGCCAGAGGAGTTTTGGGATGGGTGACCTTCGGGGAAGTCCATGTTACCGGGTGCAAACCCCGGAAGTGATGATTGACGCTATGCGATTCATTTCACTAGTTTAAATCCCACTTCTTCACCCCTATGAGCATCACTTGATGCAATGAGTGCTAAGTGGACTATTCAAAAATCACGAGAAATTAGTCAGTTACGACTTCCTCTCATTAAAATGGTCATATATGAATGATTTACTTAACAAAGTTGAATCCCAAAAATGATATCTAATATTGATATACATCTATAAAAAATTAAGAAAAATTATTATACACTTGTCTAATGTATTTGATGCTTGAAGAGAAGTGAGGTAGATTAATGTTTAATATTTATTTTCTATTTTAATAGGAATAAAATGATATCAAAATATAATTTGAAACATGTATAGTAGTAAACATAATATTTATTCATTTTTAAACCTGTAAAAATGTTACATCCAAATAATTGTCAAATAGGATGTAATTGTACAACATATAGAATCGAAAATATATGTATGTAACACATGGAAGAAGAAAATTCTATCAATTTTCATATGATCGATATAAAATATTATATGAGAATGAGAAATTATATCTATGTATTAGTTCGTAGAGGGACCACTACTTCATTAATTTTAAAAAATACCTAGATAACGTAATATCACATAAAGATATATTATGAGTAACATAGTATTACTCTGGGCTAAAAACCCTTGTTAAAAGTAGTTTTAATGTTGAAAATCCATATGCATTTCTATAGTCGAATATTAATATAATTTTTATATGCCAAATTTTCATAGTAAAATTGGTTTTGGACTTTTCAAATGCACAAGGGGTCTCAAGTTTTAATACCTAGATCCTAATTTTATAGTAGTAAATAACATGAAAAACAAATCTCATAAACATATAATATAGAAACCACTATGGTACAAAATGGTAATAAAATATAATAAAACAAA
This sequence comes from Pinus albicaulis, assembly GCA_034641835.2. Lineage (NCBI taxonomy): Eukaryota > Viridiplantae > Streptophyta > Pinopsida > Pinales > Pinaceae > Pinus > Pinus albicaulis. Next base: position 370,079,714 of record CM076582.1, read on the forward strand.
GACACATGAGTAGATTTTCTTGCAATGAGATAAATTACCACATAAAAATAAATGCTTACAAACCATGAGAGTTTTTTCACAACAAAAAAATCATGGAAACTAGTAAAATTTTTAAATATTGTATAACTAACCATAACAAGAAATGTTGTATCAGGGGTGAAAATGTGAAGTTGGGTTACACTTTTTGCCCTTTTTTGAGAAAAAACTTTCATTTTTTTTCTGTTCTTCAACTTTTTGCAAGCTAAAACAATTTTTCTGTTTAGAATTTCATTTTGTGATAAAAATAAAAGTCGTCAGAAATTTTGCTAGCTTTCTATTACTTATTTTTTGGAATTTTTTTATACAAATTTCATATGTCAACTTAGTGTTTCTTGGAGTGTGTGTTTTTTAACAATCAACAGATTCAGAAGAAGTCATGTTAATACGCAATGTTGTATTCTTTGAAAATTTGTGTTTTTGAGAAACAAAATGTGTTACAAAAATCTAGACAGAGTCTACTTCAGTTTTGTCATATTTACAAAGCCAATGGATGCATATCATAATTACTATAATTTGTTGAAATGGTCCAATATGAAAAACTACATATTTTGAATATGTTTCGCGACGCAAGAAATTTCTTAACATATAAGTTAGAAACTAAAAATATAAAAGCCACCCATTAGAGATGACGGACCAATGTAATGGACCATAATTTTTTCAATTTTTTTTACAATGTATTTTGGAAGATACAGAATTTTGATTTCAATGAATCACAATGACCTTTAGAAATTGTTAGCATCCGTTTTATTACAAAATTAATTAAAATTAGTAAATATTTATGAAATTCCATAAAAGTTATATTTCCAGAAAGTAGATTCAATTCTGAAAATGCTTTTCTCGGTTCCAACAGTTAATTCAGAATGTTTCATGGAGTTTAATCAGTCCAAAGTTGCTGAAACATATTCAGGGCCTGGCTCTGCATAGCTGGCGACGCCTTATTTTGGCCGAACTATTTTTCAACCGACGGCCCATTAAGTCAAACGACAATGTAGTTTGGCCAAACTATTTCTAAAAATTTCAGCCGAACTTTTACCTAACTTTTCGTCAGCGGAAAGTACTGCCGAGCCCCTCCAAAAACATTTCGCGGCAATATAAATTTCCATGAAATCATTCATTATTTTTGCATATTTTCGCACATTTGGTCCGATTTTACAAAAGTCTTGATCTGATTTTGCAAAGAATTGTTTTGGGTTTAAGGACTTTTCTTGGAGGTACGTTCAAAGGAATTTTCTTTGAGACACATTATTTTCGTACATTTGATCTGATTTTGCAAGGATTTGTTTTGGGTTTGAAGAATTTTCTTGGAGGTACATTCAAAGAACATTTTTTAAGACTTTTCTTAGAGGTACATTCAAAGGACATTTCTTGAAGGTATATGATATAATTTTTTGGATGTTTTCTGGGCTTCATTTTTTTTTTAAAGTATGGATTTGGGCTTAATTTTCATTATTTTTGAAGGTATGGATTCGGGCTTAATTTAAAAAGGAGATTTTTTGGTTTTGGGTTGAAGTAAATATTTTATAATGATTTTTTAAAACGAGTTTTTGTGTAACTTTTTAAATGAAATTTTTTTGTAGGACTTGGAAGGAAATATTTTGAACTTTGTTTCATTTTTATAAGACATTTTTTTCTTGAATTTTTTAAAGTAAGTATTTTGGATTGGAGTATGTATTTTTTGCAAAATTTTTAAAATGAGTTTTTTTACATTAAATCTTTGTGATGTTTTTTTAATTGAGTTTTTGGCTAAATTCTTGACGGAAATTTTTTGAAATTCATACTCTATTATCATGGGAAATCGAAAGAATTGTACGAGAAAAAAGATCGAAAAAGAGACCCTGAGGAACGTAGAGAAGAGACGAGACAATCTCGCAAAAGAAAGATAGAAGCACTCTCAAATATTGAAGGGGAAAATCCACCTCAAATAGAATTTGAAGCAGGTATGTAAATGTAAATATTATGATTTTGATATATTTAAAATTTTGCTAGTGTAAAATGTGAAGCTTAATTTTTATTTGATGAACTAATTTGAAAAATATTTTGCAATGTAAATAGAGAGAGATAATCCTCAAAACATTGATGATGAGATACAAAATTTTGAAAGAGAAAGTGAAAGAGATATTGAACCAATGATTGAAGATGGTGAAAATGTTGAAAGAAATTCAAGTGAATAAATTGAATCACAAGGTGTGTGTGTGTGTGTGTGTGTGTGTGTGTGTTGAATACATGCATGTATTATTGAAATTATACATATATTTATTAGTTTAGTTATTTATTGAATATGTAAACTTATTATGTACTATTCATTTGAATATTTACAGATGAAATCAATGTCGATGATGAGATGTTAGAAAATGTTGACACTCACACATATGGAGATAAAAGAGCTGACCATTATATACGATATCATGTTAATCGCATTTTTGAGAAGTATTTCATAAAGGAAAAGGTGACAGTTCAAGCCCAAATGTTGAAAGGTCTCCTATCATTTAGGAAATTAAAATAAGCTACAACTTTACTAGGTATTAGAAAATCAACCAAAGATAAAAAAATGAAGGAAAATGTGGTACAAAATATAAATAGTGCTATAAATTCAATTAGAAGATCTAGACAGAAAAATGTTTCAGTTGTATGTAGAGAAATGCATATGGCAGTGGTTTCATCAAGTACTAAAGAGAATTGCTTGGTAAAGTCTATGGCATGAGCATTAGGAACCTCGTGAAAAATTTTGTACAAACATCGGAACTTTCAGTTGCAAATAGATGTAAATGATGAACTTGCTTGTTGGAAAGCTATTTGTAGGAAACCATACAAAGACAGACTTGGAGAAAATGTTAAAAAAATAATATATGAATATTGGAAGAACAATTCGCATGTTTCACCAACTACAAGGCATGTGATGCGAAGAATAATAGCACAAAATCAGTATGAAGAACATGAAAAACATTTCTTGGAAACCACTCAGATAGAGTTGTCAAAAATTTCAAAGAAAAGAATCGTGAAATTCATGTCTCAATCAATGCTTTTGTTCAACAAAAACCATGGTATGTAAAACCTATCACCGTATGCGACACCTTTTGTTTCCATTATCATGTGGAATTGGAGTTATATTATGACACATTCCTTGATTTTGGTAGAACATTTTGGAAGGATTCACCTCCTCCTTCCACTATCCGTGATTTCATATCTCAAACTCTATGTGAAAGAGAAAGCGATGAACTATTTTATGAAAAGAAATGTGTTGTTGGTAAAAAAATGTGATGAGTGTGGAAATTTGACTAAATTTCAAAACAAATATCGTACTGATATAAATGATCAATCATTGTCCAACATTAAAGTGAAATGGAAGAGATATGAATATATAATGTTAAAATAATTGAATTACGAGAAGAACAAATTTTTGTGATAGAATTTTTGAGAAAGTTTGAGGCAAAAATTTATAAATACACCAATAATTACCATAGAGCTCGATGGCAAGGCTTGCAATTCAAAAAATCCCATGAATATTTCCTCCAGGGACTATTTTGTCAGTAATTGATTTTGCAGAAAACTATACATTTGTTCCACAAAAATTAATTCAGAGTGAATACTATCATTTTCACCAAGTCTCCATGCTCGTCCATATTCTATATAGAAATGCTGAAAAATACGTCGATCATATAGAAAGCACCAGTGAAAATCGACATATTATTAAATAATATCACTTTTATATCAGTAACGATCGTACACATGATACATATTTTGTACAACATTTTTTTGGAAAAATTTATGATTCCTTGAAAAATTGTGGAATAACATTCAATGAACATTGGATATGGTCAGACAGATACGCAGGTCAATTCAAATCTGCACGATCATTCTTTTGGTTGTGTTGTCTTCATAAGAAAACTTGCATTAAACATTGTTGGAATTTCTTTGAGACTGGCCATGGAAAAGGAGAACATGACAGTACAGGGGCATGCATAAAAAAAGCACTTCGAAGATATCAAGTGAACCCTTCTACAAGCTGGCTTGTGGATGCAAAAGAAGTTGTTCAATGGTGCATCGTTGCTCTAAGCCATGAGACTAACCAATCAAGGGAAGTATGAAGGTAAATTCAATTTAATTTTTATTGGATATCTAATTTTAAACAATGTACATTTATCACAATGATTATCGTTGATTTTATTTTGATATCATATTTACATTCCTCTTTAAATTTTCCCTATAAAGGTTTTTTTGGAATGTTGGGATCGAAGACGTAGATAGATCAATTGGAAATGACATTGAAACAATAAAAGGGACTCGAAAATTACATTCAATTAAAACAAAGTCGTCTAGAAATGTGTTTGCATTGGATAAAAGAAAATATTCTTGTTTTTGTCATGTTTGCATAGACAACAAAAAATCCAATGAAATTTGTGAAAACAAAATGTATGTAAAAGATTGGAAACATACAGAGCTAAATACAAAGGGAAAAATGTCTGTTGCAATGTTTGAAGAAATGCAATCAGAGGAGACTAAAATATCATCCTATGGTGATCGATTTTCTGATCTTGTTAGAGAAGGTAACATTGGAATTGCTTTATAATGATAAAGATCTAGAAATAAATTTGAATATGTATAATTTTGTTAAGTTTTTTTTATTGTGCAGGAGAGTTTTTTGCTATAATTGCACCTACTAACAAGTATTATTTGATGCGTTGAACTGAACGAAAAATGAAATTATTAGAAGACTATAATGATCACGAATTTCCATATGAAAGAGGATCTATTATACTGAAAGGTTATTTTTTCAGAAAAAACTAATCAAAGTGGGGATTTTGTTTACCTTGAAGACTATGAAATTGATTTCATAAGTTGTCATTATAGTCACTTGGTGTGTGCCGCACGCATAAAGTTGATCGAGGTTCAATCAAAGAAAAAAATGAAAATTAAGAAATGGAAAATGTCAAAATCCGATCATGAACGGATTATTGAAGATGGCATTCCATTGGAATTTTTTTGATTGAATTGCCCAACAATTTATTCTCTTTGGATTATATGTTCTAGAACTTCCAATACTCAATTAAAAATTGAGCTACCTTGTTATGTTATCTGTGCAAGTGTTTGCACATGTACAAATTGTTTTGGTACATGCACACTCTAGTATCAACTGAAAGTAGCTTTTCTATACATGCATTGATGAAAAATGTTGCATGTATTGGATATATATATATGTGTGTGTGTGTGTGTGTGTGTGTGTTCTAGAATGAAAATAACTGTTCAAGTAGTTTTACTATGTGCATTGATGAAAATTGTTTCACGTACTCAATATATATGTTCTAGAATGCAATTAACTGAAAGTAGTTTTTCTCTATGCATTGATGAAAAATGTTGCATGTACTGGATATATACACGAACTCAATGCACGCCCAGTTTTTCTTGTGGGATTTTTTGGTAAAAAGTATCCATAATGTAAATAAATCATCCATAGTATAATTTTGTATGAAGATTCCTTTTTAGACAAGAGACACGGAGCACTTCTCCGTCTTTTGGTGGGATTTGACCCACATCTCTATTCCTGATTGAAAATCTAGTACAAAATTTGTCTGTCCAATGGTCAAATATGTTCTATGTGCACTGATGAAAAATGTTGTGCATGTATTGGATATATATATATTCTAGAATGCAACTAATTGTTCAAGTAGTTTTCCCATGTGCATTGATGAAAAATGTTTCACGTACTGAATATATATGTTCTAGAATGCAATTAACTGAATGTCATCAATTTACCAATTTATAAATCAACAAGGCTACCTAGTTGAGTGCATTAATGACATTGAACCCAATTCAACAAACATATATCTACTTCTTATATTTCCAATCAAAATTAAAGGGATTTATATGGGAAAGAGGCAGAACATATAGCCCATGAACTACTTTTTAGAGGTCAATGAAGGTATCATCATGTGGGAAAATGTTTCAAGAACACTTGATCGTACTTGAAAGTAATCTTAAGATTGTTTTTATCTCTACATACTACATACTATTGTTTGAGTGAAAAAAATTTCCAATGAAAAGAACATAGCTTTTCAATCCAACTAACCATATCAATTGAGCTCTATTTAAAAAAAAGAAGTAAAAAAAACCAAAAAGCCAACAAAATAACATCCTTGGTTGTTATTTTTATTAAAATAACTAAATCATATTAAGGATTCTCTTCATTGAAATTGTTTTTCGATGGAGAATCCTTAAAATATGATTTAGCTATTCCAACAAAAATGACAACCACGAATGTTATTTTGCTGACATGTTTTGTGGCATGTTAACTTTTCTTTACTCTTTTTTCAATTAGAGCTCAATTGATATGGTTAGTTGCATTGAAAAGCTTTGTTCTTCCCATTGGAAATTTTTTCACTCAAACAAGAGAAGAGTATGTAGAGATCAAAAGCAATCTTAAGATGCCAAATGTACTTCAACCATCCAAAACTTGAATTTTAAAAACTTTTTGATTATATCAAAACAAATTACTTCACATGTCATGCCAATTGTAGTTCAACTATCCAATAAAAACATTAAATATTTAACATTATATCACATGCCAAATGTAGATTGAAATGGTATCCAAAACTTAGTTTTAAAAACTTTTTGATTATATCACAACATTACTTCACATGCCTAATGTACTTCAACCATCCAAAACTTGAGTTTTATTTATTTTTTGATTATATCACACATTACTTCACATGTCATGCCAATTTTAGTTCAACTATCCAATAAAAACATTTAACATTATATCGCATGCCAAATGTAGATTGAAACCATCCAAAACTTAAGTTTTAAAAACTTTTTGATTATATATCATGCAACATTACTTCACATGCCATGCCAATTATAGTTCAACTATCCAATAAAAACATTTAACATTATATCACATGCCAAATGTAGATTGAAACCATCCAAAACTTAACCTTTAATTTAACAAAAAATTATAGATCACAACATTAATTCACATGCCAAATGTACTTCAACCATCCAAAACTTGAGTTTTAAAAACTTTTTGATTATATCACAACATTAATTCACATGCCATGCCAATTGTAGTTCAACTATCCAATAAAAACATTAAACATTTGACATTATATCACATGCCAAATGTAGATTGAAACCATCCAAAACTTGAGTTTTAAAAACTTTTTGATTATATCACAACATTACTTCACATGCCATGCCAATTATAGTTCAACTATCCAATAAAAGAATTTAACATTATGTCACATGCTAAATGTAGATTGAAACCATCCAAAACTTAACCTTTAATTTAACAAAAAATTATATATCACAACATTACTTCACATGCAAAATGTACTTCAACCATCCAAAATAAAAACAAAACAAATTATAACACATCATTACATAACATGCCAAATGTAGTTCAAAAGCAAAACATTAATTTATAGATGACAACATTACTAATAGTTCAACTATCCAAAACTTAAAAGTTTTAAGAACCAAACAAATTATATAACAACATTACTTCACATTCACATGCCAAAAGTACTAAAACCATCCAAAACTTAACTTTTTGGAACAAAACAAATTATATTAACACAATAAAATATGTCCCAAAGTTTTAGATCTCACAAGTATCAAGTAGCAAGTTATATATATATGACTGTGCATCTAGATAATATATAAAAAAGTAATTTTAAGACTAGAAATATCAATCAAATCTACAAATCATGTCCATCAAATACAGATGGATGTAGTGTCTTCCTAGCAGAGTCTCAATCTGCGCGCTATATTGTGAAGCATGGGGAACCTGTACACAATGCACATACAAGCAATAAAATTTGATGTTTTAAAAATGAGTGAGAATATATAGAACTTCATGTAAAAAACAAAATATAAAAAAAATCATGCAATACCTCATGAGGTTCCCTCTCCATTTGTTTGCCTGCTACAACTTCCCCCATGGGAACATCTCCAATAGTAAACTGTACAATATACATGTACAGTTATATATATATATATATATATATATATATATATATATATATATATAAAATTTCAGATGAAAATGCACATGTGTATATATAAACTTATTTTCAACAATATTAAAAAAAAGTTAGACAACTTGTTCAAATGGTTGAAATGGTGTGGATGTTCCTATCTCCGTCGCTAGAGTCCGTGGATTAAAGAAATCTTCTATAGAAACCTAAAATTAAAATTTTAAAAGTATAAAATAACTCAAGATCAAGATCTCAATTTATAATATAACTTAAATAAGCTTCAATTTATAAATTATAACTTTTAAAAAAACATATATATATATTTAAAAGTGAAAAATTGAATACTTCTGCAGGTGAATTTGGGACATCTCCTAAGAGAGGCTTCAAAAGAAAATCTCCAAAAACCTAAAATTCAAAAAATTTAAAATAACTCAAGATATAGATATATATATCTCAAATTTTAATGGAACTTTTTGAGGTGGAATATATATATAACTTAAACATAAATTTTAAAAGTGAAAAATTGTCCATACTTGTTGTGGATGTGGCACATATCCTAAGGAAGTAGAAGATACATCTCCCAAGGAAGAAGAAGGTACTGCTATCCCAAAAACATCGGACGGAATTAGAATCTGTTAAAACATCTTATTATTATATATGTACATGTACATCTGTACACAATTATTTATTTTAAAAATATCACTTAAAAAACACTAACATTTGTTAACATATCTTGATGGTGAGATCCATCTTCATTGTTTGAACCAGAGACCCCAAACGTGATATTAACATTTTCGTCATTCATCATGCGTGACAACTGAAAATGGTGTTTTAACATATAATGATACATTTTTGCTAGATTAATGTCCATACTAATAAATGTATACATGTAAATACACATGTATTTATTACAAATTGTACACATGTATGTGTTAAAATAATTGAACCCTAAGGTCATTACCACATACTGTTCCCATGCCCTCTTCCTCCTGAAGAATTAGGTCTTTCCAATCATTGCGACAATTCTTTCCATATATTCTGAGATCTTCAACACTCATTTTGTCAATTTCTTCATTTGTACAATACACAAAATTGACACATGTATTCTCATGTGCTCTTTGTCAATTTAGACAAACATCGACTCCACCCAATCCACTGTGAACATTGTCGATGATGACATCCCTTGCTTCTCGACTTATTTAAGAAGTCGCATCCATATTTGACTGCAAAGTTTCGACTCGAAAAGGCCGACTCACCAATGGTGGTTCAGGGCGAGGCAACCCCACATCTCACTTAGTGCCCCTACGGTCACACAATCGACCTTTCCCCAGAGAAAACAATTCTGACGGAAGGTCATTGTAATTGGGTTTCATTTCCAAAAAAAAATTCTGCATAAATTTTTTTTGGAAAACAAACAGGAACCTCATCATTCCATGGGAGTCTTCCATAGGCCGCAAGGTGCCTATCATACAAATAGTGAGCTATATTGGGGTGCTTGAAATATTTCACCTTTAGCATTTTTATTTTTGGCCCTTCCTTGAAATTAAACATTGACTTCGCCATTTCTTTTGTAACTCTTTGTTTTACATCCTCCCATTTATCGGGACCCATTATAGTTTCCTTTCTCTTTCTCATGACTTCTACAAATGTATCAGTCGTTGGCCCAAGATTTTTGTACACATTTACTAGTTCGCCCAATGAATGTGTAACCATTTCAAGGCTTTGTCAACTCTCAGCAGGTAGAGTCAAAGCCATGAGATCTCTCTGAAATTTTGCATGAAGTTGTTGACACCTTTCTAAGGTGTATTGCACCATGTTTCTTTCCCATGGTATATCAGAAATGTCGGCCAGATAAGTTGTGGTGGGTAGACAACCTTCTTCTTGAATGTAGCATTCTACCCTGTGTCTATTTTGACCAACATTTGGAGCGTTTTCAGCCTCTGCATCAATATATATAAAATTTTGTATATTATAAAAAACACATGTAAACAAATTTGTACAAATTCAATGAAAAAAATATTGAAATTGATGGCAACCTCGACGTGGTTGGCTAGCATTTTCTCCACCCTGAAACTATTAAGAACCAGAACGACCCTATTGAGAACTAGCACCACCAGCCGTTGATTGGCCTCTAGAGGAATAAATATCACCACCTTCATGCAACCTGCTACCACTTATTGATGGCCCTCTAAAGGGATTTTAACCACCACCAACCTCTCGAGAGGAGAGAGAAACTTCATAAACAAATACGAATTTATAATCAATTGAAAAATGCATTCATACATATGAATACACATGTACATATTCATTTATTAAATTGTGTTCAAACCATACCACAACTGGGTGAAACATGGGCATCCATGGATGGAGTAGAGACCCTTCTCTTCTTATTAGCTCTTAAAAAATAAAAAATGAAACTTATTAACAACTAATTTAACTCACAAAGTTGATAAAAAATCAATTCCATATGTACACACATGTATGGAGATTTAAGATTATATTTAAATTTACCATGAACAGTTCTCGATCCTTGATCCCCCCCTCTCGTAGAGATATGGGATTATGTTGATCTTCGTCGTTCATCCTCCATGATATATAAATCTACGATGGAAATTTACAATTATTTTTTTAAATAAATAATTGAAATTAAATTCAAAATAAATTTCAGAAAATTAATGTAATTTAGTGTAAACAAATTATGTAAAGCACAAATTTCAAAGCGCTAATTGATGTGTGAAACTCAATTTAAGCAAAAAAAAGTTATAAAAATGATAAGTTCACCAAATTGTATTTTACATTGTGGGAGCACATTTGGTATAAAATTGAAAAAAACACATTGACATTAAAAAATAAGTGAAACTCCATTTAAACAAAATTTTTTTGAAGTCCCCACATTTTAATTTCATAAAAATGTGAAGTTCACTACTTGTTGCAAATGTGAAGTTCACCAAGTTGCGCTTTACATGGTGTGTTGGGAGCACACTTGGTATATAATTGAAAAAACCACATGGTCATTAAAAAAGACGCATTTATAAGTACACAACACACACATATCCAAGATATGTTACAATGTCGATCAATAAATTTTGAAGGAGAGCGTATCAACACTAATTCATCTTTGAGAGATAAATCTTGAATTTTTGAAGAAGAGGGTCTCAAAACTAATTCATCTTTGAGAGATGAATTTTGAATTTTTGAAGAAGAGTGTCTCAAAACTAATTCATCTTTGAGATATGAATCTTGCATTAGAATTTCCCCGTATAATTCTAATTCATCTATTAATTCATTTTTTATAGATGAATCATGAATTTTCTTTGACCCATGCAATAGATCAACAGACATCTTATTCACATTTGTACAATGCCTTATACTAAAAAATTGAAATTGGCTAACAATATTGTTTGCTATTCCATGCAATTCTTTTAGCCTCTCCTTCTTAACTTGGTACACGCCATTCATCTGGTTGCACACAAGTTTAGAATTGGTGAAAACTACAATTCCATTTGATCCATACTCCATTGTTTTTCCCAAGCCTTCTATCAATCCAATATAATATGCCTCGTTTTTTGTTTTTCTTCCCAGTATATTCATTTTCCTTTGGACGAATTTGCTAGTTGCAATGTTAGAAAGCACATATGTAATCACTGCTTTCCTTGGATTGGGATAGCAAGAAACTTCTATGCATAATTTCCATTTTTCAACCATATTTAATGGATTTCTTATCCCTAAAAAAAAAAAAATCAATAAAAATATATATTAAATTGAAATTTATTGCAAATGCATGGGAGAAATGAAAAACTTATATTTAGATCTATTCCAGATATTGATTGTAGGGGCATTTACTAGATATGTCACCTTCATAAAAGATGAGATCCAGAGGCTACCTAGCCCTTTACAGACTCTGCCTATAAAATTACCATGGATATGAAAATGAAAAACTTCTAATTAGATCTATTCTAGAGATTGAATGTAGGGGCATTTGCTCTTAGGTTAAAAACCTATGTTTTGTATCAAATCACTTATGGTTTCAATGGGAAACTTTTATGGCTAATTTGTGTTTTACATGTTGAATATAAAAGGTTTTTTTCTCTCTCATTTTTTGAGACCATGGATATGAAAATGAAAAACATATATTTAGATCTATTCTAGAGATATGGCTAATTTGTGTTTTACATACATTGAATATAAAAGGTTTTTTCTCTCATTGTTTGAGACCATGGATACGAAAATGAAAAAATTCTATTTAAAACTATTCCAGAGATTGACTATATAAGGTGCATTTACTCTTAGGTTAAAACCTATGTTTTGTATCAAATCACTTTTGGTTTCAATGGGAAACTTTTATGGCTAATTTGTGTTTTACATGTTGAATATAAAATGTTTTTTCTCTCTCATTGTTTGAGACCATGGATATGAAAATGAAAAACTATATACTTAGTTAAAAACTATGTTTTGTATCAGATTAATACTATATACATGTTGACTGTAGGAGCATTTACTGTAGGGGAATTTAGATCTATTCCGGAGATTGAATGTAGGGGCGTTTACTAGATATGTCACCTTTCATAAAAGATGAGATCCAGAGGCTACCTGACCCTTTACAGACTCTGCCTATAGAACTACCATGGATATGAAAATGAAAACTTCTAATTAGATCTATTCTAAAGATTGAATGTAGGGGCATTTACTCTTAGGTTAAAACCTATGTTTTGTATCAAATCACTTTTGGTTTCAATGGGAAAATTTTATGGCTAATTTGTGTTTTACATGTTGAATATAAAAGGTTTTTTCTCTTTCATTGTTTGAGACCATGGATATGAAAATGAAAAACTATATACTTGGTTAAAACCTATGTTTTGTATCAAATTAATTTTTGTTTCTAAATAATATATATACAGGTTGACTGTAGGGGCATTTAGATCTGTTCTAGAGATTGAATGTAGGGGCATTTACTAGAGATGTCACCTTTCATAAAAGATGAGATCCAGAGGCTACCTGGCCCTTTACAGACTCTGCCTATAGAACTACCATGGATATGAAAATGAAAAACTTCTAATTAGATCTATTCTAGAGATGGAATGTAGGGGCATTTACTCTTAGGTTAAAACCTATGTTTTGTATCAAATCACTTTTGGTTTCAATGGGAAACTTTTATAGCTAATTTGTGTATTACATGTTGAATAAAAAAGGTTTTTTTCTCTCTCATTGTTTGAGACCATGGATATGAAAATGAAAGACTATATACTTGGTTAAAAACTATGTTTTGTATCAAATTACTTTCTGTTTCTAAATAATATATACATGTTGACTGTAGGGGAATTTACTGTAGGGGCATTTAGATCTATTCCAGAGATTGACTGTAGGGGCATTTACTAGATATGTCGCCTTTCATAAAAGATGAGATCCAGAGGCTACCTAGACCTTTACAGACTCTGCCTATAGAACTACCATGGATATGAAAATGAAAAGCTTATAATTAGATCTATTCTAGAGATTGAATGTAGGGGCATTTACTCTTAGGTTAAAACCTATGTTTTGTATCAAATCACTTTTGGTTTCAATGGGAAACTTTTATGGCTAATTTGTGTTTTACATGTTGAATGTAAAAGGTTTTCTCTCTCTCATTATTTGAGACCATGAATATGATAATGAAAAACTATATACTTGGTTAAAACCTATGTTTTTTATCAAATTACTTTTTGTTTCTAAATATTATACACATGTTGAATATAATATTTTTTTTTCTCTCATTGTTTGAGACCATGGATATGAAAATGAAAAACTTCTATTTAGATCTATTCTAGAGATAATGTTAATTTGTGTTTTACATACATTGAATATAAATTTTTTTTTCTCTCATTGGTTGAGACCATGGATATGGAAATGAAAAACTTCTATTTAAAACTATTCCAGAGATTGACTATAGGGGCATTTATTCTTAGGTTAAAACCTACGTTTTGTATCAAATCACTTTTGGTTTCAATGGGAAACTTTTATGGCTAATTTGTGTTTCAAATATCGAATATAAAGGTTTTTTTCTCTCTCATTGTTTGAGACCATGGATATGAAAATGAAAAACTTCTATTTAGATCTATTCTAGAGATATGGCTAATTTGTGTTTTACATATATTGAATATAAAAGGTTTTTTATCTCATTGTTTGAGACAATGGATATGAAAATAAAAAACTTCTATTTAAAAATATTCCAGAGATTGCCTATAGGGGAATTTACTCTTAGGTTAAAACCTATGCTTTGTATCAAATCACTTTTGGTTTCAATGGGAAACTTTTATGGCTAATTTATGTTTTACATGTTGAACATAAAATGTTTTTTTCTTTCTCATTGTTTGAGAGCATGGATATGAAAATGAAAAAAATCTATTTAGATCTATTCTAGAGATATGGATAATTTGTGTTTTACATACATTGAATATAGAAAGGTTTTTTCTCTCATTGTTTGAGACCATGGATATGAAAATTAAAATCTTATATTTAGATCTATTCTAGAGATATGGCTAATTTGTGTTTTACATACATTGAATATAAAAGGTTTTTTCTCTCATTGTTTGAGACCATGGATATGAAAATGAAAAACTTCTATTTAAAACTATTCCAGAGATTGACTCTAGGGGCATTTACTCTTAGGTTAAAACCTATGTTTTGTATCAAATAAATTATGGTTTCAATGGAAAACTTTTATGGCTAATTTGTGTTTTACATGTTGAATATAAAAGGTTTTTTTCTCTCTCTCATTATTTGAGACCATGGATATGAAAATGAAAAACTTCTATTTAGATATATTCTAGATATGTGGCTAATTTTTGTTTTACATACATTGAATATAAAATATTTTTTCTCTCATTGTTTGAGACCATGGATATGAAAATGAAAAACTTCTATATTTAAAACTATTTCAGAGATTGATTGACTGTAGGGGCATTTACTCTTAGGTTAAAACCTATGTTTTGTATCAAATCACTTTTGGTTTCAATGGGAAACTTTTATGGCTAATTTGTGTTTTACATGTTGAATATAAAAGGTTTTTTATTTCTCATTGTTTGAGACCATGCATACGAAATTGAAAAACTTCTATTTAGATCTATTCTAGAGATGTGGCTAATTTGTGTTTTATATACATTGAATACAAAAGGTTTTTTCTCTCATTGTTTGAGACCATGGATATGAAAATGAAAAATTTCTATTTAAAACTATTCCAGAGATTGATTGTAGGGGCATTTACTTTTAGATTAAAACCTATGTTTTGTATCAAATCACTTTTGGTTTCAATGGGAAACTTTTATGGCTAATTTTTGTTTTACATGTTGAATATAAAAGGTTTTTTTCTCTCTCATTGTTTGAGACCATGGATATGAAAATGAAAAAGTTCTATTTAGATCTATTCTAGAGATGTCAATAATTTGTGTTTTACATACATTGAATATAAAAGGTTTTTTCTCTCATTGTTTGAGACCATGGATATGAAAATGAAAACTTCTATTTAAAACTATTCCAGAGATTGATTTTAGGGGCATTTACTCTTAGGTTAAAACCTATGTCATGTATCAAATCACTTATGGTTCCAGTGGGAAAATTTTATGGCTAATTTGTGTTTTACATGTTGAATATAAAGGTTTTATTCTCTCTCTCATTGTTTGAGACCATGGATATGAAAATGATAAACTTCTATTTAGATCTATTATAGAGATGTGGCTAATTTGTGTTTTACATACATTGAATATAAAAGGGTTTTTTTCTCATTGTTTGATACCATGGATATGAAAATGAAAAAATTCTATATTTAAAACTATTCCAGAGATTGATTAACTGTAGGGGAATTTACTCTTAGGTTAAAACCCATGTTTTGTATCAAATCACTTTTGGTTTCAATGGGAAACTTTTATGGCTAATTTGTGTTTTAGATGTTGAATATAAAAGGTTTTTTTCTTTCTCATTATTTGATACCATGGATATGAAAATAAAAAATTTCTATTTAGATCTAGTCTAGAGATGTGGCTAATTTGTGTTTTACATACATCGAATATATAAGGTTTTTTCTCTCATTGTTTGAGACGATGGATATGAAAATGAAAAACTTCTATTTAAAACTATTCTAGAGATTGATTGTAGGGGCATTTAATAAGGTTAAAACATATGTTTTGTATCAAATAAATTTTGGTTTCAATGGGAAACCAGTATGGCTAATTTGTGTTTTACATGTTGAATATAAAAGTTTTTTTCTCTCTCATTGTTTGAGACCATGGATATGAAAATGAAAAAATTCTGTTTAGATCTAGATTCCAGAGATTGACTGTAGGGGCATTTATTGGATATGTCACCTTTCATAAAAGATGAGATCGAGATGCTACCTGGCCCTTTACAGACTCTGCCTATAGAAATTGTAGAAGTTAACACTACCTGTCCCAACTATACCCTATGAAGGGTGTAGAAGACCTGTGGAATCACTCAAACTAATTTACATAAACATAAAGGTGTATCAGAATGCATAAGAATGCATGTGTTTTACATTGAATATTTTTCATTTTCTTAAGAACCTATTTTCAAAAAAATTAACTATATACTTGGTTAAAACCTATATGTTTTGTATCAAATTACTTTTTGTCTCTAAATACTATGTTTTTTACATTGAATATTTTTCATTTTATTAAAAATCTATTTGAAACAATTTTAAACTATATAAGGTTAAAACCTATGTTTTGTATCAAATCACTTTTGGTTTCAATGGGAAACTTTTATCGCTAATTTGTGTTTTACATGTTGAATATAAAAGGTTTTTTCTCTCTCATTGTTTGAGACCATGGATATGAAAATGAAAAACTTCTATTTAGATCTATTCTAGAGATGTGGCTAATTTCTGTTTTACATGTTGAATATAAAATGTTTTTTCTCTCTCATTGTTTGAGAGGTCATAGATATGAAAATGAAAAACTTATATTTAAAACTATTCTAGAGATTAACTGTAGGGGCATTTACTCTTAGGTTAAAACCTATGTTTTGGATCAAATCACTTTTGGTTTCAATGGGAAACTTTTATGGATAATTTTTGTTTTACATGTTGAATATAAAAGGTTTTTTCTCTCTCATTGTTTGAGACCATGGATATGAAAATGAAAAAATTCTATTTAGGTCTATTCTAGAGATTGACTGTAGGGGCATTTACTAGATATGTCACCTTTCATAAAATATGAGATCCAAAGTCTACCTAGCCCTTTACAAACTCTGCCTATAGAACTATCAAATCACTTTTGGTTTCAATGGTTTGTTTATTGGCTAATGTGTTTTTATCAAATCAATTGGATGCAAGTTATGTGCAGATGATGGATGATGAATGAGGTGATTTTGATCATAAACTTTACATCTATATGATAGGAAGCTTGATATACATAACAAGGTTTAGACTAGATATACTTTTGGAATTTATAAAATTTGGAATATTTCAATATAACTAAGTCATCTATTACCAAAAAACATATATTAATATACTTGAAAGAGACTACAAACAATGGAATATATTACCCAAAAGGTGAGAAATTTACATTGACAACATAGAGAGATTCAACTAGGCTTATGTGGATGACATGAAAAGTACAAGTGGACAATGTATAAATCTACTTAGAAGAGTTTTTGGTTGCATGTTTAAGCAAGAAAGAGTCATTACTTGGAAAGTGTATAATTCTACTTAGAAGAGTCTTTGGTTGCATGGTTAAGCAAGAAAGAGTCATTACTTTCTCTATCTAGAGTAGAAGTGGAATACATAGAAGTTACTTCTTTTAAATGAATATGGAATGAATCTAAAAATGAATATGGAATGAATTATTGTACATTATGATAAATATTGTATTTAAATGATATTTGATCTATGAATAATATGGAATGAATCATTGTACATTATGAAGAGTCATGAGATCCACATCTCCACCATACTATTTGCAAGTTCTATATGAAGATATGTAGCCTAATAACTAATCATTTATGATATTTGTGTAAATATGAAAACATTTCTATGATATAAAGGCCAACATGGTATCAAACTACAATGTTACGTTTCATTCCATCACTACTATTCCTCTAAATCCTTTAGCTTTGTATTATGAATGAAAATTTATATATGCTATGCTATATTTGAATGCTAGATTTAAATGTATACAAATGGTGAATGATTAAAGTATTAAATTAGAAATTGGTTGTAGGTCTTATAAAAGATAAACCTCATTTGCAGAAGAAGAATTAACATCACATTCTTCATATCTCTCCAAGAGGACTATATTTATCACAACGTTTTGAGTAGATCATGAATATAATAAAAGAAAGACATTTGGAAAAGAAAAATAAAGATCTAAATGCATATGAAAGTCAATAACGTAGTGCATAAATTCAAGAAAACAATGAAACAAAGCTCAAAGAAATACTAATATTGCAGGGGAATTTCATACATGCAATAAAAAAACCAAAAAAAGAGGGAAACAAAAAATTTCACAATCAGATATCATTGAAAGAGACACCACTAGTACTTATATATTGAATAAATTCATACATTGAACTACTACAAATGGAAATGAAGAAACAAACATCAATAGACTCTAAATGGCCTTTCATACAATTATCTTTTTGAAAGAACCCTCTATAGCCTCTATTAACTGCTACCTTTGTTTAGTATTTCACCTTACAGAAATACAGTATATGTTGTTGTCATAGAACATGAGGTCTTTAAGTTACTCGTTACCTTTTAGAGCCACTCCTACAAAGACCGAAAAAGCAGACAGATTAGGGGATGCATTGGGATAGACTAGAAGCTAAGAACACACAAACAAGTAGCCTCAGATATGTTCATAAAAGCTACTCGAATTTGCTGGAAGGTATAGCCTCTATTAACTACTACCTTTGTTTATTATTTAACCTTACAGAAATACAGTATATGTTGCTATCCTAGAACATGAGGTCTTTAAGTTACCTGTTACATTTAGAGCCACTCCTACATAGATCGAAAAATCAGAAAGATTAGGGGATGCATTGGGATAAATTAGAAGCTAGGAACACACAAACAAGTAGCCTCAAATATGTTCATAAAAGCTACTCGAATTTGCTGGAAGGTATAGCCTCTATTAACTAAGATGATACAAACACCTTAAGTACTGTAATGATACAAATAACGTGTAAAGCTTACTGATAGGGTATCCATAATAGTAGTTAATTTTATTCCATGATCAATGGCATTCTATCAAGTAAGTACAAGCTTATCATGTTACATATGCTTATACCTGGGACCTGTAACAGTTAAAGCTCAAATTAGAATAGGTTATTTATTAGGTAAACATAGGTGTAATTATGATAGCATAACACGTGATCTGTTATATACCAAAAATTCATGCTTATAGCTCTCTACTATTCATATATGTGCTAAGTAAGTCCATGGATATCAATCATCCTATAATGAGTACAAGTATCACCATAATCTATAAGGTATTATAAGTAGAAATCCCATATAAGCCAGTAGTTAGTATAATGCTTATCCTTATTCATATAAGCCGAATCTCATGCTTCTGCTTAAACTGAACAAGCACATATATAAAAATGGTGTTTAAGCTAATAAATAGTATAGGGTAACCAATAATCACTTACTAATACTTATGCCTAGCTTGTTTGGCACTTCTGTAACATACCCTTTACACATCTGTAGCACTCTAAGAATATCCCTAATTAAGGTGATAAGATAAGTAAAAATTCACACACTATCTGTACTAATCTAGTAGCTCTAATCAGTTATGACTATTCAATCACCTTATCTACCTAGTGCAAGTTGTTTCACCTATAACAGAGCATGCTTTGTTTACACTATACTGGATTAAATATGTACGTTATCTATGTAATCAATAAAGGTGATTTCCAATGTGCTTCTTGAGCATAATGTACTGCTATATAGTAATCAGTTACTTGTATTACTATAAGTAAGTATGGGCACCACCAAGTAGTTAGCCACTAGTAAGTATGGACTTACTATGTTCATTATTACAGTACCCTTTCCCATCTTAAAACACACTATTCTAAGATTAGGAAGTTAGCTCATACCCAAAATAGTAAACACTCATGAAGGTTCATTATGGCTTGTACACGATCACAATGTAAGCATAACCTGAAAGGATGTACTTAATAAGCATACGCATTAAGCAAGTAAGGTCAATCCATTGCATTTATACAAATAACCTATTCGGAATCCACAAGGTAAGCCATTCCTGTAATATTACAAACATGTAAACAACTATGAAAAGCATATTCCATAATCAATCAATGACTTGTAACACTATTTATGAGTGAATCACAAGCTCATATTGAAACACAATCACTATTATGTATAGTGTTCCTATAATTAATGAAAAGTTGAACCGACTGAACTATGATTCATAACAAGCTGCGAGTTTACCTATACTTGATTAGGAAGAGTTATAACCAATATGTAACCAATATGCATGGGAATCATTGGACCAATAAAAGAACACTATGATAGCTTCATGTCAGTCACAATTAAAGCAATATTTATTAACTATATTGGCAAACACATCAGATAATTCATTTCACGGTCTTCGATTACCTAGAAATTCACTTGGCGCAACTCTTGAGCAGCAATTCGCAGGGGAAAAAACAACAATAGAGCAGCAGCAGTGCCACAGAAATGATTCGTGGGTGCCAAATCAGCAAAAAAGCAACAGCAGTGCCACAAAAATGAATAGAAACAAAAATCACAACAGAATCACATGAAAAATAGATTATTCAAACAAAGACACATAAAAATGAAAAAAGTTTGATGGTGATATATTTATAAAATATGAGTTCAGCCAAACTATTTTAAACGTTTGGCCAAACTAAAACTTCGGCTGAACTATTGTTGTCAGTTTTCCCATCTCCATCCAAAAATCTATTTGCCCACGCCATCAGTATGCTGTCAATCTAAATGGCAGAACGAGTTCAACCGAAATTTTTAGAAATTTCGACCAAAATATCTTAATAGTTCGGCCGAAATTTCTCAAAAGTTCGATTGAACTATTGCTGAAAAATGTTTTTCGCCCTCGATTCTCACAAAAGTGTAACCCAACTTCACATTTTCACCCTTAGAGTACAACTTAGACATATAAATAGAAATCGATCCCAACAAGAGATAGTCATTTGAACAGATATTGTTCCTAGCAAAGCTAGTGAGAGTAGACTCAAAGACTAATTGAATAAATAAATGATGAAAAAACATGAAAGAAAAGAACTTTGTTTCTAAGATAAAGTTAGTATTCATGGAATTATGGCATCACACTATTACAAAACCCTATCAAACCAATAAAAAATAGATATCGTTCATTCGTGGGTGATATGCAAGAAAAAATTCTATGATTCTTGGTTGTGAGGAGCTTTTTATTTCTTAACAGTTAGATAAGGGTTATAATGGCACCCATAAAAATTAAATCAATACCTCATTAGTAACAAAATACTTAAAAATAATCAGAAAGTATATAATAGTATAATCTAAAAACTTTAGGATTTGATAAAAATATTACCTAGAAGAGAAGTTATGATTAAACTCTCGCAAGTGTGCAGGATAGAGTGAAAAAATTTAGTAAAGCATCATGAAATTCCTAAAATAAACAATGAACCCATAAAATCCTAAACCAGAGAAAGAAATACATAAAAACCCCATTCAATATTGGCAACCCATGCCCTTTTCATTGGGAAACAAAACTACAAGGTTTTTGAAAGTAGAATCATAAGGGAATACAAGTAAATAAGCACACTTGAAATCATAAAGGAGGAGAAGAAAGAAAAATTGTAGTAAATATTTTACCAATAAGGGTCAATGAGTTACAACCTTCATATAAAATAGGTATCAAGGTTTCTAAAGGTTAAATAATCAACTAAAGCCTTAATTTCAAGCCATAACATCGAAATTACAGAGCAAGGAGAAGAGTTATATGCCTTTCTCTTACCAATTTAAGGATACCCAAGCCCATGAATAATTTAAACAATTAAACAAGTGTATGATCTCCTTTATCAAACTCACACTAAGAAATAAACTATAACTCATTTCCTTTCCATTCCATTATGCGAGAGATTCTTGACTGATATTGTGAAGAAATTGGGATTTTACAACCAGAGTAGGGGTTTCTCTTTTACACAAGATGGAGGGTTTCAGAGCTAAACCTTGATGATAGATATAGAGATGTGAAAATTAATAATGAAATTAAAAGCAAGACTAAGGAGGTGGTCAAATGAAAACTTAGGGCATAAAAAATTGAGGCCTGATCTAAACCACTCCTGTGGTCAGAACAAATCTCGAGCCCATCCTGATCATCCACCTTACATACCGTGAATGGAGCTAAAAGGGTGTATCCATGGTAGACATGTATAGTGGGCCTTTATATAATCGTAAAAGCTCAGTATTTTGGAGTAGTATTCTAATGAAACAACCCAAGTGAGATGATGAGTATAGTTGGTGATGGATAGATTTCACAAGAAATAGGGAACCTCAAGGTCAAGTGACCAAGTCTCTTTGACAATCATCAATATTTGTTTAATTAAGTGAATGGAAAGAAATGAATTAATTCATTCTTTAGTGTTGTTACACAAACTATATTTGAATGCTATTTACACTTGAATTATAAACCATATGGATGTTACATAGAAATGGTGGTACAATCACCCAAGATATTTATATTCAAAGTTTTGAGTGTGGAATTGATTGAATAAGGGATTGTAGAGTTATGAATAAAAAAACAAAATAGATAAGTTCAACTATTTTTGATTTTGATATTCAACATATTTAAATAATAAATCTTGGCATAGTTAGAAAATAGGAAAAAATAGTATTAATGAAAGGTACATTACATGTAACATGTTTACATATTTTTTTTTGAAAGTGGGTATTTAATTATCTAACAATTATTACTTTCTAATAATATGAATTTATTTCAAAGTTATATTTAATATGGTGATAAAGGTTAATAATATTTATTAAAATAAAATTTACTATATTAAATTTTTATTTAAAATTTTTGAAAAAAATACTTTCTTTAAATTTTACTAAATTAAAATGTTAAGAAATTTATTATTATAAAAAATATTTTGAAATTGATCGTTAGTGTATAGATAATATTTTAAGAGAGCATTTTTATTTTAGTTCTCTTAAGGTTAATCCATTTTTTTTTTAAATTGTACAATATATTTATTCACTTTAAGAGATCATAAGAATTCATACTTATTTTTATAGTTCATTCTTGTTTTAGTAATGTTGATTTTCTTCTTTACACTCTTTAAAATAAATAAATATATTTAATATTCTAAATTAAAGTATCATTTTTATCACATTACAATTTCTCCTGAAATTTAAATGTAATATTAATTTTAATATCATTTAAAATTTGATGACAATTTTAATATTATTGATATTCAATAAAGTGATCTATTCCTAAATTTCCCAATGATTTAGCCAAGATTGGACATCTTTATGCAATCGCCACTTAGCTACATGTAGTTTCAATTGGAGTGCGAGGAAAAATTAGAAAGTATCTAGTTTTCCATGTTGTTTATATTATTATTGTACATTAGGTATATAGTCCTAACCATAGTTTCAATGTGAGAGTATTCATTTCCATGAGAAAGATAGAATATAGTGTATTATTTCTAATTTTAAAATTATAAGTTATGAAATGGCTATGGAATTTCTCAATATTTCTTCATGATTCTTTAAGGATGTTGTGATTCCAAACTTCATAATCATGTCAGATAATATGAGTATAAATAATCCAAAAGAGGCTCTTAGTTTTATCCATAACCAAATATCCACTAATTTATGCTTTATTTCAAGGCCAAAGTAAGATTCCCACTATAATAATCATTCTTTGATTCTTATAGTTATAGTTAAGCTTTTGATGTAGAGTAACCAAATTCTTATTGTTGGGATTTTATTATCACAGCCTTTTCCTAAAATAAGGTTATAAAAATAGTTTGTGTATTATGATAAATGGGTGCTAGGCTAAGTTTGATCACCCAACTATAAACCTTGTGAAGTATTGCATGGAGTATATCTCATGGTTATTTTTTATTCCTTGTTGAAACAATTGATTAAGCAAGTAAATAATAAAGACAACGCTTGTAATAATGCAAAGTGTAGAATGGAGAGGTGTAGTATAAGCTTAATATGATTGGTTTGGTCTACCCATTGGGTTGAAATTATTGTGGTGACATACATCATTGAACGAAAAATAATTGTGATCAATGGTACACTGGTAAGAGAATGAGAAACACTTTTCTGTAAAACAAATACAAACTATACAAAGAGAAAACTAATAACTATATATATATTAATTTTTTTATAAAATTCTATATCAAATTTGGAATTCATTTAAAAATAAATAAATAGATAATTTATTTAAAATATTCCTAAGGATTATATGTTCATATCCTAACATAGATAGTACAGGTATATTAAGATTCTAACATTAATATGAAGGTGCTCCCGAATGCTTTTATTTTTACTCTTGAGAGTGTGCATTTTTTTTGGGATGCATAGGTATATAGTTAGGTAATTGTGTATATATATTAATAATTTTTTCTTAATCATTTACGTTTATTTATTTTTAATCATTTAGGTATGGTAAATAAATAAAACTTTCTTTTATATTTACTCCATAATCCTCTTTATATTTATGAACACTAAAAAAGAGAGGTTTTATTGAGGTGAAGCCTATGAGCCTTATACCACGGGTCAAATTATTATTAATACCATTGGAAAACACATTATTAATCCTAATATGAATATTTAAAGATTAATATTAATATTATTATTAAATCTAATATTCATAGTAATATATTATAATATTAACATTATTACATCTAATAAATGTTTATTAATACAATATTAAATTTGTTATATTATAATATATATTAATATATCATGATATATATTAACTCTAAATATATATGGCATGGAGGAACAAAGACATAGAGTGATAGACGTGGAGAGATACAGGGAGTCACAAGTGAGAGATGGAGATAAACGAAAGGAGAGGGGAGAGAAGGAAAGAGAGAGGGAGAGGAGTAAGAGAGGAAGAGGGAGACAAAAATATGGAAGGGGGAGAGAGAGAGAAAGAGAGAGAGAGAGAGAGAATGGGGGAGATAGAGGGAGGTAGGAGAGGAAGGGAGAGAGAGGACTTGAGAGAGAGAGAAGGGTAGAGGTAGGGATAGAGATATGGATTTGGAATCGGAAAGAGGGAGGGAAGAAGAAAGACATAGAGAGTGAGAAGTGGAGAGAGAGAGGTAGTGACAAGCGAGAGATGGAGAGAGAGTGTGTATGTTTAGGGGTGAGATAGAGAGACACATAAGGAGATATGGAGAGAAGGGGGAGAGAATGAGAGAGAATGAGATAAGGAGGGATATATTAACATAGTTGTGGGGAGAGAGAGAGAGAGAGAGAGAGATGGGGGAAGATAGCGGGAGGTAGGAGAGAAATGGAGAGAGAGGAAGGATTAGAGAGAGTAATTGAGAGAGAGGAGGAGAGTGGTGGGCAAAGAGAGAGAATTGATGGGAAGAGAGAGAGAGAGAGAGAGAGAGAGAGAGAGAGAGAGAGGTAGGAGATATAGAGAGAGAGAGAAAGAGAGGAAGGATGAGAGAGAGGAGGAGAGTAATGGGGGAGGAAAAAGGAGGTAGGAGAGAAAGGGAGAGAGAGGAAGGACGAGAGAGAGGAATTTAGAGAGAGGGGGAGAGAGGGAGGGAGAGAGGAGGAGAGATGGAGGGATAGATATATGGAGTTGGAGGGGGAGAGATGGAGGAAAGAAGAAATACATAGAGAGTTGAGTGGAGAGAGAGAGGGAGCGACAAGGGAGAGATGGAGAGAGAGTGTGTATGTTTGGGGGTGAGATAAAGGGACAAACAAGGAGAGAGATTGAGATAGTCAAGGATATAGTAACCGAGTTGGAGGGTGAAGAGAGAGAGAGAGAGGTGGGAGAGAAAGGGAGAGAGAGGAAGGAAGAGAGAGGATGTGAGAGAGTTGAGAGGAGGGAAAGAGATATGAAGTTGGAGGGGGAGAGAGAGGGAGGTAAGAAGAAAGACATAGAGATAGAAAGGTGGAGAGAGATTGAGGTAGTGATAAGGATGATGGAGAGAAAGGGAGACATGAAAACAGGAGGAAAGAGAGAGAAGCGGGGGAGTGGGAGAGAAGGGGAAGAGAGAGAGAGAGAGTGAGAGAGGAGGAGGGAGGGATAGATAGATATATTAGAGAAATATATTGTATGTTTTGGGGTGACATATAGAGATAGAGTGAGATAGAGATATTGATGGAAGGTGAAGTGATAGAATAAGAGAGAGATGGAGGGAGGGAGGGACGAAGAGATTGATGTATATGGAGTGAGAGAGTGTGTGTTTGGAGGGGTGAGATAGAGGTATAAATAAGGAGATATGGATTGAGATATAAATATAGATGGAAGGGGGACAGAGGGAAGAATATTTCTTGAACTAAATGCATTGATTTCAGTGTAGATGGCGATTTCAAATCTAATATGATTTCTTTCACTAGATGCATTGATTTTAGTGTTGATGTTGATTTCTAATGATATTTGATTTCTTGCAATAGATGCAATTATTTCAATGTAGATAATTTCTAATCCTATTTTATTTCTTTCACTAGATACATTGACATTAGTCTAGATGTTGATTTCTAATTATATTTGTTTACTTGCACTAGATGCATTGATTTCATTGTAGATTATTTCTAATCCTATTTGATTTCTTGCACAAAATTCTTTCATTTCAGTTTAGATGGTGATTTCTAATTTTATTTTATTTCTTGCATTAAATTCATTTATTTCAGTGTAGATGTTTGTTTCTAATCCTATTTTATTTCTTGCACTAAATGTATTGATTTCATTGTAGATGGTGATTTCTAACCCTATTTTATTGCTTGCACTAGATGCATTGATTTCAATGTAGATGTTGATTTCAAATTGTATTTGATTGCTTGCACTAGATGCATTGATTTAAATGTAGATTATTTGTAATCCTATTTGATTTCTTGCAATAAATGCATTGATTTCAGTGTACATGGTGATTTCAAATAATTTTTGATTGATTGCAGTAAATGCATTTATTTCAGTGTAGATTTTGGTTTATAATCCCATTTTCTTACTTGCACTAAATGCATTGATTTGAGTGTATATGTTTAGTTATAATCCTATTGATTGTTTGCATTAGATGCATTTATTTCAATGCATAAGTTGTTTTCTAATCTTATTTAATTGCTTGCATTAGATGCATTGATTTTAGTGTAAACATTGATTTCCAATTTGATGTAATTGGATGTATGATGGTAAATTAATTTTAAAGTGATTGGATTAGCAATGCACATTGATTTCAATGTAAGCACAACAAATTATTGACAATGTAAATCATTTTTTGTGTTATAGTAATTCAACCTATTAGTATTGAAGAGTAAGAGGGACAAGGTATGATGTTTAATACAACAACTCGAGCTAAGGATTTAAGTGTCTTACAATTTCAACTGTCCTTTTCATATAATCGATATGATAACATGACATAACTAACAAGGGTGACAATAAGAATAGTAGAAGAAAATATATTGAGAATGATCACAATGAAGATTATTTTTAATTGACTACATTCTTATTATTCACATTTTCTATCAGTCAACACTATTACATTGTCAATTTACATTCAAAAATTTTATTTCATCATTTTTCATCATTAATTTTATTAAAAGTATTTATCATCTCAACAAATAGAGGTAAATAAGAAATTAAAATAACCAAATTAATCTCAAACATATTTAGCATATTTAAAATGATCTTGATGGAGAGCCAGAACAGGGATGGTCTGCCCATTATCAGGTGGTGGGGGAAGGTGAAAGGCCTTGTGGACATGAGCTTTTATATGCTCTAGATTGCCTTCCATACTCATAAGCCTATTATTTATCCTTATTTTCCAATGGTGAAGTGAAGCCAACCTATCCAACATAATCCACTGATTATGTTGGATGTCATTTAGAAAACTAGTTAATTAATTTCTATCTTGATGTCAGAACTAAGGAGCCAGTCCAATACCACAAAGATCTATTACAACCTTTCATCCAAAAAATTGAAGGGAGAAGGAATTTATGCTCTTCTTGGAGATTGTGCTTGTGGAGGGACCACTTCTTCGCCTAATTATTAGTTATCTCCATGATGAACAATGCATTGGATGTGAGGTCCCACTTCCCTTTGAGCGTGAGCTATGTGGTGAAGCATGGGGATGAGACAACCCAAGATGGCCTTACTATCTAAAAAATATGTTACAACAAAGAATTTCCAATTTACCCTACTGAGTCCCCTCTCTTCACACTCGAGGTTGATCCCATGGAGATGAGGAACAAGAATTAACAAGTAGCCACTAACTCTCAGTATCCATCTAACTTCACTAAAAGAACCTATGTTGCTCTTTACCATGTATAGCTCTAAAATAACAACATTTTGGTGTGACCACAAATCATAGAGGGTCCAACCTAAGACAAGAAACCACGAGGCTATCGACCCCACCTCCAGATACTCTCGTTGTTCTTTAACAAGAAAAATTACCATAAAACACCCACGTAATTCACTAAGCCATCCAAACCAGATACCAAACCAACAAAAGAAACAAATAGGTCCTAAGAGACCTTCCAGAGCAACAATACTTTCCATAGTCGTGATGTTTGGAGAGGTTGCAAATACTTTTCAGCTAACATCCTTCCATTTCCATTGCCAAAATAGTTGGGAAAATGAATCATCCTAGTTTGGAGGCATATGATTTATTAAGCTCGAATCCTAGACTTTCACCCACTAAATTTCACCTTCAACATCCACAATCACAGTAATTCTAGGTTTTCCTTCTTTGTGTCTCTTCACGACTTGGTTTGTATGGGATGACATTGCTGTAGTGCCACTCTACTAGAAAAAGAAACCAAATTCCTTCGTAATCAACAATCCCATAACCACGCAGAGACCATGATAAGCAACTTCGAGTGCTTTCATGTATTTAACCTTCATTCTTTGTAGAGTGTGCAATGTCCACTTTCCCTTGGGGTAGTTTGTGGCATGCCCCATTAAAACTGGTGTTGTGTGGGAAAGGGTGACGAGGCCCTCACCATATCGTCTTTGCGTCCATATGTCACCCCATTAGGGAGACATGTATTATAAAATTCAAAATATACACTTGACACTATTTATTAAGGTGGATTGATAACTGTAAGATTAATTGAGTTGCCTCGAGGTGGTGGATCTTTTCATAAGATAGTTGACTCAATGCATTCCATGCACTAATCTATGAGTTCATATAACATATGTAATTCCTCCATGCGGGCAGTGAGTTGGTCTCACATTTGCATGACACAGGTTCGATTCCAACTACTACCACTACCACTATAACCTCTATGTGCCTATGTATGCCCCTTCTGTAGGCACACGTGATTTGAACATAGAACCTCCTCACACATAACATTACATTTTGATGACTATTTCCAATTGAGATGCCCCAAGGACTAAACAAAAACAAATTTATTACAAAAACACTTATTTAGTTACCCAAATACTAAATAGAAATAAATTTGTTAAAAAAACACTTATTTAAAATTTAGTCATAACTACAAAAATAATAATTACAAAAATTTAAAAATAAAAATAATAATAATTAAGTCTAAAAATAAAAATAATAATAATTTAATTAATATTTTTTAAATATACATCCAAAAAATCTCACTAAAACAACTCGCTAATAATAATCTGGACTAGTTGAAAAACTTAATAGTATGCACAAACGGAATCCGAATACATATATGTTTAAATGTAAAGTTCACCAATCAATTATACTTAAAAATATGTTTTTTTTAGATTGTTACTTAATTCGAATTAGCTCGTAGTTAAATGGGTACATTGGATTATATTCTTAATGCATTTACCTATCGAGATTCCTTTAAATATTTACAGAAGTGGACCCCGCAATCCCCGCCCGGTCGCCTGCTTTGAACTCCGCCCTCTTGCCATTTTTACTGAATTAATTTCAAAATAACTTCACGCGGCTTCATTTTGCTGCCTCCCTGATCCTCGTAGAGACACCGTAGTGCTAGTAACAACTGGAAATTACCCAAAGTTGTCATTGTATATTAGTCTATATTTGAATCCCATCGTAGAAAGATAGTGCATGTTATTTGCATTCAAAATTGTTCTGCTATCCGCAGCGTTGAAGTTAACTGAACTATAAATAATACTAAGTGAGAAATTGTACAAAATGCAGCTAAATTAAGATGCTTTCAGCTGGGATTAATTCGAGATTTTGTGTTCTGCATAAATCAATTTCGACCCATTGACCTATTTGAATATATGTGACAACTTTTTATGAGGGCTCCCATTTGCACATACAAACAATGGATAGAAAATTGAAAAAGAAAATAACGAATAGATAATTTCTTAATGGAGAGCGGACGAAGAAACTGGAAAGTAACGGATTCATTATTGTCGGCATGCATTTAGAATTTTGCTTTTCGCCTCCACATGGCGCAAAACGTGGGCTCTTTTGTTTTGTTGTTTCTAATTTTTGGTATTCATTTCTTCTCTTTGAAATTTTTTAACGCTTCGGTTTGCATTAGTTCCTCTAGAACGACTATAAAAATAACCTTGACTTGTCCCTCAACACATCACACAACGATCAATTAACGACGAGATTTTAAAGCCCTCTAAAATCGCACAATCCTGTATGTATTGCTCTCTGACCAGCTACAGTAAAATTTCATTCGAATTAGGGTTTGCAATACAATCATTTCATTGTTCGAGGAAAATTTCAGGGAGATTTTCAGCCTGGTAAGTGCTCATAACAATTGGATTGTTAGCATGGAGAATTCTAAGAAGAGGAATAGAGATGTGATAGGCGACAGTTGCGATGCGGAATCGTTAGGGTATGGATTCCGGTTTCGTAATAGCTGCGAAGTGGAGGGGGCGCCTGGAAATCGTAGGCATCCGGACCTGTTTCGCCAGATTGTTGTTGAATCAGGGAAAGTCGGGAATAGCCCAACTGAGCAACGCATAAATTCGAAGGGCCGAAATGTTTCAGTAGAGGTTGCAGGAACAATTAATATCAACGAATGTAAGAGGAAGCGGGTGACAGTGGCAGATCAGAATGATTCTAGGCTTTCTAAAAAATCTCCACTGCAGGATTCGTTTGGCGTGGGTGATATTGTTTGGGCAAGGCCTGACAGCAGAATTGATATACCTGCTTGGCCTGCTCAAGTTATCGACCCGGTGCAAGATGCCCCACAATCTGTGCAGAGCATTTGCGTTAGTCGGAGACTTTGTGTTAGGTTTTTCGGCATGAAAAGGTGCTGGGACTGCGAATATGCATGGGTGAAAGAAGAAATGATGTTGCCTTTTTGGGAAAACTTTGGGACATTATCATATGAGGGTCAGAGATTGTTGGAAAGAGGTTCTAAACACATTAAGTGTGAGTTTCTTGAGGCAATTAGGGAAGCTTATGTGGCAGAATTTTCTTCAAAGTACATCAATGAGAAAAAACAATATCAAGATAGACATCAAGGAGAAGAAAGCATATGCAGCAGCTGTAGCCAGAAGTTTCCAGCTGCAAAACTATTGGAGTCCGTTAAGGTGAAACAGCTGGGTAATTCATCTAACAAGGGCGCGTTGATCTGTCCACGCTGCTACAATTTATATGAGTGCAATCAGTACTGTGGCATTTGCAGGAATGTGTGGAATCCCACATTCAAAAGAAATTGGGTTCAATGTGAAAAGTGCGACATTTGGGTTCATGCGGATTGTGATAATATAAGCAATGAACAACTAAAAGAGCTTATTGAATATTCATGTCCTCATTGTACGCTGAAGAAATCAGCCCTGAGAACAGCACCAAAGGAGGAAGACAATAGGCTTTTTACTGTTCCAGAGCGTCTTACCGGTGTTTGTGATGGCAAGGACAATAAAAGCATTAAGCCTTCCACTGTTCCAGAGCGCATTACTGTTGTTTGTGATGACAAGGAAGAGAAAAAAAATAGGCCTTTCGCTGTTCCAGAGCCCAATGCTGTTGTTTGTGATGGCAAGGAAAAGAAAAACAATAGGCCTTTCGTTGTTCCAGATCGCAATGCTGTTGTTCCAGATCGCAATGCTGTTGTTCCAGAGCGCATTACTGTTGTTTGTAATAGCAGAGAAGGGCATTATATGACTAATAGTCACTTAATTCTCTGTGAATGTCGTGAATGTGGAAATGGTAGTTTGATGAGTCTGTCACGATGGGAAAGGCACGTGGGCTGTAAGGGGAAGAAATGGAAGCAAAGTGTTAAAGTTAGGGTTTCCAATCAGCGTCTCATTGATTGGCTCAACAACGCCCATGAAGCTGGGGCTTTTGGCCTTGGATTCTTTAAGCCAGAAGGGCAAATGGCATAAAGAAGTAGGGGGAGTTAATTAATATGATTGCTGATAGAACTAATAGAACGATACGAGCAACTCAAAGAAACGTGGACAGCTGAAAGGTGTGCAATATCTGGTTGAGTTGAGAATGCGAATGATGTTGGAGGTACGTTCATCAAAGGAAGAGACAAGAGACGGAGATTAGAATTTAGGTCCGGCATAAGTACCATAATTTGGAAATCTGCCAGAAGTACCATAATTCACTGATCTTTTACCATAACACAGAAGCCATATATACAACAGGTCAAGGAAGAAGAAGTGAATCCAGTGAGGTTTTTCTTTAGTTCATATCGAGGGTTGTTTTTTTTCCAACGAGGAAAATTAAAAAGAATCAATTTCTCTTTCGAAAAAAGGAATACCGTCCCTTTTCTATCAAAAGCTTTCTAAGAGAGCATATGGTCTTGGAGGTTCAAAATTGAATTCAAAATGAATCACACTGGCAGTTTTAATACTTAGATACTAATTTTACAGTAGTAATAAAGAACCTGCAAAATAATATAATAAAGAATAATAATGAAATAGTTAATTATAATCCATCATTGCAGAACAAAATGGTAATGAAAGAGAATAAAAACAAAAACACGTGAATAGATGTTTTTGCAATGCTAGAAATTGTAACATACGAATAAATGCTTAGAAACTCTAAGATTGTTTTTCTCAAAAAAATTATAAAAAAAATTTAAAATTTCCAAAAATTAAAATGATTTGTTTAGAGTATAATTTAAATATCTAAATAGAAATCAAGCCCAGCAAGAGTTATACATCTAAGTAGATTTGGTTCCCAGCAAAGTTGAAGGTGAGAGCAGACTCAAATATAAACCTAATAAATAAATGTTTGAAAAACATGTAAGCAAAGAACTTTGTTTCAAAGCTGAACTTCGTATTTATTGAATTTTGGCATCAAACTATGACAAAACCCTGTCAAATTGATAAAAGATAGAGATAATTCATACCTAGGAATCATAGAGATAATTCATATGCTTGGGTGATATATAGAGAATTTTTTTTATGATTTTTGGTTCTGGGAGCTTGTTATTTATTAATAGTCAGAAAAAAGTTCTAACGGTATCTATAACAATTTAATGAATTTTTCATTAGTAATCAAAACAATTTAAAAAAAAACATAACTAATTTAATCAATTTCTTATTAATAATCAAAATATTATAGAAGAAGAAGAAGTATATATAATAGTATAATAGAAAAAATTTAAGGATATGATAAAGAGATTAAGTGGAAGGAAAGAAATATATAAAAAACCCTCATTCACTATTAGTAATCTAGAGGCCTTTTTTCATTGGAAAACAAAATTGCAAGGTTTTTGAAAAGTCAAACTTAAGGAAAAACAAGTAAATAAGCACATTTGAAATCACAAAGAAAGTGAAGAAAGAAAAATTGTAGTAAATATTTTACCAATAAAAGTCACCCAGTTCCAACCTTGAGATAAAATAGGTATCAGGATTTCTGAACGTTAACTAATGATCTAAAGCTTTAATTTCCAGCCATAATCTCT
The DNA here is from genome assembly GCA_034641835.2 of Pinus albicaulis. Lineage (NCBI taxonomy): Eukaryota > Viridiplantae > Streptophyta > Pinopsida > Pinales > Pinaceae > Pinus > Pinus albicaulis. The sequence continues at coordinate 370,113,719 of CM076582.1, forward strand.
AAATTACAGAGAAATGAGAAGAGTTAAATGTTTTTTTACCTTACCAATTTAAAGACACACAAGTCCACGAATACTGTAAACACTGAAACAAAGTTTTCGGGCTCCCCTTCTCAAACTCACGCTAAGAAATAAACTATAACTCATTTCCCTGCCAATCGTCTTATCGAGAGGCTTTGACTCAGATTTTAAAGAACTTGAGAGTTTCCAACAGGAGCAGCAAGGGATTTCTCTTTTACATAATATGGAGGTTTCGGAGCTGAGGATAGATAATGAGAGGTGAAAATTAACGATGAAATTGAAAGGAGAGAGCGAGGAGGAGGTGGTCAAATGAGTAATGTTAATACTAGTAGTTGTTTCTAAAGGTTCAAAGGTACACTAAAGGTAGTTCATCTCGTCAAGATTTAGGAAGATTTGTTTTTCATTGTTGTGGTTGAAGTAACAATTTTGTCTTGTGGTTATGCGTACAACATCCTAAATGAATTATCACCAAAATATGTCAATTGGATGCATCCCAAATTTAAGAATTAGAGTGCAGCACCCCAAAAATCTGCTAATGTAAATTTTAACCACAATCATGTGCAACTTTCTGCTACATAATCAGGCTAATGCAATATTAAAGAGGCTAAAAGCCATGTGCTAAAAAGATTTTGAAATTGATGTCATTGAGATTTTGGAAAGAAACTGGGTTAAGAAATTGAAATTTCTTATAAGATTTTGAAAACTCCTAAATGTTGCACGTGTTGATACAATTTATTTTTCAGAAATCTTGAACAACGTCAAATTCAGAAATTATCTACACCGAATAACAGTGTTTTTTAAAAGAAAAAATTCTCCACGAGAAAAGCACTTATTTAACCCGAAAATTTAAATAATTTATCAAACTAGTTAAATTTGACAACCATATTGAAAACAGATTATACGAGTTGTCATTGCAGAATTGAAAGCATCATTCCAAAAATTCAAATCTAGAATTCACTTTTCCAAACTTTAAAGGAATTGAAAAAATTATATTAAAGAGTTCAAAGCATCATTCAAAATTCAAATCTATCATTTTTTCCAAAAGCTTTGAAGGAATTGAAACAAATATATTAAAGAATTCAAAGCATCATTCAAAATTCAAATCTCGGAATTCCATTTCTAAAACTTTGAAGGAATTGAAAAAAATATTAGCGTGGCATTTTCAGTCTGTCTTACCAGAGTGTAAAAGTTGCGGAGGCTCTCACCCCCGATGTCGACTCGAGCAAGCAATGCAATTGTTGAGGGCTTAAGCTCACAGTCATTGTTGACTTGCCTGGACGCGTAGGTAACAGCCAGATCAATGCCTATCACGAATATATCTAGATACAACAAGAAAATCTCTCTTTTAGCACCATAAGTTAGCACCAGTTCCAATATATGGTGTTAATGTGGTGTAAATGTTTATGTATCATATTAAAAATGGAGTATATCACCATAAGTTAGCACCACTAAGTTATGTGGTGTTAATGTTTATGTATTATATTAAAAATGAAGTATATCACCATAAGTTAGCACCACTTAAATTATGTGGTGTTAATGTGGTGTAAATGTTTATGTATTATATTAAAAATGAATTATATCACCATAAGTTAGCACCACTTACGTTATGTGGTATTAATGTGGTGTAAATGTTTATGTATCATATTCAAAATGAAGTATATAATCACCATATTTGACGGACAAGTTAGCACCATTCTTACTATGTGGTGTTAAAGTGAAATAATTTTTTATTGATCTTATTGGAAGTGGAGTATATCACCATATATTTAAAGAAGTGTTGTATGTTATATTGTCAAGTTCTATAAAGTAGGGTAGTTAACTTTGTGTTTGCCATGTTGGCATGTACAAGTGAGTTAAATATGTGAATTGTCACCATAACTATAAAAGAAAATTACAAATATCTATATTATGAATATATAAATTAGAACTAAACTCACAAATATTTATTTGTTTGTCATAATTTACATGTAAAAATAAAATTCAAAGTAATTGTTTTCTAAATATTTTTTATTTCAATTATTTACTTTTTATATTATATTCTCATTTTACACCATAAATATAACAAATTAAAAATAATTTTTTCTAAGTATTTTATTTCAATTATTTATATTTTTATATTATTCTCATTTTGCACCATAAATACAACAAATTCAAAGTAATTGTTTTCTAAATATTTTATTTGCAATTATTTACTTTTTATATTAGTTCTCATGAGAAAATAAATACACAAAAATCATATTACATAATTATTTATTTTATGAATAAGCCAATTAAGATAAATATTTTTATATTATTGTAATTTCAAAATAAAAGAAGGGTGAATTCGATGGAGTTAGGGTTACTATTTTTTGGAAGAACTTTTGTTCCCAAAGGTTGAAAATGTATCTTTGTGAGGGCATTTTTTAAGCCCTCCATCAAAGCTTTTAAAAGGTCCCATCTAGGAGCTAAATAAAACCTACGATTAAACTACGAACTCCATCGTCAATACGAACTTGATCTTTTCAAACTCTTTTCCTCAATTTGGAACTTGATCTTATCGAACTCTCTCTTGTAGTCGGGAGAGTATTGGGCTAATTTGCTACCGGGCTCATAGGGGTCTACTCAAGGCTTTGCCAAGGATGCACTTCATAGACCAATAAAGATATAGTGTTTGCTTGAATTATGTTATTATTTCGCCCCTTCTTTGTCCCCAAATCTCGTATTAAACCTCTCCATTCCTTAGTATCCATCTTTGTCTCTACATGTCTATTTATGCCAACTTCCCATTTTTCAATGAGCTTTTGAATTTCCTCACGATGTGTTCTCGTGGTATGGTTTTTCACTACCTCTTGGATCACATCGATGCCGAACTGCCTCCTTCCTCTCGACTTGCTCGGGGTGCAGGCCGGGTTGGGCTTCTACCACCTTCCCTTTATCTTTCCATCCACGGCCTCAAAGCTGCTAGGGCTCTTGGAATGGTCACTGAGCTATAGAGGACTCTTGGAGCATGCCCATCCCACGATCTTTGACTAAAACAGTTTCCGGGTAGGTAGAGCACCTCCCTACAATCAGACAAAGGCATTATTCCATATAATGAAAACAGATCAAAGGTCCATGCATCGGTTATCAAAATAAAGGTGACCCGAGGGCCTCTTCCTAAGACTTCTCTCACCTCGCCGTCCCTGCAGGACCCATCAGCCACGATACTGCAGCGAATTTCTGCCACCCCCCTGTTCTTGACGATCGCACGCACCCCATAAATTATCCCCATAACCCAAAGAGCTCATGCCTTCCTTTAATATCACGACACTCCCTTAAATTGTCCTCTCTCTCATCGTACACTCCCACCCTCGAAATTGACAAAGGAGGCGTTGCTACCCATTGCTCGGGTTTGGGTGGGAATACCCTCTCCCATTCCCCATGTGCACTGAGCCCAAGTAGCTCAAGGGTGGTATAAACTAGCAAAGCCTTTGAACTAAACACAACCCATGGTAGCTTCTTAACTCTATACCACTGGCGGGATTGCTGACCCCTCCACCATTCCATCTTGTTGGCATCCCTTACCTGATAGACTCACACTCAAGTGCAAGTTGAGGCCATGCCCAATTCCTACTCTGACATAGAGGCAGGGACCCAAAAGAACCCCAACCTTCCCCCAACCAGAGTCGTAATGGTTCCGCTCTCCCCTACCCAGCAGAAGACTATACCAGTCCAGCTTAATCACCTTATGCTCCCATAGAGACCGACCCAAATCATAAAACATAAACATGGCATGAACAAGGGAGAGGAAACCAAGCACATGCCTGAGTTTCATTGTGGTGGAAGTGCAATGGAGGTTTGTTATCCCGCTGTCGCACCTGCACCAAAGTCTTTCGTCATAACAAAACCCCCACGCCTTCCTCCACCTTGTTTTAAGCTCCATGCGCAGGCCTCTGTCTCACTACCTCACCTCGTGCTACATGCGACAGTACAGCCTACTGCCCTTGCCACTCATGTGGAAGGTGGTTGGCTTCAACACCAGGGACACTACCATTAACACTGATGGGAGGGTTGATCTTCTTCGTTACACCCCGATCAGAGAGCTGAGTCTAAGAACTATGGGTGAGCTCTGCCCTCCAACCTATCCTGCTCTTTGATGCTCTGCAACTGGATCCATCGTTATTCCTCAAGATTAGGAGGCATGCTTAATTCAATAGGTTCATTCAGGTGAGTGCAACCACAATTTCCAGGAGGTCAGCTGCTATGTTTCCTTCCCTCCTTACATTGGTGATAATGATATAATCAAATTTCTTGTTTGTATTCTCCAATCCCTGCAGATGTGAATAAGTACACCATCTTTGGCTTAGTTTTCCCCACTTCATTCCTTGATTAAGTTTTTTGAGAGTGTTCGTAACCAACTGAGAGTCTCCTTCAATTACTAGCTTTTTGTATCCTAGCCTGATGGGCAAGAGGATACCTTGGTGCAATCCTATGAATTATGCTTCATTGTTGCTGGCAAAGCCATAGGAGTCATCATATATGAATCTTGTTGTGCCACGATGATCTCGAAAAATCCCTCCAACCCCTGCTTGCCTCAGATTGCCTTTCGAGGCTCCATCAAAGCTGAGTTTGATGAATCCTTCTAGAGGAGGTTTGAAGATCCTGATTGTGTCCCATATGTCAGGGATAGCTTTCCAAGAAGCTGGGGAGACCATGCTAGGCACTAGGTGGAGGCCCTAAAGAATTCTTTCTTCCTGAGGAGCCATTTGCCAATCATCTAGCATACATTTCTCCAAGAGGATGCACTAGTAGAAATGATGAAATTAGTGACTAGGTGACTAAAAAATTTAGTCACCACAATTATTTCAAGTGAATTACTACTAAATTTGATCAATTTTAAGTGACCAAACTAAAAATGACTAATTTAGTCTAGGGTTAAAATATACGACTAGATGATTTTATTGTACCAGCTAGCGCGCACTCTGACAGGTCGAGAGCGAGCTGACCTACCTGCGACCTCCCAACCACCATGGAATCAGGAGGGGGACCCGAGGCTCCCCTTCCTCCTCCTCTAGAAGTCCTTGCATTCAATAAACTGATAGCAGCCAACAACAAGTGCCCTCTGACTGGATCTCAGCAAATGTTCGTGAAGAAGCTGGATAGCATCCCTTCGGTGGCCCTTCAAATCAAAGAAACTTGTCTATCTGCATTGAACTTGGCTGAAAGAGGGCTCATTGGATAGTTTACTAGCCTCTGGCCCTCTGCCAAAGTTGTGGAAGACTGGGTGCAGAGGAATTGGATTCCTTTAGTCTCAGAAGGCATCAAAAGCCACTTCGTAGGCAAAGGATACTTTGTTTTTGTTTTTGAGAATGTGGAAGACATAGCCTCATCTGCAGGAATGGCCCATATTTTATGGGTCCTAAGGGACTATACTTAAATAAATGGACCCCTAACTTAGATCATGCTCAATATGTGCCTTCAACTGTTCTATTGTGGGTAAGCCTCCCACATATCCCACTGCATTGCTGGAACCATAAGTATCTCCAAACCATTGGCAATACCCTCAGAAATTATATTGATCAAGCAGTGAGAAAAGATCAATACTCATGCGCACGTATATGTGTCGAGGTGGATTTGGAAGTTGGGCTACCTAAAGCTATCAAATTAACGGTTGCTGATTGGACCCATATCCAGGAGCTGGATTATGAGCAGCTTCCATTTAAATGCAGGCATTGTCACAGCTATGGCCATTTTGCAAGGCACACTAGTACATTTGGTCAAAATTCCAACAATTAGTTCCGACACTTTTGACGTATTGTCGGAAATTTCCCCAATTTTTATCAATTTTTCAAATCCCACCAACAATCGTCACTCTAGCGATGTTTTTGGAGTATCATCGAAACAATGACGTTTAGGACAATCGTCGGAATACCGACATTACATGACAAACCGTTGGAATAGCGATGTTACAGGACAAACCGTTGATATTGCAACATTTAGGAGACCGTCGTCGGTCTTGCGACTTTTAAGGAAACCGTCGGTTTTGCGACGTTAAGGGAAAAATCGTCGAAATACCGACATTTAAAGGCCTATGATAAAGTTTATATTACAACTCTCAAGCTAAATAATTTGATTTGTACTTTTTGTTTGGGGTAGCATTTAATTTACTACATATCAGAAAACACATGACATTCAATGATGTACTTAAGTAAAAAAAAACAATTATAAACATTGTGACTATGCATTTCAAAAGCCTATAGAGAATGTAGGTTTTAATTCCTAGAATGAATTTAAATTAATGCATCACTCAACAACTTTTTGTTTTATCTTAAAATTTTGTTTTACCATAGATAGGGGTTGTTTGATCTCATAGTTCACCATTATATGGTGGGATACATTAAGGGATGACATGAAATGTTGTAGGCTGAGCTCTTAGTGTTGAGGAATATTGTGGATGTTAAAAAGTAAAATATTTGGTTTAGTTTTTTTTTTAAATATCTTCAATAAATTTTTTTTTTTTTTTTATTTAATTTTTTTTTTTTTGGGAGAAAGGTCGTATCAAATTTGCTAAGTTGTGACCGCACGGGTGCCTTTTGCATGTTCGTGCGGTCCGTTTGCCATTTTCTCCCTTATTCCTTCGTTCAATCGGGCGTGACGTGTCAGGGCGCCCGCCCAAACACGTTCGGGTCTAGTCGTTTCGTTTGAGGGCGCCCGCCAAGACGCATTTAGGTCGGGTCGGGTCGTTTCATTTGAGGGCGCCCACCCAAACGCATTCAAGTCAGGTCGGGTCATTTTGTTTGAGGGCGCCCGCCAAGACGCGTTCGGGTCAGGTCAGGTCGTTTCATTTGAGGGCGCTCGCCCAAGCACGTTCGAGTTAGGTCAGGTCATTTCGTTTGAGGGCACCTGCCCAAACGCGTTCGGGTCAGGTCGGGTCGTTTCGTTTGAGGGCACCTGCCCAAACGCGTTCAGGTCGGGTCAGGTCGTTTTTTTTTAGGGCGCCCACCCAAACGCATTCGGGTCGGGTCGTTTCGTTTGAGGGCGACCGTATCAAATTTGCTAAGTTGTGACCGCAGGGTGCCTTGTGCACGTTTGTGCAGCCCATTTGTCGTTTTCTCCCTTATGCCTTCGTTTGGTCGGGCGCACCGTGTGAGGGTGCCTGCCCAAAGGCATTTGGGTCGGGTCAGGTCATTTCGTTTTAGGGCGGCCGTATCAATTTTGCTAAGTTGTGACCGCACAGGTGCCTTTTGCACATTCGTGCGACACGTTTGCCGTTTGTTCCCTTGTGCCTTCGTTTGGTCGTGCACACCATGTCGCGCCATGTGAGGGTGCTTGCACAAATGCGTTCGGGTTTGGTCATTTCATTTGAGGGCGGCCGTATCAAATTTGCTAAGTTGTGACCGCACGGGTGCCTTGTGCACGTTTGTGCGACCCGTTTGCCGTTTGCTCCCTTGTGCCTTCGTTCGGTCAGGCGTGCCATGTCATTTCGTTTGAGGGCGCCCGCCCAAACCCGTTCGGGTCGGGTCATTTCGGTTGTAGGTGCCCGCCCAAACGCGTTCGGGTCGGGTCATTTCGGTTGAGGCCACCCACCCAAACACGTTTAGGTCAGGTCGTTTCGGTTGAGGGCGCCCGTATCAAATTTGCTAAGTTGTGACCGCACGGGTGCCCTTTTGTGCACGTTCGTCATGGGCTTTTGGTTCTGTTGTTTATCCCTTGTGCCTTCATCGATCGTGCACCGTTGTGTCTCGCGCCATGTGAGGGTGCTTGCACAAATGCGTTCGGGTTTGGTCATTTCATTTGAGGGCGGCCGTATCAAATTTGCTAAGTTGTGACCGCACGGGTGCCTTGTGCACGTTTGTGCGACCCGTTTGCCGTTTGCTCCCTTGTGCCTTCGTTCGGTCAGGCGTGCCATGTCATTTCGTTTGAGGGCGCCCGCCCAAACCCGTTCGGGTCGGGTCATTTCGGTTGTAGGTGCCCGCCCAAACGCGTTCGGGTCGGGTCATTTCGGTTGAGGCCACCCACCCAAACACGTTTAGGTCAGGTCGTTTCGGTTGAGGGCGCCCGTATCAAATTTGCTAAGTTGTGACCGCACGGGTGCCCTATGCACATTCGTGCATCCCGTTTTCCATTTTCTCCCTTGTGCCTTCGTTCGATCGTGTCGCGCCGTGTGAGGGCACCCACCCAAACGCGTTCGGTTTGGGTTGTTTCATTTGAGGGCGGTCGTATCAAATTTGCTAAGTTGTGACTGCATGGGTGCCTTGTGCACATTCGTGTGGCCCGTTTGCCATTTTCTCCCTTGTGCCTTTGTTCGGTTGGGCGCGCCGTGTCATTTCGTTTGAGGGCGCCCGCCCAAACCTGTTCAGGTCAAATCGTTTCGGTGGAGGGCGCCCGCCCAAACGCGTTCGGGTTGGGTCGTTTTGGTTGAGGGCGCCTGCCCAAATGCATTTGGGCCGAGTCGTTTTGGTTGAGGGTGCCTGTATCAAATTTGCTAAGTTGTGACCGCACGGGTGCCCTGTGCACGTTCGTGTGCCCTGTTTGACGGTTGTTCCCTTGTGCCTTCATTCGGTCGGGCGCGCTGTGTGAGGGCGCCCACCCAAACGCGTTCGGGTCAGGTCAGGTCGTTTCATTTGAGGGTTGCTGTATCAAATTTTCTAAGTTGTGACTGCATGGGTGCCTTTTTCACGTTCGTGCAGCTCGTTTGCCATTTACTCCCTTGTGCCTTCATTCGGTCGTGCACGTCGTGTGAGGGTGCCTGCCCAAACACGTTCAAATTGGGTCATTTTGTTTGAGGGCGGCCGTATCAAATTTTCTTAGTTGTGACCTCACGGGTGGCTTGTGCATGTTCGTGCGGCCCATTTTCCATTTGCTCCATTGTTCCTTCATTCGGTTGGGCGCGCCGTGTTGTTTCGTTTAAGGGCGCCTGCCCAAACCCGTTCGGGTCAGGTCGTTTCGGTTGAGGGTGCCTGCCGAAGCGCGTTCGGGTCGGGTCGTTTCGGTTGAGGGCGCCCGCCCAAACGTGTTTGGGTCAGGTCATTTCAGTAGAGGGCACGCGTATCAAATTTGCTAAGTTGTGATCGCACGGGTGCCCTGTGCACGTTTGTGCGGCCCGTTTGCCGGTTGCTCCCTTGTGCCTTCGTTCGGTCGTGCACGCCGTGTGAGGGCGCCCGCCCAAACGCGTTCGGGTCAGGTCGTTTCGTTTGAGGGCGGCCGTATCAAATTTGCTAAGTTGTGACCACATGGGTGCCTTGTGCACGTTCGTGTAGCCCATTTATTGTTTGCTCCCTTGTGCCTTTGTTCAGTTCGGCTTGCTATGTCGTTTCGTTTGAGGGCGCCCGCCCAAACCCGTTCAGGTCGGGTCTTTTTGGTTGAGGGCACCCACTCAAATGCGTTCAGGTCAGGTCATTTCAGCTGAGGGCACCCGCCAAAACACGTTTGGGTCAGGTCATTTCGGTTGAGGGCGCCCGTATCAAATTTGCTAAGTTGTGACCGCACGGGGTCCTTCCGCAGGACTCATGCAGAACAGTGTTCAGGGCGGGCGCATTTAGGTCGAGTCGGGTTCGTGCAGCGCGTCCATGTTCAGGACGTGCGGAACAATGTTTGTAGGCGCGAAAGTTGTTCATCAGGGTTGGGCCGAGTCGAACGTGACCTGAACGTGTTCAAACATTTTTCCAACATAGTATCAAAGCTAAGGTGCAAGAAAGAGACTAAAGATCACATCCTAGTTGGCATTATGGCAAGGGTTATAAACAAGGGTTTCAAGTTTGTTGGGAATCTCACTACATTCATCAAGGGTTTCATTTTGAAGATCATTTCCAAGCTAGAAGTAATGGATGGAAGTTTATCTTCTGCTTTGTCTAGGACTTTCAAGAATGAGAATGTATGGGTTATTGATAATGGTGCTTCTAGACATATGATGGGAGAATGCACCTAGCTTTAGACTTTGTCAGAAGGAACCTCCATCTCCTAGCTCAATCTGAAATTGCATGTCCTTCTCGTTCAAGTAGCTGAAATACTTCTTGTTCATGGTCATGTGGAAGGATGCCCACACCACCTATCTCATCTTGAACCTGAGTGAACTTTGAAAGATGTGTGATGATGGGCTCATCTTTGCTCATCTGCTTACTTCTTAGCTTCTCTTTGAGAGCAAGCTTCGTGACATCACTGGAAGCCTGAAACAAATTGAAGATGGCTTTAAATTTAAACATCTCATACACTGTCTTCTTCTCATTGAGATGAGGAATAATATGATCTCTGACCCCCTTTAGAATGATCCTTCTTGCCTTGGTGTCATTCTTAGTATGTTGGGCCAACCGTTGGGGATCTTGAGGTGGCACTATTGCCTACTTGACATACTCTGCTACCCCATTATCTTCCAACACTACTGTGATTCGCTTCTTCCATGCACGTAAATTTGAGGCTCCTTCTAAACTGTGATTTGACCTTAGCCCTAGGACCGACATATTGCTATCCAAGGAACTGCTCTGCTCTGTGCTTCAAACTATCACCCTGAAAACAATCTTGTCCTCATGTTGTCCTAGCTGGACTGACCTTGCAAACACACAGACCCTTGCTCCTCCTTTCTTGCACTCAGATAGTCCCTATTTCCTTGTGCACAGGTTTCCTAGTTCCTAGTGTAGAGGACTCCCTATTCTTTAGGGCTTCACTCCTATTTCCTAGAGCATAATTGCCCTATTCCTAGCGCAATTCTGCCACGAGAAAAGCTCTCTTCAATGCTGCGTATTGGCTCCTCCAAGATACGCACTCACAACAAATATCTCTCACACAATTTTGTGCTCTCTCTCACAATCTTGTGAGCTGTGTCTTGTCACAGTCCTTTCTGCACAAAACAACTATGAAACTTTGTGCCTTTGTCCTCCTTTATTGATTCGATCCATGCTAAAATTGGCAAGTTACAAATTTAGAACATGTGTTTTGATTGAATAGTTAACAGAGTCTAACTGGTTCCCTAACTCGTCCTTGCTTCAATCAAGGATTCAAGCTCCCAACTCGTCCTCTTCTAAATTTATAACTGCCTCTCGAACTTGTAGTCAAACTGAAGAAGATCCATGTAACTGATCCTCCAACACTATGCATGAATTCACCATCTCCACAAACTTTTCCATGGGCAAAGGAAGACAAATCATGGTCTTTTTGGCTAAGGCACTCACCAGAGAAGACCTTCTCTCGCTACACTTTTCAACAATCCCATTGTCCATCTTGATTACATATGATGTCATTGGGTTCATGGTCTTCATATCACGCTTGACTAATTATGGGTTTTGCTCCTAACAACTATCGATTAAGACGATTCATTGCATCCTAGGGTTGACAGGATCATAGCTATGCCATCTCCATGAGATCAAGTTTAACGATCACTTTTTTTAGGGAGGTTCTGTTTTTTGTTTTGGGACTCAAGAGGTTCTCTTGTGACATTCTCTCATTG
>CM076582.1:370125234-370388762 GCA_034641835.2 Pinus albicaulis
CGAAATGGAAAAGGAGAGGTTTCCATATCACCCGATATAGCAATGAACTGGATGCGAAGTTGTATTAACTGGTTTAAAGGGATATCGGGTCCATGGTATATCGTTGAGACTATAGGAGGTAACATTGCAAACACAACGATTTCCGACTTTCGATAACCATCGCATCAGAGTTCTGAAGTCTGTGACAGTTGGCGGTGATATCAAATCACAGTGATTGCAATCACCGATTGATATCATATTGGTGTATGTTGGAGTTTGGAGCACTTTAGAACAGCGAAAGTGTAGTGATATCGCATCGGAGCGTGGTGGAAGTGAATCTGGTAGCGCATTGCAAATCATCGATTTATGAATAGATTCAATTCATCAGATCAATCGACCGAAGTAGAAGCAATATATATATATATATATATATATATATATATATATATATATATATATATATATATAAACTGTTGGAAAACAGTGTTCAACACTATTTTGAAAGTTTAATAAAAGGATTATATCGGATCTGCATTTTTTTTAAATTATAGGGAGAACAGAAATATTTTTTAAAATTATTAAAGGGCTTCGATTCCAATATCAAAAAAGGTTGTTTATTGGTATTACATTGCTTATCGGAGATCCATTGGGAGCGTTTGTTTAACTCCATAGCTACTGCTGCATCAGAGTCCCATGTACTATTCTGGAGATACATGAGGAGGAGGAGACTTGTACCAGCACTGATGTAGCCATAGAGTAGCAGCCATCATCATTAGTAGTTGGGCAAGTCATTAGACTAGAGGAAGGAGCCCTTGCAGCAATAGAATATGTTCCTAAGAAAAACCAAGGTATGTAAATGTTTCCACTTTATATTATTTTAGCACATCTTATGGAGAAGTCTGGGAATATGCCATTGCATGACCTAGGGTCAAGATACACTGCTGATTTGGAGCACCAAACTATCACTGTGCTAAGGAGCCTTGATTTGTTCAAGGAGGAGATATATAGTCATTATAGTATATCATTTTTGAGCTGCACACAACTCTTGGGGTTGGAGTGTAGATTTTTGGAGGATATGATGAAAATTGTCCTAAATAATCCCTTGCAGAACTATATGTTTAGCATTGAGCATGATTATGAGACAACAAATGCACCATCATGGAGATCAATAGCACTTTCATTGAGCAATAGTGATGAGTTGGGGGCCCAACTATTATTGGGGAATTCTAATGACCATTATAAATGTGTGACATTAGGTAGGCAAATGATTGGTGGAGGGCATCTTATTATGGATGACATCTTCCATTATTATGATGGATACTTATTGATGAGAAAGTCACATATTTATGAGGAGTTTTTACCTACATCTTATTTGGATCCTTATGGGGTTAACTTGTTCATTGATGAGTGGTCTTCATTTGGGGATCTCCAAGAGATTGCATTTCAACATCCCATGAAATGTAAAGATAGAAATCTGATTTGGGAGGATGGTATTCTCCATTGGAGAAATACCCATTGGGAGCATGATAGTAGACACTCACCATTGGTTGGTTGGGTGATTTTGATAAGCAAGAGATTGGAAAGCCACTTGCAGATCTATGACACAGGGCAGCAAGAGGCAAGGTTGTGTTGGCTACTCTTGAAAGATTTTGTTCATTATGTGACATTATATTTCAAGGAGCATGTTTTTGGTTAGGACTTGGCATGGAACTTACATCATATGGCATAAATTATTTTGGGTGCATTATGATGATATGACATTCTTCATGTCAAACATCATGTTTTCACCTCATGGTTTGTATGATGGAGGTGTGAGGAGGCAGCCAGAGATATTGTTTCTTTGGCTACTTTTAGGAGAGTATGGGATGAATTTATCCCATACTTTGTAGGATGTTTCAAGAGAAAGGGATGGAAAAATCAAAGTGCAAGGAGGATACCCTTCAGCATTGAAGGATCAGGAGGTACTTCCACATAGAAAGGAGTCTCCCACACATAGCAGCATGATGGTGGATGACTTTAGCATTTGGCATGTCAAAGAATAGATTCATGGAGTGACAAGAGCCTTATCACCAAGGCCAACAGCACTGTCACTTGGGAATATGTATCTTTTGAAGGAGTGTTCCAAGGGAAGTATGCATCCCTTCATTTTGCAGAACTTTGAGAGGAGAATCTCATAAGAGGTCTAATCCATAGACCTCACTTTCAGCCTATTCACAACACATGGTAAGAAATGTATTTTTTGTACTTATTGATCATTTCATAAATTATTTGCATTCTCTCACCATCTATGTATAGTGCATTGCTCCACAAGAGGGCAAGATTATATTTGGGTTTCATGGTCATTCTAGGAACAACATTTGTGATGGAGACATCCCTTATTTGCATGACCTTGGGCAAATGTGGTGTTATTTTTATTATGCTCAGATGATATATAATGCCATTTACTACCTCATAGTAGATGAGAAAACATGCACAACTAGAAACTTGTTGGGAGACAAATTTCCACATGATGTTCTACAACATCAGTTGGTAAAAATGCATTGTATCCACTGGAGAAACCATTGGCACCATCCAACATTGCACATAGCATTCAGTATCTTTCTGATTTGGATACCACATGGTGATGATATACCATTCACTTTGTATGGGATGGTTTGGGCTCATGAAAATAGAGGAGGGGTATTTGGAGATCCAGTTGTCCTTTTGTATCTTGAGGGAAACATTATTGCAGCCCAATATCAGCAGCAGCTCTACACTTTCCATAAGTGGAGAGAGAGACAGTGTGCGGTAGGTGATTTGGTATATCATGTTTAGTTATGCAAGAAAACTAAATTAAAGGAGCCAAAGGTGGAAGGACTTTTTCATGAGTTACCATTTTGGAGGCTGACTCACTTTGTGTGGATGATAGCTTGGGGCTTGAAGCTTCACATGGGAAGTAAGGTTCCCAATCATTTTCTGATCCCATGCCTCAAGAAGGCCTCTAGACCACATATAGTTGCCTCCATGGATATCCCACTTATTCATGATGAGAATCATTTTGAATTTTCACCAAAGGCATACCTATACACTTGGGAGGAGCAGCTTGAGGACATATTGATGAGAGGGAATCTTGTTCCTTGGAGGAACTTATCATATGAGGATGATACAAGAGGAAGAGGAGAGTATCTTGAGTTCTATCCTTGCAGTTGCTTGAGGACAAGAAAAATTTGGAAGGGGAGGACTGTAATATTCCTAAAATTAGCACACAACTAATTGGAATATTAAATTTTGAACTTGCTCTTGGAGAGAGGAATAAGAGGGTATGGAAACCCATAAATCTCTTTAGTAGGAATAAAGACACTCCTAGTGTGAATGGAGATCATCTCAAAAGCTGGATTGAAGACCCTTAGGTGTCAAAAGGGGTTGGAGCATGAAGACTGGGTCAACTTTGACCAAATCAACATTGTTGTTATGGAGGAGTGGCATTCATGGTAGGACAACAAAGTTTTGGAGGAATATTGAATGCATGGAATTAGTGACCTAATTGAGTGGGGAAAAGGGTGAGGAAGCTCATCACTTATATAAGGAAGACAATGGCAGCCATATGTGGTTATGTTTAGATTATTATTTGTATATGGTCTGTTTAGACTTGTTACTCTCTTTAGTTGTTTAGCTAAGATTGCATGTGTTGTTTAGCACAGGGTGTTCCTGGTCGAGAATCCCACCTCTTTCCTTGAGAGGCCTCTTGGAAGAGTATTACACTACATTTTCCACTATCCAGCATTAGGCCAAGCTACATCTTTGTTGTACAATGCAGTTTCTTCAGAGTATTGTGTTGTGTTGTAGGGTGCAAAAAAGGAGAGTTGATTTGGGTCACTTCCTTACTTGATTTATGTTGGAGGAAAGTTTCCTTCCATTGGGAGGCAAAAAAAAAGGGCCCTTGAGCCTTATTTCATCATCCAACATCATTCTAAGGTAATATTATTAGTTACAATGTAGTTTCCTAAAGAAAATGCGTTATTTCAGTGTGCAGTGGCAGTAGAGGGTTTCGAGCCCTAGTTTGTGGAGATAGATATTCAGCGAGAGGATCAACCTCTCATTTGGAGAATATATAGGAGGATTTTTCATACATTTCCAGATCAGATCAGCAATCTCCTATCATCTATTCAGTTGCAAAAATTATTCAGCCCTAGGGCCATATTTGTATTTCTGCATTTTTGTGTATTTCAGGAAACCCTTTCCGGGTTATCTTGGAAATGTGCTTGGGAGCCTAGATCTCTGTTCTCGACATTCTTTGACCCATATAAATTCATATCTATGTATTTACATTCTTTAACAATAGTTATTTCTAATAATACTGTGCTGTCATAGCCTTGGGTGTTATTGTGTAGCAGTGTTCTTCATGTTTCATGTACATGTTCTCTTAAGGCTTGTTTTTGCCTAACTTGAGTGACTATTTAATCAAGAACTTGTATAAATTTTGTTGCTATGATATTAATATGATGGCTATATGATCTTATTACATTTATGTGTCGATTTACACTGTTATTTCCAGTTTTATGCACTATATTCCTGCTTTTCCCATTTGGGAATATTACAAAATTTGAGCAAAGTGAAATTTTTATAAAGTACGATACCATCTTGACATGATAGCTTGTGTTGTAGTAAAATGTCAGGAGGATCGATGGCATCTGTGGGAAATGATGATTCCCATAGTGCCACCCAACGATGCCCCTATTTTGGTGAGGGGTCGTCCAAGGTACCGCTTCCTTTTTGGAAAATGGGAGTTGAAGTCGAAAAAAAGAAAGCCTCAACCGAACGAGAGAGTCATTGATGCAATGGAATAGGATCTCAGATTTTATGGGTTTAGCGTAGGCATGATGGTGAGGGGTGACTGAAAACTGATGATTGGAATTTAGTGGCCCAAGGTTAGAATATAAAAAAGCAGCTTGACATCAGTCATAATTATTTCTGGTGAGGAAATCCCTACAGTCGATAATATGTCCAGGGTAGTTATATGTTGGTTATGAATGTCATGGTGTCTTATGTGTGAAAGTTGTGATACTCTGACCAAGGGTGACTAGGGACTATTTCCATGGGAGAAAAATGGATGGATGAGTGGGTGAATTTGTTCACCATTTGTGGTCTTTGTACACTTACCAAAATATGAAACAATGGCATTGGATTGTACAAAACACAGAGACGGGTGACCTTAAACATGAAAGTGCTCGCTCACTAATGATGTGAGGAGGGTGTTTTAGCTAAGGGTGGGGGCCCCATTGGTTGGTATCTTGTGTGGGGGTGATGAAGCAGATGGAAGATATCACAAATGGGCTATGATGATGGGGGTATGGTAGGCCAAATGCGAGGTGTAGTGGTTCACTTTCATTTTTCTTACAAAACATGGTAGTCCGGGAAAGGGATTTTATTTCGATATGGTAAAAGTTGACTTGATGCATGGTGGATGAATGGGCATGAAGTGCTTCCCGTACTGAAGTGGTATGGCCATGGCGTCATGGATTTTCTAATGTATGGTTTACTTTGAGTGACAGGTGCCATGGAGGGGAGGCTCTACCAACCGAAAAGGATATTTATCATGTGAAAGGTGGGGAGATGATAAACATGGTCGGGTGCTTGGAACCTATGGCTAATTTCTTGTGGATAAATGATTTAATATTCCAAAATTAGCTCGCAGCTAATTGGAATATTAATTTTTTCCTTTGTCATTTAGATAGAGGAATAAGTGGGTAGGGAGACCCATAAATATCTTTAGTAGGAATAAAATCACTCTTAATGTGAATAAGGGTCATCTTAGTAGTTGTATAAAGAAACCTTATGTGTTAATAGAGGTTGTAACATGTGGATGGGTTCAAGTTTAACCAAATAAATAGCGCTGGTATGGAGGGAGTGGATAATCAACAAGAGAAAATGCAGTGTTAATGGGAGGAATTCTCCATGAGAGTAGTGGATTTAATGAGTGGGGCCCAAGGTAAGAATGATCACAATGCATATAAGGAAGGGGAAGGCATCCATAGAAGCTATGTTTATTCTTTTTATTTTTTTGGTCTATATGACTTCTTGCACTCTTCAACAGTTTAGCAGAGTCTGTTGTGTTTTTTAGCACAAGGGTGTTCCCGAGCGGCAATCCCACACTCATCCTCGGGGGACTTAGAGTGCCCGTTCAAGAGAGTTTTTTGAGCTGCATATCCACATTCTAGCATTCAAGCCAGCTTCAGTCTTTAGCTACAGTGCATTTTCTTTCAGGGATGTGTTGAGTTGCAGGGCAAAGGAAGTGGAAGATTGATAGGTCAACTTTTTGTGTTTGTTTTTTAGTGGAGAGGTATCCTTTCCATTGGGAGGCTAGAAAGGAGGGTCCTTGGGCTTTATTTAATCATTTGTCACCAGGCCAAGCTATTACCACCCACTACAATGCAATTTCCATATTATACTGCACTATTTCAGAGAGCAGTTGTAGTGGTGGTTTTAGTGCTTCAATTGGAGGGTTAGATTTTCAGTGTATGGATCAAACTTTCACTTGGAGGATATATTGGAGGAGCTCCATACATTTTTATATCAGTTTCAGCCACCTCCACCTAGTTATTCAGTTGCAATGATTCTTCAGACCTAGGATTGTGTTTCACTATTTTGTATTTTGGGTATTTCTGGAAACCCTTTCTAGGTTGTCTTGGAAATGTGCTTCGGAGAATAAATCTCTATTCATGACACGTTTTGAGCCATATATCAGCAAATCCTTATTATTACATTTTCTAGCTACAATGATATCCACAGAGACTATGTTGTTCTTATTCTTCGTCATTCTTCTATATAGCAGCCTTTCATATTTTGGCATATGTATTCATTGGAGGCTTTTTTGCCTTGATTATTTAAGTTTTGCCCATTGTGATGTTGTTTTACATAATAAAATGGCTCTATGTTTCTCACACATTTTGGTGTAATGATATTCATTGCTATTTACAGTTTTATGTCCTATATTGTTTCTTTTCCTAGTTTGGTATATTACAGTGGTATCAGAGCATAATCTTGGCTCAGCCTGTGTATATAAGCCAATATGTCATCAAAAAATAAGAAGAAGAAGCAGAAAGAGAAGAAGAGATATACAATGATGAAAGGAATGAGTTTTGCCTCATATATTTTTAGATCTGTGAAGTACCTCTCCAAGGATGTTAAGAAAATGAGAATGGAGAGATGCAATGAGACCTCAAGAGAGTTTCAATATGAGGAAGGTCCATGCACTTCCTATCAGCAGCAGAAGAAATCAATATTGCATAGAGCTCCAAAGAAATATACTATGCCCACCTTATTTGAAGAGGAAGGTGAAAGGCTTGGATATGGAGGAAACTTATATCATGAGACTCTAAGTGATTATCTTGCAAAGTACAAATCTCAATCAAGGACTTTGAAGGAGAATCTAACTCTCTAGTAGTTCATTCATATCAAATAAGAGAGGAGACCTTGTAGCAACAATAGAAGAAAATGAAACAATGGATTTCTATTGTCTACATTTGATGGGTCATCCACAAGCACAACAAAGGCTTGGAGGAGGAAGTTAGATACATTCTTCCTACAACATCTATTTATAGAAAGAGAAGTTGTTGATATTGTAGTGCTGCACCTTGAGGGTGAAGCAAATATTTATTGGTTCAGCCATTTGAAACATGCAAGAGTGATAGCTTATGCATATTTTACTCAAAGGTTGATTAAGAAGTTCAATAAGAGGAAACCGAAGGTAGTTCCTATTGAGACATTTCCTGATATAGATGAGAAATCACATAGAGCCAAGGGAATATGTCAATATTATCATTCCAGAAGAAGAAAAACTTACACCATCACTTGCTTCAGGAGTAATTGCATCAGGAGAAGGAACACTTGCATCCTTGCAAGGTGGTTTTGATCTCTTTAAATTGAGAGTCCCATGCATTATTTAGGAGATGCATGAGGAGGACGAGACTTATACCAGTGTTGGTGCAGCAGTAGAGGAGAAACCATCACCATCACCAACAGTTGGAGGAGTCATTACACTGGTAGGAGGAACCCTTGTAGTTGTACAAGATGTTCCCAAGGATCAGCTTAACCAATGTATGCAAACATTTCCACCTCCTATTATTTTAGAACGTCATATGGAGAGTTGTGGGGACATGCCATTAGGGAAATTTCATGACCTAGGGTCAAAGCACACTGTTGTTTTGGAGTAGCAGGCTATCACTACGCAAAGGACCCTTGACTGGTTTAAGGAGGAGATATATAGTCATCCTAGTTTCTCATTGATGAGATACACAAAAAAATTTGGGTTGGAGTGTAGAGTTTTGGAGGATAGGATGAGCATAATCCTAACCAATCCAATTAAGAACTATATGTTCAATATTCTGTGTGATCATGAGATAGCAAATTCACCATCATGGAGATCACCAGCGCTGTCACTGAGCAGCAGTGATGAGTTGGGGACCCAAATAATATTGGAACATTCCAATGAAATTTTCTACTTGGGTAGTATTGGATAGGAAGATGGTTGATGGAATACATCTTATGATGGATTATATATCCCATTATTATGATGGATCCTTCTTGATGAGCACTTCATAGCTCAATGAGAAGCTTTTGCCTACAACATGTTTGGAAACTTATGTGTTCAACTTTGTCATTGATGAGTGGTATTTATATGGATATCTCCAGGAGGTTTCACTTCAACATACCATGAAGTGAAAATATATGTAGGTTTTAACCCTGTAAAAAAATTATCTTCAAACGAATCGTAAAACAGAAAATAAACAATAGCGAGAGCATAAAACATAAAATAGATAAACACAGATATTTTCCCCTGGATCCCAAATTAGGATGACCAGATTTATTTTTCATTATATTCCTTTTAGTGTTACAACACATATACATACATGCCAAAGCATACATAAACCCCAATCCATTGACCCTGGATTAGAACATAACTGTAATTCACTTGACCGGATCTACAAAATACCAGGGACCGAAAACCATCGTACCCCAAAACCATGTGAAAACCCATGCACAAAACCATGGGAAAATTTGCCCACTAGGAAATAAGGACCAAAAAAAATTTCCAGGGTGCTGCCCTAGACCCTGACAGGGGGGCTACTGCCCCCCCTGTGACCCCCCTACGCATGATTAGTCATGGAAGGAATATAACACAAACCCAACATTCTCCCACTTGTTGTTTTCTTTCTGTGGGGGGGCCACAGGAGAGCTGAGCCATTAGCACATCTTTGCAACACCCATTGTTTCTCTACACCAAGAGAACTTCTGAGTGCTCACAAAATTTTTCAATGCATCTGCAACATTCTTCAAAGTGTCCACCTTTACCGGCAACACCCTTTTAGCTTCAATCATATATCTCACAAAGTGATATTGTACATCAATGTGCTTTGTCTTTGAATGATAAGCAGGGTTCTTAGCCAAGAAAATTTCACTTTGGCTATCATAGTCTATCCATATAGCTTGCTGCACCAACCCCATACTTGAAAACAATCTCTGCAACCAAACTGCTTCCTTGCTTGCATGAGTGGCTGCCATGTATTCTGCCTCTGTAGTTGAAAGAGCCACTATAGACTGTCTTTTACTCATCCAACTGACTGCACCTCCAAATAGGCTAAACACATACCCACTTGTAGATCTTCTTTGGTCCATATCTGCAACCTAGTCTGCATCAACAAAACCATGAATTTCCAACACTCTTTCCAATCCTGGTCTTCCCTGGTAGCACAATCCATAATCACTAGTGCCACGTAAATATCTAAAAACCCTCTTCACTATTGTCCAATGCTCCTTCCCTGGGTTTGACATAAACCTTCTCAATAATCCCACTGCATGTGCAATGTATGGTCTAGTACATACCATTTCATACATCAGGCTACCCATTGCACTTGCATATGGAACACGGGACATATCCTCCTCTTCTTCTTGTGTCTTGGGACACTGTTCAGCAGACAGCTTTGTACCTACAGGAATCGGATAATTCACTGGTTTACTATCCTGCATATTGAACCTCTGCAATATAGTCTGAACATACTTCCTCTGGTTTAACCAAAGCTTCCTCTTTGCCCTATATCTCTTAATTTCCATGCCCAAAGTATAGTTTGCAGCACCAATATCCTTCATGCCAAATTTGGAGAACAGTTGGGTCTTCAAATCTTGGATAATTTGTTTATCATTTCCAATCAACAATATATCATCCACATACAAGATCAAATAAATAACATGATCACCAATTAATTTAAAATAAACATAGTGATCCTCCTTGCTTTTGGTGAAGCCAAGTCCCCGTATGTAGGTATCCAATTTCTGATACCACATCCTTGGCGATTGTTTTAAACCATACAAAGACTTCTTTAACCTGCATACTAGTTCTTTCTTCCCCTTCACCATAAAGCCTTCAGGTTATTTCATGTAGATCTCCTCTTCTAGATCCCCATGAAGAAATTTTGTCTTCACATCTATATGTTCTACCTGAAAATCAAATGCAGTAGCAACAAATAAAAGTAATCTAATAGAAGTAAATTTGGCAATAAGAGAAAAAATATCACCAAAATAAATTCCCAGCACCTGGGAATAACCTTTTGCTACCAACCGAGCTTTGTATTTCTCCACCTTGCCTTCTACATTCATCTTCTTCTTAAACACCCATTTTCTCCCGATGGGCTTCCTTCTAGCCGGCAACTCCACCAGATCCCATGCCTCATTTTTATGCAAGGATGACATTTCATCAACCATGGCCTCCTTCCAGAGTTTTCCATCCTTTGAATCTACTGCCTCCCTGACAGTTCTGGGATCATCATCAGTTATAGTTAAAGAAAAATTTGAATAGAAAGCAGATGGACTATACCTTTCTGGTTGTCTTCTTTCCCGAACTGATCTTCTCACAGCTGGAGTTTGTGGCTCTTCCTCTTTTGAGTGTTCTTCTATTGTAGAGTCTGATTCATCCTCCTTTAGCTCAAACTCTATTTTCTCAGGTTCCTTTGGTAGGAATTCATGTTTAAAAAAATATTTCACCTCTCTAAACACCACATCTTGGTTGTACATAACCTTCCTTGTTTCCAAGTTCCAAAGCTTGTAACCCTTTAAACCATCCTTATACCCAATAAAGATGCACCTTTTAGATTTATTATCCAACTTGCTCCTTTTCTCCTTTGGAACATGTACATATGCATCACATCCAAATACCCTCAGATGTGACAGAGAGGTTTTCTTACCAATCCATACCTCATGTGGAGTCTTATCCTCCAACGTTGATGAAGGTGATATGTTAACCAAGTAACATGCAATCTCCACTTCCTCTGCCCAGAATTCTTGTCCTAACCCAATACCACTAAGCATGCTTCTTGCCTTGTCCTTCAGTGTTCTGTTCATTCTTTCTACAACTCCATTTTTTTGAGGTGTGTATGGAGTAGTCTTCTATCGTGCTATACCACACTTCTTACAGAACTCCTCAAATTCCTTCTTGCAAAACTCCCCACCATTATCTATCCTCAGCACCTTTATCTTCTTCTCTGTTTGGTTTTCCACCAGAGCCTTAAATTCTTTAAATCTATCAAAGACTTCAGATTTATTCCTCAAGAAATATATCCTTGTATTCCTTGAGAAGTCATCTATGAATGAAACATAGTACACTGACTTACCCAGTGATGGAACTGACATAGATCCAAACACATCATTTTGAACAAGCTCTAATATCTTTTTTGCCCTCTTAGCACCAGAAGGAAAACTCACCCGATTCTGCTTCCCATATACACAATGTTCACAGAAATCGAAATCCAGAGAGAAATTAGACATACCTTCTACCATACCATTTCTATGTAGTATCCGAAGGCTCTTCTCTCCAATATGTCCAAGCCTTTGATGCCATAGCATGGTATTTTCTCTAGAGATAGCTAGGCTTTCCGATCCACTTTCAGGAACCACATAACTGTTACACCCATCAATAACAGTGCTACCTTGTAGCTTGTACAGAGTTCTAGTCCTAACTACCCGCATTAATACCAGTGCTCCCCGAACCATCTTGCAGGCATCTTTCTCAAACACTTTTTTTACACCTGCGTCATCCATCTTGCTTACAAAAATCAAATTTCTGGCCAATGCAAGAATGTGTAGAACACCAGGAAGTGTTCTAATCCTTCCACCTTGCAGCTTCGGCTTGAATTTTCCATGTCCGACAATTCTAGCCTTACTATCATCACCTAAGAAGGCATCACTGCCATCATATTTCTCATACTCACAGAACCACTCCCTATGGGGAGTGAAGTGAAAGCATGCACCTGAATCAATCAACCATGACTCATGATCTACATGTGTATTTGAAGAAGAAGCCAAATACACATCCCCACCTTAATCCAAGGTGGTTTTTGCCTCTGCAGAAGGAGCATCATCAGATTCCTTTCCTTTCTCAGGAGCTTTAGATCTGCAGTCCTTTTTTTAGTGCCCTTCCTTTCCGCATCTCCAGCACACCTTTACAAACTTTCCAGGAGATTTAGATCTCCCTCTAGATTTAGATCTCCTACTTGAAACCTTATTCTTGTTTATGTTCTAGGACCTTCCTCGTACAGATAAGGCATCTCCATTCTGACCCTCCATATTTCTCCGTCTCATTTCCTCCAACAGCAAGGCTAAGAAAATGTCATCAAAATTCAATGTAGTTGTATTGCTACCTATTTCAATAACCAAACTATCCCATGAGTCTGGTAGAGAACACAACAAACTGATGCACTTATCTTCAGTTGAGATTCTAATATCAATAGATGACAGCTGACTTACCACAGTATTGAAGGTGTTCAAATTCTCTGTCACTGAGTCTCCATCCTTCATCCTCAGGTTATACAGCTTTTTTCGCAGGAACAGTTTATTCACCAGAGACTTAGATTGGTACAAATTTCCTAGCTTTTCCCACAAGGTCTTCACCTTAGCTTCCCCAAATACATTTAAAAATACTCAATCTGAGACACACAATCATATTGTGCTCTTTGCCTTCTGATCCAGCTTCTTCCAGTCTTCATCTGACATTGCCATTGGTTTAGTACCCGGATCTACCACGATCGACTGATCTTTATCCACCAGCAAATCCTCCATCTTGAGCTTCCACAACTCAAAACTTTGACCATTAAATTTCTTGATCTCTATCTTCCTACCACTCGCCATATTCTTTCACTGTAACAATTGATCCCGTAGATCTCCCACTAAACAGGGTCTACCTCAAGCCCAAGAAAAAAACCCCTCAGCAGCAAAGGTGTCCCCTTGAAGCTAAAACTGCTATGATACCAAATGTAGGTTTTAACCTTGTACATAAAATATCTACAAAAAAATCTTAAAACAAAAAATTAACAATAGTGAGAGAATAAAACATAAAAAAAATAAACACAAATATTTTCCCCCGGATCCCAAATCGGGACGACCAGCTTGATTTTTCATTATATTTCTTTTAGTGTTACAACACATATATATGCATGCCGAAGCATAGATAAAACTCAATCCATTAACCCTGTATTAGAACATAACCATAGTTTCCTTGACCGGATGTACAAAATACCAGAGGCCGAAAACCTTCATACCCCAAAACCATGTGCAAACCCATGCACAAAACCATGGGCGGACCCGCCCACTGGAAAATAAGGACCAAAAAATTTTCTGGGGTGTTGCCCTGGACCTTGACACGGGGGGTTTCCGTCCCCCAATGATCCCCCCACACGTGATTAGTCATGGAAAGAATATAACACAAACCCAACAAGATAGTGATCAGATTTGGGAGGATGGTATTCCCCATGAGGTGGATACCAATTTGGAGCATGATAGGAGACACCCACAGTTGGATGGATGGGTGAGGATGATGAGCAAGGTTTTGGTGAGCCACTTGCAGATCTATTACACAAGGCAACATGAGGCATGGATGTGTTGGATACTCTTGAAAGAGTTTGGTCATCATGTGACATATCCTATGTCAAAAGGTATGTTATGGTTTGGGGCATTGCATGGCACCCATATGATATGGCAGTAGAAGATTTGGTTGTATGGGGAACTCTACAAGTCAACTATCACGATGTTACTCCGTGACTTGTATGATGATGAGATGAGGAGGCAAAAAAAGTGGTTACTCTTGAGAGAGTATGGGCCAATTTTCTCCCATACCTTGCATGATATTTCAAGAGTAGAGGATATCACACTCATGGTGCAAAGGGGCTACTCCTTAGCATTGGAGGACCAGGAGGTACTTCCACATAGGAAGGAGTCTCCCATATGTAGCAGCATTATGGCACATGAATTTTGCATTTGGAATGTCAAAGAATGGAGTTATGAGATGACAAAGCCTTATCAAAAAGGCCAATAGCATTGTCACTGGGGAGTATGTATCTATTGATGGAGTGTTCCAAATATCACTTCACATATGGGGCACTTGATGGGCAAGTAGGAGATGAGATTTATGGAGTGGTGGATGGAGGCGTCTATTACCAGGATATGATCTTCTTGACTTGCATCTCCAATCACAAGAAGAAGGCTTTACATACAAAACATGGTTCATCCCTTTCCATTCACCAAGGCCTCATGGAGACATATTATACCACTATGGAGAGATCATCCATGGACGTCAATATCATCTTGCTCAAGGTACATGGTAAGGATTGTGTTTTTGTGCATAATGATCCACTAATTGAGTATTTGTATTTCCTTGCCATCCATGTACAGTTCATTTCTCCAAAAGGGGGCACTCTTTCTTATAGACTTCTTGGTCCATTTGGGGCCATAAGCAGTGATGAGGAGGGCCTCTCCCTAGGATATTTTGGTGATATGATATCTTACTCAGGGTGTGCTCAATTGGAACCATGCATTATTCACCTTCTTTAGGCATGTGAGAGGATTGTGGAATAAAGCAAGTGGTTGGGAAACCACTCACCATATCATATTCTAAGGCATTTAGGAGTAATACCGCGCTGGTTCCACTTGAGGGACTATTGCCCTCCTTCAGTATTTCATATGGCAGCTAGTGTGTCTTTGATTTTGTAATATTCCTAATTAGCCCAAGGTAATGGGAATATTTAATTTTGTTTTACTTTACTGTTTCATGAATAAATGTGTAAGGGAGGATTATAAAAACTCCTAAATTAGAAAACAAATCAATGCCACATATGAACAAAGCTAAATCTCAGCTATTTAAATTAACACCCTTATGTGTGAAAAGGACTGAAACTTTTGACTGGGTCTACCATGACCAAATCAACAACGATGTCTAGAAGAGATGAGCCACATTGATGCACAGTGCAGTCTTAGTTGGAGGTGGCACATGTGAAAGAAGCTAAATCATTGAGATGGTTTAGGGTTTTGAAAGATTTCTATCTTATAAAAGGAAGAGGAGAACAACATGAGAGGGTTGTTGATGATTATCATTCTCCGAAGATTTTGTCTATTTAGACATTTCTTATTCTCTTGGCTGTTTAGCAGAGAATAGTGTTGTTTAGCAATGGGTGTTCCTGATCAGGAATCTCACCTCCTTCCTTGAGTAGCTCTTAGAGGATTCTTGCATTTCTTATCCACTATCAGGCATTTGGCCAAGCTCTTCTTCCAACTACAACACAGATCATATTGAGGGTTTGGTTGTCTTTGTAAGCTGCAACAAGTGGAAGCTAGATCTACTCAGATCTAAGCCATTCTAGTGCCTCTTTTTAGAGGGAAAGCCTTTTATCCCCTTCACAAGAGTGTATTGGATGATTGGAGCACATTTTTTAGATCTTGGCCTGAGGCCACCTATGTTCTAAAATCTTACAGTGTAGTTTATCTTCCAGTAATGCATTGTTTTCAAGTGAGAATTTGTAGATTGTTTTGGCAGAATTTTGGAGGAGATATCTCTAGTGTTGGGAATATGCCCTTCACTATGGTGATCCATGGATTTCAGATCAAATCCATGTCATATTTATATCTGATCTGAATACTGTTGCATTTACTTCATAATTTCTGAGTCATTTTGCAAATCTGTTGCGTTAGATCTCAGATCTACTCCATGTACTTCACCTTTTGCTAAAATCCCAAGGGGAATTTGTAAAGGAGCCTTTCTAGTGTACAGATCAGATATAGATCAACCTATTTGTACACAGGTCTGCTCTAGATCTGAAGTTTAATCTACAACTACTTTCAGCCAATAGAATAATGTTTTCAAGCTTGTTTAGTCTCAATCTATGGTTACAACACCTCATTTTTGAGGATTTATTCATGTAAAGTCTTCTATTTTCTGTTCTATAACTCATGGGATTCAATATAAGTCTAATTTTTTGATTTAATTGTCATTATGAAGCCTCCATATTGGCCTCCTAATTTTGTTTTTCTGAACTGCATTATTTCTTAGCAGTATTGTTTAGTATTATTGTTTGTTCCCATTTGGGGATATTATAGTGGTATTAGAGTAGAGGTCTCGACGTTTAGACTCACCGAGCGTGGTGGGTTGTAATGTCCCATGTGTGGGTAGGGCCTGCAACCATGTGTTCAGGGTCTGCATAATGAGGGGTATTGCGCAAGGGTCGCCCCCCTTAGATGCTCCAGTGGGGTTAGGCCCACCCTTAACACCCTGGGATGTCGCCCTCACTAACAAGCCAGTATTTTGGTGTAGTGGTTGGGCCTTAGTGGTATTAGAGCATCATATTGGCATAGCCTGTGCTTATTCAGAAGCCAATATGTATTTTTAAGAAAAGAGAAGACAAAATAAGTTTGATTACAAAGAAGACAAGGGTCAAACCCCATTATCTAGAAGAATGAAAGGGAAAGAGTTCTCAAAAACTCTGTTCCAAACTATGTATGAGCTAAAATTTAAAATCAGGGGAATGAGGAAAGAAATACTTGCAGATCCTTTGTATATATTTTCACATGAAGGAGGCCCCAGTTCTTCATCTTATGTGTGTGAGCATTCAACCACACAACCAGATCTACAACGTTGTAGCATGCCTACATTCATGGCAAGAGAAGAAGTAGAATGAGGGGCACCAAAAGAGGAGACTCTTGGTGACTGTCTCCAAGAATATGAATCTCAATCTAAGAGATTCAAAGAGAATCTAAGCTTCCTTGAGTTTTTTCAACTCAAATAATAAAGAAGATCCAACATATACAAGAGAAGAAGAGGGTGCATGCAGCACACCTTGGGTAGGAATTTTCTACCTACATTGATGGATCACTTGAGAGCTCATCCAAGTCTTGGGTAAAGAATATAGACACATATTTCTAGCTGCATCAAGTTTCTGAAGAAGAAGCCATAAGATTAGCAGTGCTGCACCTCCAAGGTAAGGCTTATGGCTGGTGGTTATTTGAATCTTCTTCATTGAAAAATGTAAGCATCTCTACTTATGTAAAGTTCACTAGGAGGTTCGTGAAAATATTTGATATTGAGCCATCTGAAACTTCTTTGGGTAAGAAAAATAATCCCAATAATTCAAAACCTTTGCATGAGATGGAAGGATCTAGGAGGAAAACTCCATTCCAGAGCATTGTTGAAGGGGTTAAAGATCAGCTACATGATTTTCCAAGGGCAAAGGCCCCACTTCAACAAGAATAGTCTTCTCAAGAAGAAGACATGAGTGCTCCTTTTTCAAGGAGAGATCAAGAGAAAGTATCTCTTATTGATGAGGCATGCTCCATTTATGAGGAGAAGAAAGAAGAAGAGATGGAAATATCCTCCAGTTCTGTGATAGCAAGGGGAGATCTATTTTTATTTAGAGATGGAGATGAAGCCATTACTTCCACTAAGAGGGCACTTGTATCTTTGCAAGAAAGCCCCAAGAATCTTACACATGAAGAGCATGAGAAGAATGTGTCTATGATGATATACAATGAGACAAAACAATGGAGGGAATGTGTTCCAACATTGCATATAGTTTTGGGAACACACACTATGACAGATGAGTCCTTTGTGATCAAGACTCTTGACACCAAGGAGATGTTGGGTGTTCATGAGTTAACTACATCTAAAGGAAGCACCTTAGACTATAAGAACTTTCAGAAGGTAGGAGAATAATAAAATAGGAAGGATCATAGCACTATCATGATAGGAGGTGATACACTATTGTATGGAGGAAAATATGGGGAAATTTCTCCAATCAGAAACACTCTTGCATCCATAAGAGTGACACCCCATTATCATGAGACTTCCACACATAAATTAGAGATGGATTTTCACAGTGGAAGCAGTCATAAGATGTTCCCATCTGTTATTCACATGGGAATGAGCCATGAGACATCATTATCTTGTGGTAAACCACCTGGGATACCACCTTATTTAGATTCGGTGAAAGCTTTTTCATGCATGGATGCTCCTTTCATAGATCCAAGAAGGAAGGGAGGAATAGAAGACCATAATGCAGTTCTAAGAGTATGGGGAAAGCTCAAGGAGAGGGAAATTATTTTTCCCTTATCACCATTATCCATTCTTTCATCTCATACTACGATAAGAAAGGATGCTGCAAGGATGAAGAATGACACCATCTTGGAGCAAGGAAGGCAATCCTTGACTATGAAGGGTCAGGAGGCAAACCCATTTGGAGAACAATCTTCCATACATGATGAGATATGGTGGTCACACATGCATAATTTTGCAAGGCCAAGGAGGTTTTGGATAGATTATAGCCTTCCATGGGAGACTAACTGCCAAGAACTTCCATTTTCTATTGAGCATGTGCATATGCAATAAAGGCAGCAAGGAAGGAATATAAACCTTCAATCTTATACCTTTGGCATGGGAGATGTCAAGGAGGAGAGAAATGGGAGGCATGGCCTTCCCACATACACCTTGGGCATGGTAAATGTCAAAGGAAAGAGCATCAACATGGTAGACATTTCAATTGACACATTATCAGCGCTGCCATTGTTGGAGAGGTTAGATCCATATTGGAAATCCCAACTGTTGGTGGAATATTCCAAGGATATTCACACTTGCATGGTTCTTGATGACTTGCTACATGATGAAATCTATTCAATCCTATATGGAGTCATCTATAATCATGGTGGGATCTTCTTGTCTATAGCCTCCAAGCTCAAGGAGAAGTTGCTACAAAGGGCCTATGAAGAGTTTTGTTTTAGCCAAACATATTCCATGAAGCTCAACAATATCATCTTGAGGAGTTACTATTGGGAGGGATTTGAAAAATAACTACATCATCATTATCAAAGATGCATGTAACATGTGGAGATGGAGCAGCAACATAACTCTATGGAAGAGTTAAATCAGCCTTCTCTTTCTCTTCTTGAGGAAGGGGATAGATCCATGCACAACTCCATCGATATGAGGAGTATGGTTGGTAAAGAGCATGCTCTTGTTACACATGTTTGATATTATTATTATGTGCATTATTTCACCATATTTATGTGGGCCATGGCTCCAATGAGGATAATTATATCTTGTAAGCCTCATGGACAATATTGGGCCACAAACAGTTCTAAATTTGGCCACTCCCTTGGAAGGAAAAGGGATATTTTGCAACATGATGGGTGCTTCCCTAAGGCACCAAATATATCTCACAATTTCAGCTATGGTGAGATGGTATGGGCAGCAATTAAGTAGTGGGAAAAACACTTACCACACCTTGATTTGATGCAAGCAAGAGATGCTCTACGCTGGTTCCACATGTGGGACTATGACCCACCTCCATGTGCACAAATTTATGTTTGTATGTACATTGTTTTGATCCCCTATATTGATGATGTATTTGTAATTTTTATGGGGATGTATGGAGGAAGGAGGGAAGGCATGAAATTTCCCTATGGGATGGCCACTCTCCATGTACTTTATGTCTCATATTTCAGGGAGGGCATTGGGAAAACCATGTTTGTTTCATGTGATTTATTGTCTCCTTATGGGATGAGTTGTTTGCATCTCATGAGAACTTTGGTGGAGCAAGTCATGGATGGATGGTTTGGTGAAAAATTCGCTCATGGAGGAAGATTAACTCATGTTGGTGTCACCAATGGAGGAGGAGATGTGTTGCAATACTCACCTTATCAGTTGCTTAAGGACAAGCAACATTTTGGAGGGGAGGAATATAATATTCCTAATTAGCCCAAGCTAATGGGAATATTCAATTTTGTTTTACTTTACTGTTTCATGAATAAATGTGTAAGGGAGGATTATAAAAACTCCTAAATCAGCAAATAAATCAATGCCACATATGAACAAATATAAATATGGGCTATTTAAATAAACACCCTTATGTGTGAAAGGGACTAAATCTTTTGACTGGGTCAACCATGACCAAATCAATAGTGTTGTCTAGAAGAGATGAACCACATTGATGCACAGCGCAGTCTTATGGAGGTGGCACATGTGAAAGAAGCTAAATAATTGAAATGGTTTAGGGTTTTGCAAGATTTCTATCTTATAAAAGTAAGAGGAGAACAACATGAGAGGGTTGTTGATGACTATCATTTTCTAAAGATTTTGTCTATTTAGAAATTTCTTATTCTCTTGGCTATTTAGCAGAGAATAGTGCTATTTAGCACTGGGTCTTCCTGATCGGGAAACCCTCCTCCTTCCTTGAGTATCTCTTGGAGGATTCTTTCATTTCTTATCCACTATCAGGATTTTTTCCAAGCTCTTCTTCCAACTACAACGTAGATCCTATTGAGGGTTTGGTTTTCTTTGTAAGCTGCAACAAGTGGAAGCTAGATCTACTTAGATCTAGGCCATTCTAGTGCCTCTTTTCAGTGGGAAAGCCTTTTATCCCCTTGAAAAGAGTGTATTGGATGATTGGAGCACATTTTTCAGATCTTGGCTTGAGGCCACCTATTTTCTAAATCCTACATCATAGTTTATCTTCCAGTACTGTGCTATTTTCAAGTGAGAAGTTGAAGGGTGTTTTGGCAGACTTTTGGAGGAGAGATCTCTAGTGTTGGGAATCTTCCCTTCATTATGGTGATCCATGGATTTCAGATCTAATCCATGTCATATTCAGATCTGATATGTTGTATTTACTTCAAAATTTCTGAATCATTCTGTAGATCTGCTGCATTATATCTCAGATCTACTCCATGTACTTCACATTTTGCTAAAAACTCCAAGGGGCATTTGTAAAGGAGCCTTTATAGTGTACATATCTGATATATATCTAAATATTTGTACACAGATCTTCTCTAGATATGAAGTGTAATCTATAGCTACTTTCAGCCAATAAAATAATACTGTCAAGCTTGTTTAGACTCAATCTATGGTTGCAGCACCTCATTTTTTAGTATTTCTTCATGTAAAGTCTTCTATTTTATATTCTATAACTCATGGGCTTCAATATAACTCTTATTTTCTAATGTAAATGTCATTATTGAGCCTCCATATTGGCCTCCTAATTTTATTTTTCTGAACTGCGTTATTTCTGAGCAGTATTTTTTAGTATTGCTGCTTGTTCCCATTTGGGGATATTACAGATTTTGATCCCATATGTTGATGATGTTCTTATCATTATTGTTGGCATGATTGGATGGATGGCACATGGACTGGATTTTCCCATTGGGAATGAGATTCCCCACACTTCTTATACCTCATGCCTAAGGGGGAACATTAGATAGTATATGGCTGCTACAATAGATATCTTATTTCCTTTGAGGTGAGCCATTTGGTTAACTTGAGCACTTTGGAGATGCATCTCATAATAATTTGGGAGGATTTTTTCTATGAGTTACCACTTTGGAGGGTGACCTATTTTGTGTGGATGATAGCTTGGGAATTGGAATTTCACATGGGAAGGAAGGTTCCGAACATTTTTCAGATTCCATGCCTTAAGAAGTCCTCTAGATAGCATATAGTTTCCTCCATGGATATCCCACTTCTTCATGATGAGAGCCATTTGGGTTTACCACCAAAGGCTAACTTGTACACTTGGGATGAGCAACTAGGGGGCAGATTGATGAGAGAACATCTTGTTCAGTGGAGGAGTTTATCATATGAGGATTCTATAGAAGGAGGAGAGGAGGCTTTGTAGTTCTATTATTGCAGTTGCTTGAGGACAAGAAACATTTGGGAGGGGAGGACTATAATATTCCAAAATTAGGTTGCAGCTAATTGGAATATAATTTTTCTTTTTGTCATTTAGATAGAGGAATAAGTGGTTAGGGAGACCCACAAATTTCTTTAGTGTGAATAAAGTCACTCTTAATGCGAATAAGGGTCATCTTAGTAGCTAGATAAAGAACCCTCATGTGTGAATAAAGGTTGGAGATTGTGGATGGGGTCAAGTTTGACCAAATCAACAATGCTGGTATGCAGGTTGTTGATAATCAATGAGAGATAGCGCATTGTTAATGGGAGGAAGTATCCATGAGAGTAGTGGCTTTAATGAGTGGGGCCCAAGGTGAGAAGTCTCATAATGCATATAAGGAAATGGAAGGCAGCTACAGAAGCTATGTTGATTATTTTTATGTTTTTGGTCTGTATGACTTCTTGCACTCTTCAGATGTTTAGCGGAGTCTGTTGTGTTGTTTAGCACAAGGGTGTTCCCGAGTAGGAATCCAACACTCATCCTCAGGGGACTTTGAGTGCCTACTTAGGAGAGGTTTGTGAGCTACATATCCACATTCTGACATTCAGGCTAGCTTTAGTCTTCAGCTACAACGTATTTTATTTCAAGGTTGTGTTGAGTTTCATGGAAGAAGCACTGGAGGATTGATAGGGCCACTTTTTGCGTTTGTTTTTTAGTGTATAGGTAGCCTTTCCATTGGGAGGCTATTAAGGAGGGTCCTTGGGATTTATTTCATCATTTGACACTAAGCCAAGCTATTACCACACACTACAACATAATTTTCCTCTTAGACTACATTATTTCAGAGAGCAGTTGTAGTGGTGGTTTCAGTGCTTCAATTAGAGGGTTAGATCTTCAGTGTAGGGATCAACCTTTCACTTGGAGGATATATTTGAGGAGCTCCATACATTTCTATATCAATTTCAGCCACCTCATCCTAGTTATTAATTTGCATTGATTCTTCATCCCTAGGGTTGTGTTTCACTATTTTTTATTTTGGGTATTCCCGGAAACCCTTTCTAGGTTGTCCTAGAAATGTGCTTGGGAGCATAGATCTCTTTTCCCGGTACTTTTTTATCCATATATCAACATATCCTTGTTATTAAATTTTCCAACTGTAGTTATATCCACAGAGACTGTGTTGTACTTGTTCTCTGGCATTCTAATATGTAGTAGCCTTTCATATTTTGGCATATGTATTCATTGGAGGCTTGTTTGCCTTGATTATTTCATTTGTGCCCATATTTATTGTACTCATTTACTATTGTTTTACATAATAAAATGGATCTATGTTTCTCACACATTTTCGTGTAATGATATTCACTACTATTTCTAGTTTTATGTCCTATATTGCTTCTTTTCTATTTTGGGATATTATAAATGATGTCAGGATATGCAGAGCTTTTCTGGGACTCTATCATGCTGAGGGTCAAATGATACCTGCTCTGGAACCTTTAGTATATGGGATGATGGATGGTTTGTGAAATAACTACAATAAAAATACCCCAAGTGAAAGAATCTTCCTCATTCAAATATTATTGAAAAACATGTGCTGAATGAAAAATAGGATGAGAGAGTGCATACCTGTTGGCACTGAAAATTTATTTTTTCGAATGTGTGAATATGTGGAGCCTCCTTTGGGTGTTATGACATGTTGATCACTGTGTTTCTTTCAGTTCTTCAATTGGACCCTCGAATCTCTCATTATGGTCCTCCAAACAATCTAAAAAGGGCGAAATATAGGCCAATATGGCTCATTTCATCTCATTTGTGACATTTGACTGTTTAAGGTTTTGAGAGGTTATAGGCTTTTGCGGAGCTGTTCTTGCCATTGTGGTCAACCTGAGTACCCGAGACTCGTGATTCTTGAGCTAGGTAGGCCCCATGAAATCCTTCATTTTAATTTTTTTAGTATGCTAGGGCCAGGGTCCATACAAAATGGGCATGTATGGAACCTAGGCAAATTTTTTCCTTGACCACGCGGGCGATCAAGGAACATGTGCACAATTTTCACACAAAACTGAGGGTTTTGGGGGAAATTATCATCCCTATAATGGATTTTTACGCGTCATTTCTGTGTTTGTGCAATAAATAGGTGGGCATTTTACGCGCTTGTCTGAGAAACAAGCGCGCAACAAGCCAAAGAAATTTTTTGAATTTTTTTTTGAGAAATTTGTTAATTTTTGGTGCTTTTAATGTCACTGATCTTTGCCTATTTAAGGATAGGATGCTGTGGAGGGAGAGGGACTAGATTGACCTCCAATTCGCGTTGTCAGGCGATGCCATTGCATGCTAGCAGTTGGTGAGGTAGGGTCTTCTTAAGTTCATGGAGAATGACCTCTTGCAATCACAAGATCATTTACTGTGCTACCTGATCTGATGCTAGAACATGCGACACAAGGTTATGGTGCTGCGGGGGTGTGATCTCGCTATCTGTCCTGAGACGGATATATACTTTGTCACCAAACTACAACCTCAGGGCGAGGCACTTCCTTATGTTCTTCCCCCTGGGAGAGTGGATATTCAGCAGTTCTTGGCAAACCATTATGGCAAGGTGCCTCTCATGGAGGGGTGTATTCATATAGCCTCAGTGACTGACCTGGCCAAGAAGTGTGCTCTAGCGTCCATTGTGTGATTGATGGGGTCATCCATGACCCATCAGGCATCGGGCCCGCAGATTTGGGTTCTGCATCAGGTGAGGGCTGAACACTTTTTTTATTTTTCCTGTCATTGATACGACAAGATGTTGGCTCAGCTCTTAAAGGTCCTTGATGGATCTAATTTTTTTACATATGCTAGTAGCTTGTGTGGCATAATATATGAGAGAGTGTTGTTTCTGAGGCCTACAATGGATGTGCCTACTAGGGGTCCTCGAGAGCCTTTCATGAGGAGGTGGGACCCTGTGATTCCTCAAAGTGGGGGAGGTCAGGTGGGGTGTTACTGGAACACAACTACAGAGGCTTCGTTTTAGGCCAATATTCAGATGTTCCTGCCCTTCCCTTATGTTTGGATGGACTTCCGTGGAGACCCAAACATGGGTCTTCCTATGGGATAATCATAGGGGCCAGCAGGTATGTTTTTATGTTTTATTATACATTTATTGAGTATTTATGATTTATATTTGTATGATTATGACATTGACATAGCTTTTTTACTATTGCATATTTTGGCAAGGTTGGGCATGTTGTGGCTTGGTTGGTGGGGCACGATCCGATTCGGAGGCCACGAGACGCTCCACACATAGCCGAAGGATAAGGAGGTGCTCCTATGTAGCCTCATGGTGGTGCTCCTAGTGGGGAGGGTAGAATCTTGGTGACTGCCGAATGTGTTACAGTGATCGCTCACGCCAAGGCGACAAAGGCTCGCATTGTAGAGGTGACGGAGCAGATGACTACTCTAGAGTTCAGGGCCCATGTTTTGGAGGATGCATGGGGTCGATTGGAACATTTGACCCAAGGGACGCCTACCTGAGGGTTTTTGGATGACCTCGATGATGCATGGTTAGAGACACTGATGGCCCAGGAGAGGGGTTACCGGCCGACTTTGCGCTGGGTGGTGATCTTAGTTTTGACAGTGGCTCTGGAGCTGGTATCGGGAATAGTCGTGGGTCTAGGTTCCAAACATGGAGGGGTACAGCCCTAGAGGATTTTTGTACACAAGGAAAACACTTGTTATAAGGTTGCTTCCCTTATTTTTGTCAAATTGTATGTTTATTTTTTAGCTCCACATGGTGTGTCCCCTGTTTACATGTGTATATGGATTAGGTGTTGTGCTGATGGGTATCTATATTTTTTATGTTTTTTCTTTTTATGTATGGTGGTTTATCTGAGATGAATTAAAGTTTTGGATATGGTTAGCTATGTGATCTATTGTTTGGTTTTGATTTCTTGGCACATGTGTGAATGTAATGTGATCAAATTAACGGCTTAATATTTTTGCACGCAAATATTTTCTAAACAGATGCGAATCTTGTACCTCAAATTCTTGGTTTAACTATGATACCACTAATTCAGAATATAGGAAGATATGAAAGTGGAAAATGCCTTGATTGAAGGCGTCGCTCATGAGCCCAATGACAGAGTCATATTCTACCTAATTATTTATCGCTGAACCGATGCATACACCGTTGGTGAATAATGGTGATTGGTCAGGGTGATATATGACCCAGGTGGCTATTGCTAAACTCTGAGACCATCGTGATGCTCCATTAGTGAATCCAAAGTAATGGTAGGGTTGAAAATCCAATTGTGGCACTAGAGTGTATTTTTTGACAAGTTGTTTGGTCAAAAATTAAAGTTTTGGTGCGTGTACATTAACTCTAGGGCTGAGCCCTCTTGGCCCTTATGGGTATAATTTCTTGAGGTATAGACTGTTGACGGGGTTGCTGAGGCATGTTATTTCTAGTTCTGTCAATATGTGCCCCATTGAGGATACAACATTTTATGATGTAGTGTCATTTATGTTAGTCATCAGTATTTTTTATTATTATTGATGACTAGTTTCCTTAGTTGAGTTTTCTAGGAACTGAACTCAAAAATATCGATTTGTCATCTAGAAAACACCCCAAAAAAATTTGCGTCCTCCTACCCCTTCCTGATAGTCTATGATGAGAAAAAACCCCAACTTTCAAGTCCTATCTGGTTCAGCAAAATATCCCTATCTAGAGATGTTTTAGCTTGGTTTATCCATTGTCATTTACCCTTGTTTCTCATGCCTTTCACTATCCAAATTTTGAAAAATTGT
Source organism: Pinus albicaulis (assembly GCA_034641835.2). Taxonomy (NCBI): domain Eukaryota; kingdom Viridiplantae; phylum Streptophyta; class Pinopsida; order Pinales; family Pinaceae; genus Pinus; species Pinus albicaulis. Next base: position 370,151,943 of record CM076582.1, read on the forward strand.
CTGCAACTCTATCCCTGGTCATCTTGTCATATGAAAATCTGATCATGCCGAAGGAAACCCTTAGAATATGTGAAAGTTGTCCCTAAGTTAGATAGTGGTGTTTAGGGAGTTTTTCCTTGGCTAAGACATCCTAAGCCAAAACCTTGTGTCTGTTACTAATCAGCATCCATAGGTCACACACCACTAAGAGGTCACTTTGTCTCATTACAGAAGAAGTCCAACAAAGATCCAAATCTGTAAAAGAGAAGGTTTGTCACTGTTTGAAGAAAAATACTTAGAATCGGGAAAAATCTCCATGAAACACCAAAAGAGCTCTCCAAGGTTCCAAAGCATCTGTTTTTACATCTCTGCAGGGGTGTAATTGAATGATTACCAGTATGAAAATGAGGGAAAAAGGGACAAGTTCAAACATGCCTCTCATGCTGAAAAGGCTTGCCATCAATGAGTAGGTGGAGAGCTATAAATGAAGAGCAGCAAGTGTACATGTTATAAATCTAGAGGTTTCCTGAATAACAGAGATCACTCATCAAGTCAAAATGAATAAAAAGGACTGATTAATGCAAATCAGCAATGCTACATAATATTTCCAAAGGTCATTATCATGTAGGGCATAAGAAGACAACTACTTCTTATGTTACCTTGAAACTAGGTTTTCAAAAGTAGTCAAAGGCAATTTAAATAAACCTATGACAACACAGTCAAGGGAAAAGACAATTCAATGATACCCAGAAGCAAACATTCTCCATGTACAAATCACATTTCTTCTGGTTTTGTGTTCCCAGTGATATTTTACAAAAGGATATATGCATCTCAGACAAAGCCTCATAAAGCAAGAGGACATGATTTTCAACTGATTTTACCAATAGTGAATGTCAAATTCTACTTTGTTTCCTATTGGCATTCTTAAAACAAGCATACAGAGCAGGACACAGTGTTGAAATAAATGAATTTTTCATGTGTATGATCATAACCTCCTTCATGAAAAGCATATGGTTAGAAAGCACAATGACATAACCTCCTTCATGAAAAGCAGATGGTTAGAAAGCACAATGACAAAACCTCCTTCATGAAAAGCAGATGGTTAGGAAGACATTGTTGTGGCCTCCTTCATAAACAAGCAGAGGGCCAACATGTTTTTAAGTGATTTCAAAAGCTATTTTGTGCCACCTCCTCCAAGGATGAACAGAAGATGCATAGCAAGGTCTAAAATTGTGTTTCAAAAAAGGTTTCTGTTGTTAAGACTAGTTGAGGAATAATGGTGGAGAAAATGAAAATTTTATAGGTTGTAGGCCTATGTTACATCATAAGCAAAGTAGTGACATAATGGTGCTAAAAAACTCTGCTCTTATGTTTATGAGAGCCTCCTTCAAAGTGTAATCTAAGGATGGAGTTTTTGACTAATAACAACCTCATTTGAATGGTAGGGTGGTAAACCAAGCTTGGTTTAAATTGACCCCTGCAAACTGATATAAATCAGAAAATACACATATATGTATTATATAAGAAGGATATATTTCATTTAGACTAATCCATCCTAGTCTATCTAACTACTTCCTCAAGATAAACAGAGGGCTGATACTTCTGTTACAACTACTATAAAACAACTCATTCAAAGGGTTAAAGGTGTGATGAAGCCATACTTCACTTTCAGTCAAAGGGTGCCTCCATCAAATGATAAAATACAGAGTTTTAAAAGACACAGGAAATTTACATTTTGAAATGTTTTTAATCAGAGGATGAAGACCTTCATCACTTCATAAAATAATGGATACATAAGGGTTTCGAAGGTTGGAGTGTTATTATTTTTATGAGCCTCTTAAAAAATATACAAGGTCACAACTTTGAAATCAATGAGGTTTTATCGTCTGCAGGACCTCCATTAGTAGATAAGTAGAAGGCCTCATGATAGTTCTAAAGGGTCATTGAAAAGGCTGTAACAATGTTTTTGAGATGACCTCCTTTGTAGACAAATCAAAGAACAACACAATTTTAAAAATTCCCTTTCATCACAAATGTTGTGACAAACAAAGTGTTAAAACAAATCATCATGGTTAAAAGGTTTTACAATGGCATTAGAGCTAAAGGGCATCAGCTCTTCTTCAAAAGTCTTCATTCAAAAAGCCAAAACTAATGCCCATGCAACAAATTCAATTTGTTTTAAAAACAAATGATAAAGGGGGTAAATTCTTTTTTGAAATTTGGTGAGTGATGGAACGAAGGCCTAAACCCTCCTACAGTATAAAAGCACGAAACCAACACTTCTTTACCATTTTCCAACACCGTGGACAAGAGAAAAATAAATCAAACAAGTTTTTCAAAGCATTGTTGGGCTTTGATCCATGCGCGGCACGCCTGTCTAGTAGCGTGACGCGCCTGTAAGCACCCACAAAAAGAATTTTCATAGAGGCGCGGCATGCATGTAACATTGTGCGGCACACCTGTGCCATCGTTCAACAGGTGCCCAGCAACCATCTCTAAACACTCCTCCATTTAGGCTCCAACCATCTCTGAACACTCCTCCGTTCAAGCTCCAACCATCTCTGAATGCTCGTCCATTTAGGCTCCAACCATCTTTGAACGCATCTCTCCATTCAAGCTCCAACCATCTATGAACGCTCCTCCGTTCAAACTCCAACCATCTCTGAACACTCCTCTGTTCAAGCTCCAACCATCTATGAACACTCCTCCATTCAGGCTCCAACCATCTCTGAACGCTCCTTCTTTCAAACTCCAACCATCTCTGAACGCTCCTCCATTCAAGCTCCAACCATCTCTGAACACTCCTCCATTCAAGATCCAACCATCTCTGAATGCTCCTCCATTCAGGCTCTAACCATCTCTGAACGCTCCTCTGTTCAAGCTCCAACCATCTCTCAACGCATCTCTTCGTTCAGGCTCCAACCATTTCTGAACGCTCCTCTGTTCAAGCTCCAACCATCTCTGAATGCTCCTCTGTTTAAGCTCTAACCATCTGTGAGAGCTCCTTCGTTCAAGCTCCAACCATCTCTGAACGAATCTTTCTGTTCAGGCTCCAACCATCTCTGAACGCGGTTTTTTCCAGCTAGGTCCAATACTCAAACAGGCCATAAAAGGTGTTAAATACCAAACTTTTACAAGACAAGCTCACCTCCAAACACAACAAAACATATTTTTTCAAATGCATTTGTAGCTCTTGGCCCAATTTTGATTTAAAGGAAAAAACAATGATTTCAAAGAACACCTTTTTTCTTAGAAGAAAAGTAGATTTACTGATCAAAAGAAAAATCAGTCCTACACAGAACCAAGCATTTGTTATGGTAAAAGGAGAGGAAGTTTGTCTTCATAAGTAAAAGGAAATTTGTTTGCACATTTGTGAAAAGGAACACAGTCAGATAATTATTCTTATCTTCATCAAGAAAGACTCATTTTCCTTTAAAAGAAACAGTGATCATTAAAGAGGGACAAAGTTTGTTTAGAAGGCCTTTTAATCAGTGACAGGGAGACTATTGTTTTGGTAAAACAAAATGATCTTCATCCAAAAAGGATTGTTTTGCTAGCCTCAATAAAACACTGATCATCAAAGGGTCAATGATATTTCAAAAGGGAAAACATTGTTGTTTTCAAAGTAGCCTGTTTGTCTAAAAACCATAGGGGAAAAAGTGATTAAACAAGGAGATCCATCATTTCAGATTAAAGGTTTGAACTACATAAGACAAGGAATCACTTTTTGAAAGACTAGTACCTTGTGAAAGTCTAAAGTTTGTTTCTTGTGAGTAAGATAAGGATATACATAGTCTATAAATGAAAATAGAGTTTTGTATAGAGGGTCTTTAAATCAGTTTAAAGGAGTCTCTTAAAGCAGTAATTTCAAAGAGCACCATGTGTATCAAAACCACAGAGAAGCAGTGATTACAAAGGAAGACCGTGATTGGGGAAAAGAGATTTTGTCAGTTTATAAGAGGTTTTCTCAGCTCTTAAAACAATGATTTCAAAGAAGTAATTAAGAGGAATATTTTTAGTGTCAAAAGGAAAGGGGACTTGTCTTCATAAACCACAAATAAGGTTTATTAAAAGCCCTTTGCTCACAACAAATTTCATAAGAACAGAGCTTTTTTTCACTTAACAAAAACTTGTTTGAAAACTAGGGACAAACTTAGTCTTGAAAAGAGGATAAAGTGTTTTTGGTTGAGGACCTATTTCAGTGATCATTTGAACAATTTGTCTTGGTGAATCATTAAAGGGTATCAGAAGCAAAAATGCCTCCAAGGAAGGGCAAAGTGACAAAAAGAAAACTAGTAATGATGAGAGACAAAGTAAAGAGTCTAAACATGGAAGTGAGGAGGAAGAACATAATGGCAGCCAACACAGCAGTAAGCATAGCAATCATAAAGAGGAACAAAGTGGCAGCCAGTATACTAATGATAAGAAGCATGACAACCCTCAAGCAAGCAATAATGATGGCAAACAAACACAAAACAGTGAGCATTCTGAAGGGAGCAACATGAAACAAAAAGAGCAAAGCAGACCAAAGAAAAACATTGGAAACATAGAGCATGAATAAGATTCTCAAAAGCATGTGCTAGTTGTCTCTCCTAGGCAAGGGGCCATGACTTCTTCGCCAAAGCTAAAATGTCAAACAACAGTGAAATAAACCAAGAAAAACTCAAAACTGCCCAAAGAGGGCGCGCGGTGAGAAAAGAGGAAAAACACACATATAGGCTTGGAATTTTGGCCCAAGATTCCAGGCATGCTTCTAAGAACCCATGAGGAGCTTGCTTGCCAAAATTGAGCAAATTTTGACAAGATTTTGTTTTTTGTGTTTTTTGACCTTAACTTCACATTTTTCAAGGGGTTGCCATGGGTGCTAGGAGCATCCTCAGCTCATGAAACTTATTTTTTTGAATGGAATAAAATTAGGGGTAGCTACTCCAAAAATTTCAGATCCAAAGGATGTGTTTTTATCCCCCAAAGAGGCGAAAAACAATGATTTTTTTACTTTCTGCCTCACATATTAGGAAATGTTGTTTTTTGGTTTTTTCCACTCAGTTCAATTTTTGAAATATTTCCATTGATTATTTCGTAAAAAATCAAGTATTTTCAAAAAATAGACATCCAGGGCTTTCGAACGAGCCATCACGGGCCTCATTTTGAGATCGGGATGTCCCTAAAAAGTTGTCTGCAAAATAGGGAATTTTCTGCTGCGACGTTCCTGTAGCATTTTGGCAAAAAGGCAGTTTTCTGTAGTGGCTTATCCAAATGTGCGTTAGGCCTTTTTTAGCCATTTTCAGTAAAGAAATTCAATATTTTTTTCCTTTTTTAGCATTTTATAGATATTTTCAATATATTTTGTGCCTTGGGCTTTGTAAAGCCTCAAGGACAAAATCAGATATTAGTTTTTAGCCTATGAGCTTCTAGTCAGTTTTGTGAAGCTTATATTCTCATTCTCCTATATAACTCATTGAGAATCATTGTAATATTGTTGGTTAAAGAGTTGATAAACAAGCTAGACTTTGAAAAGCTTAAGAACTTGACTGAGCTTAGAGCAATATATGTTATGATTTTTGGTGATCAAACTTGTTTTATGGAGTGAATAGCTTGACTTGCTTGCCTAGATGATGGAGAGGATCTATTTGCAGGATTCCATGGCTTGGTAAATGGTATTGTGCTTCTTTTTAGTTATGTTTTCTTAGTTTTCCACATATGTATCCATGTTTCTTGCTTGCTACAGGTCAGTAAAGAATAGTTTGAGGTATGCCCATGGAGGCTCATCAAAATTCTTGATTCATTACAGCTTCTATGTTTTCATCTTTCTTGGTCATGTCAAAGGATTCTTAACTGCCCTTTGGTCCAGTAAGAAATTGTTATTTATTTCCTTAATGATTAATATGACATGCTATCTTTTTTGATTCATGGTATGCCCTGCTTACTCATAGATGTTTAAACCTCATTAAAGAAATCTCATTTGAAGTATTGACTGTCTAGGTTAAATGAGAGAGGTCTTGTTTCAATCTTGCCCTCTGTCTATACTTGCAAACTTATTTTAAAGTTCTCATCAGATTTAATGTGTTGCTTAGGAGTTTCCTTTCCACATTTTGAGCTATTGGTTTGTCTTACTTGTGTTCTCAACCACTGAAGGTGATTTTCCCACAGTTAGAGGGTCTTATACTTCTATGCATCACCTGAATTTTTATTTTATGCATCTATCAGTTTGAGTTGGATTCATAGTGATTAATGGCTAGCCCTACCACATGAATACTTGTTGTTTAAACTATTTATGCTTAAGATCCCCTTGTCTTGCACCAACTTGATGTTCATTTCACTTCATAAACTACCTGAAATATCCATTCGCTATACTAAATCAGCCCTGCAGTACACCCTACCCATTGTCTTGACATCCTTGGCTTGATTTTGACCCCATATCCCAGTTGATCTCATTTTCTTGTTCTATTTTGATCCACTTAATCAGTTTTTCTTCCAAACAACTAAAAACAAACAAAAAAACACACTTAACAACTAGCCTAAAATCTAAACAAACTAAGCGAACAAGCTTACATCCTTCGCTTCATTAGAGAGAGCCCTCTCTGAGTCTAGGAAGGCTAGTTCCTAGGGCTCTAAATATTGGTATGATGTTACTTCGTCATTTGGTCCATCAATCTGCCAAATCACGAGAACCTAACATAATGGTGATCATGGTGGGACTTTTCTGAGTTCATATCAATCTAAAACATCTTTCAAGACTCATAGAAAGACCCTCTTGAACTAAGCACACTATACTATTGAGCCACCTCATCGCCACACTAACATAATGGTGATCACGGTGGGACTTTTCTGAGTTAGTGACAATCTAAGTACATCTTAGGACTCCAGAAATCCCTTGGCTCAAGAATATCTAGTGATTTCCAGCCACCTCATTGCCACACTAACATATTGGCGATCACGGTGGGACTTTGAGTCAAAATGTCCTAGGTATCCCTTAGGAACTCTCAAAGTCTCAGTAAAACTTAGAATACTAAGGTATTGTCAAAGAGTAGAATTTGGTTGCTTCACCATTCTAGCAAAATGTTGAATCAGCTGTAGGAAACTCTCACAAACCCCAGGGCTACATATAAAAACGAAAAAAAAACCCCAAAAACATTTTTTTTTAGATTGGCTTCTTATTCAAATATTGGTGGTGGACCATAGACACATATATCCTCAAAACAACAAAAAATATCCACCTGGTGACTCCACAACTCTCAAATATACCTAAAGACTCCATTGGAGGAAGAACCTAAAACATGACCAGTCATCCTAGAAAGAAAGAGCACTCAGGCCTTAGTTGGATCCACGAAATTATTGTTTTTATCTATAGCTATGTTCTATCCTACTTTGAGCCTGATCAAGAATACACTGATGAGATCTACATTGATCATTGGAAAGATATCAAGCCTCGAAAAACTAAGCATCAAATTTCAGACTGTGAGTTGACTTATACTCCTATGCTTACCCTAGATTCACCTATGGAAGACCTAATGGAACATGAGCCTCATGCTACCTTTCCTGATCTTGCTGAAACCTCAAATAGTCATAAATCTCTTTTTACACTACCTATATCCACAAAGGTCCCAGAAAGATACAAGCCTCTGGTTTTACCTCCCATCTTCCAAGCCCTACCTGCAAATCTTCAAAATAAATTACCCAGATTTGATGGAGAAAGCTCAAAAGTCACCGCTGAAAAGCACATCCAAAATCTTGAGAATTTTCTTGACCTTTTTGAAATAGAAGAAGATGATGTGTGTATTAGAATGTTTTCCCTATCATTACAAGGAAAAATTAAGATTTGGTTTAAGGACCTTCTAGCTACAAGCATTACCAATTGTCATCAGTTCACTCAAATCTTCCTAGATAGGTGGGTGGTCATGGGTAATAAATTTCTCATCATAGAGGAATACAATCATTTAAAAAGACAACTAGGGGAGACAATACAAGACTTTTCAGCCAGGTTCAACAAAGTATACCATGCAATCCCTACTAACATAAAGCCACCCCTCAGATGGGTTCTCTTGCACTACCCAAGTTCTTTTGACCCAGATATGGTTTTCCGGATAAGAGAAAGAGATCCTTTGACCCTGGAGGAAAAGCAAAGGATAGCAGTTGATGTGGAAGTCAACATACTAAATAGGGAGGCACAACTAAGAATAATAGAGAAAGACAAAGCAAATCAAGAGAGACTAATATCTTCAGAGGTAAAGTTAGAAATGTTTATAGATACACTCAATAAACCGATGCATCTATTTGATAGCAAAAGAGAAGAACAAAAAGTTAAGTTTAATGATGCTTATTAAAACCAACCTACACTTTTTCCTCGAGAAGAATACACTCAATTATTACAAGACAAGAGTAACAAACAAAAAGTTCCTAATGAGAAAGTTGCAAATAAAAACATAGAGGAGTGCTCTAAAGAATCAATCAGCCATCTTGAAATCAAATCTGAAATGGAAGAAAAATTAAAACCTTTAGGATCTCTACCTTTTTGCTTTGAGTCATTTCAGATTATACAATCAAATTGGCCTCCTAAGAATCTATCAGAGGAAACTCATGAATTCCATGCTAACTATCCAGAACATCATGAAGAGTTGGTTGAAGATGAAAGCAATCAAGAAATGAAAGAGAACCCATAGGATTTATCTAAAGGCACAAGTGATGATTCATCATCTCTCTTAGGTGAGGCCCAAAAATACATTCATACTCTAAATCAGCTTTCCCAAGAGAAAGAAGATGATTGTAGTTATACCCAAAGAAAGATAAAAATGCCTCCCTTTTTAACTGAAGAGGAGATAGATCAACTCATAAACATGCAGTCAGCCTCTATTTATTTTCCTTCTAATCTGAACTATCACATAGCAGAAAATGGATTTATAGATCAATTCAAAGAAAAACAATCTAATAGTCCAATATGTATGGTTGGTGACATTAATTATATTGATGATTCTCCAAGGTTTAATCAATATGTCGATAATGATGATGATTTCAAAACAGAAGCTAAATTTGCAAAGTACTTAGCACTTGATTTATGGGAGGAAGCTTAGTTTCATCAACTTGAGGAAGGTAACCAACCAATACATAGAAGCTATGACAGTGATGAGGAAAGCTCAGAAAAATTGGAAGAAAATGAAGGCTTGAAAAGTGATGATCACAAGAAAGTTACTGCTCTTATTTCTTGGGAAGATTTGTTGCCAAAGAGTATCCCTACTTATCAATATGTTGGTCTTTTCATAGAATGCAATCCTCTAAATCAGAGTATACCTGGACTTCAAGAGGACAGCACAACCATATATGATGAATCCTCCAGTTCAGATTACAATGAATATGAGGAAGAGTTTATTTCTTAAAACCATTTTGAGCTTGATCCGATGGAGAAGGAAGAAGTAATCCTGGTCAAATTATACCTTTAAAATATTCATGACCAAGTATTATTTCAAGATCCCTATGCTCATTTTTTGAAGATATCTAAAGAAAGGATAAAGGTTGTTAGGAGCAGTGTATTACCAAAATCAAGAAGATTTTTTAGCACTGCTGCTAAAGAACAAGGGAAATGGGAGTGGCCCTATTTGTCCAGCATGCTCAAGGAGATGAGCAAAGACCCATCATGGAACTTTTTACTTGACTGGTTATATTGGAAAAGAGAATTTACTAAATAAATGTATATTATATATAGGTTAGATTAGGATAGATAGATAGGTGTGAAAAATAAGCTCAGTCTGTGAGCGTTTAGTTAGTTTTTGTTTTTTCTTTGAAAAAGAAAAATTAAAAACACAAAAACAACTAGAAAAGTAGAAAAAGAGGGCAGATTCTAAAGAAATAGTACAACCCCATGCCCAAAAAATAGCCATGCTGAAAGTGTGAAAGTCTAAATGCCAATACTAGTGCTCAAAAGACATCTTTTTCAGTTATTTAGCCTAATCATAACTAGACATGTTTTAAATTGATTGTTGATAAGTTAGTGAGAGAGATGATAGTCAAATTGTGTAAGCTTGACTTATCAATGAAAGTAGATTAGGAAAAGAATGTTGGTTCCACACGCTCAAAACAAAACCAAAGAGAAAAACAGGGATGAAAAACAATTTGTATATCCTAGCCTTGATATTTCTAAGTTTCATCTTGTACATAAATAATGTTTGTGTGCAGCTTGATTTTATGCCACAAACGCATGACAAATCAAACTGTCTAATCCTGATTTGATCATTTTTTCAATTTCATGTTTTAGTTTACAGAATAAAATCCTGTCAAACAGCTTAATCTTGACAATCGATCGTAGTATAAGTAAAGAAACAAAAGAATTCATCAGTTTAATCCGAACTCCCGGAAGATATAAGTGGAGCATTTGATAGTTTTTCTTTTTTCAAAAATATCATTTCAAAGGGTTTCTAGTCCAAATGCACCTAAAGAAGGAAAAAAAATGTTAGGAAATATATCTGGGTAGGTAGAGATGACTTTGATGCTAATTATGCTGTCAATTTTTAGAAATAGCATCAAGAAAGGAAGAACTTCGTGCCAATGGATAAGGCACTGGTCTTCACAAGCCAGAGATTTTCAATTTTGGACACCTCCTGAAAAGGAGCTACCCTCCCCAAATAGAGCCACTATTAGTCATCAATATTTTTACTTGTTATTGATGACTAGTTTCCTTAGTTGAGTTTTCTAGAAACTGATCTCAAAACTATCAATCTGCCATCTAGAAAACACCCCAAAACAATTTGTGTCCTCCTACCCCACCCTGTCAGTCTATGATGAGAAAAAATCCTAGCTGTCAAGTCCTATCTGGTTTCCAAAAAACATCCCTGTCTAGAGACGTTTTATCTTGGTTTATCCGCTATCATTTACCCTTGTTTCCCATGCCTTTCACTATCCAAAGGTTGACAAAGTTTCTACAACTCTATCCCTGGTCATATTTTCATATGAAAATTTGATCATGCCAAAGGAAACCCTCAAAATATGTGAAAGTTGTCCCTAAGTTAGATAGTGGTGTTTAAGGAGTTTTTCCTTGGCTAAGACATCCTAAGCCAAAACCCTGTGTCTGTTACTAATCAGCCATCAGTTGTCTCCCTATTCTGAAAAAAAAGTCTTGATCCTTCCATAGGTCACACACCACTAAGTGTTCACTTTGTCTCATTCCAGAAGAAGTCCAACAAAGATCCAAATCTGTAAAAGAGAAGGTTTGTCATTGTCTGAAGAAAAATACTTAGAATCGGGCAAAATCTCTATGAAACACCAAAAGAGCTCTCCAAGGTTCCAAAGCATTTGTTTTTACATCTCTGTGGGGGTGTAATTGAATGATGATCAGTATGCAAATGAGGGAAAAATGGACAAGTTCAAACAGGTCTCTCATGTTGAAAAGGTTTGCCATCAATGAGCAGGTGGAGAGCTATAAAGTGAAGTGCAGCAAGTGTACATGTTATAAATCTAGAGGCTGCTTGAATAACAGAGATCACTCATCAAGTCAAAATTAATAACAAGGACTGAGTAATGCTAATCAGCAGTGCTACGTAATCTTTCCAAAGGTCATTATCATGTAGGGCATAAGAAGATAGTTTCTTCTTATGTTACCTTGAAACTAGGTTTTGAAAAGTATTCAAAGGCAATTTCAATAAACCTCTGACAACACAGTCAAGGGAAAAGACAATTCAATGATACCCAGCAACAAACATTCTCCATGTACAAATCACATTTCTTCTGGTTTTGTGTTCCCAGTGATATTTTACAAAAGGATATATGAATCTCAAACAAAGCCTCATAAAGCAAGAGGACATGATTTTCAAGTGATTTTACCAATAGTGAATGTCAAATTCTACTTTGTTTCCTGTTGGCATTCTTCAAACAAGCATACAGAGTAGGACAGAGTGTTGAAATAAATGAATTTTTCATGTGTATGATCATAACCTCCTTCATGAAAAGCATATGGTTAGAAAGCACAATGACATAACCTCCTTCATGAAAAGAAGATGGTTAGAAAGCACAATGATAGAACCTCCTTCATGAAAAGCAGATGGTTAGGAAGACATTGTTGTGGCCTCCATCATAAAAAAGCAAAGGGCCAACATGTTTTTAAGTGATTTCAAAATCTATTGTGCGCCACCTCCTCCAAGGATGAATAGAAGATGCATAGCAAGGTCTAAAATTGTGTTTGAAAAAGGTTTTCTATTGTTAAGACTAGTTGAGTAATAATGGTGGAGAAAATGAAAATTTTATAGGTTGTAGGCCTGTGTTACATCATCAGCAAATCAGTGACACAATGGTGCTAAGAACCTCTTCTCTTATGTTTATGAGAGCCTCCTTCAAAGTGTAATCTGAGGATGGATTTTTTGACTAATAACAGCCTCATCTGAATGGTAGGGTGGTAAACCAAGCTAGGTTTAAATTGACCCCTGCAAACTGATATAAAGCAGACAATACACACAGATGTCTTATATAAGAAGGATATATTTCATTTAGACTGGTCCATCCTAGTCTATCTAACCACTTCCTCAAGGTAAACAGAGGGTTGATACTTCTGTTACAGCTACTATGAAACAACTCATTCAAAGGGTTAAAGGTTTGATGAAGCCATACTTAACTTTCAGTCAAAGGGTCCCTCCATCAAATGATAAAAGACAAATTTTTAAAAGACACAGGAAATTTACATTTTGAAATGTTTTTAATCGGAGGATGAAGACCTTCATCACTTCATAAAAAAATGGATACATGAGGGTTTGGAAGGCTACAATGTTAGTATTTTTATAAGCCTCTTCAAAAATATATAGGGTCACAACTTTGAAATCAATGAGGTTTTATGGTCTGGAAGACCTCCATCAGCAGATAAGTAGAAGGCCTCATGATAGGTCTAAAGGGTCATTGAAAATGCTGCAACAACGTTTTTGAGATGACCTCCTTTGTAGACAAATCAAAGAACAACATAGTTTTATAAATTCCCTTTCATCACAAATGTTGTGACAAACAAAGTGTTAAAACAAATCATCATGGTTAAAAGGTTTTGCAGTGGCAATAGAGCTAAAGGGTGTTAGCTCTTCTTCAAAAGTCTTCATTCAAAAAGCCAAAACAAATATTATGTTCCAATCCTAATGCACATGCAACAAAGTCAATTTTTTTTAAAAAAAATGATAAAGGGGGTAGATTATTTTTTGAAATTTGGTGAGGGATGGAATGAAGGCATAAACCCTCCTACACTATAAAAGCATGAAACCAAAACTTCTTTACCATTTACCAACACTGTGGGCAAGAGAAAAACAAATCGAACAAGTTTTTGAAAGCATTGTTGGGCTTTGATCCATGCGTGGCATGCCTATATAGTAGCACGGCGCGCCTGTAAGAGCCCACAGAAAGACTTTTCATAGAGGCGCAACATGCCTATAATGTTGCGCGACACACCTGTGCCATCATTCTACAGGCGCCTAGAAACCATCTCTGAACGCTCCTCCGTTCAGGCTCCAACCATCTCTGAACGCTCCTCCATTCAGGCTCCAACCAGCTCTGAACGCATCTCTCCATTCAAGCAACAACCATCTCTGAACTCTCCTCCATTCAAACTCCAACCATCTCTGAATGTTCCTCTGTTTAGGCTCCAACCATCTCTGAATGCTCCTCCGTTCAGGCTCCAACCATCTCTGAACGTTCCTCCATTCAAACTCCAACCATCTGTAAATGCTCCTCCATTCAGGCTCCAACCATCTCTGAACGCTCCTCCATTCAAGCTCCAAACATCTCTGAACTCTCCTTCGTTTAGGCTCCAACCATCTATGAACGCTCCTCCGTTCAAGCTCCAACCATCTCTGAACGCATCTCTCCTTTCAGGCTCCAACCATCTCTAAACACTCCTCTGCTTAAGCTCCAACCATCTCTGAACACTCCTCCGTTCAGGCTCCAACCATCTATGAACACTCCTCCATTCATGCTCTAACCATCTCTAAACGCATCTTTCCATTCAGGCTCCAACCATCTCTGAACGCGGTTTTTTCCAGCTAGGGCCAATACTCAAAGAGGCCATCAAAGGTGTTAAAGACCAAACTTTTACAAAACAAGCTCACCTCCAAACAAAGAAAAACATATTTTTTCAAAGGTATTTACAGCTCTTGGCCCAATTTTGATTTAAAGGAAAGAACAGTGATTTCAAAGAACACCTTTTTGCTTAAACGAAAGTTAGATTGACTTCTCAAAAGAAAAATTGGTCCTGCACAAAACCAAGCATTTGTTATGGTAAAAGGAGAGGAAGTCTGTCTTCATAAGTAAAAGGAAATCTTTTTGCACATTTGTGAAAAGGAACACAGTCAGATAAGTAGTCTTATCTTCATCAAGAAAGACTCGTTTGCCTTTAAAAGAAACAGTGATCATTAAAGAGGGACAGAGTTTGTTTAGAAGGCCTTTTAATCAGTGACAGGGAGACTATTGTTTTGGTAAAAAAAAATGATCTTCATCCAAAAAGGATTTTTTTGCTAGCCTTAATAAAACACTAATCATCAAAGGGTCAATGATATTTCAAAAGGGAGAACATTATTGTTTTCAAAGTAGCCTGTTTTTCTAAAAACCACAGGGAAACAGTGATTAAACAAGGAGATCCATCATTTCAGATTAAAGGTTTGAACTACATAAGACAGGAAATCACTTTTTGAAAGACTAGTACCTTGTGAAAGTCTAAAGTTTGTTTCTTGTGAGTAAGATAAGGATATACATAGTCTATAAATGAAAATAGAGTTTTGTATAGAGGGTCTTTATATCAGTTTAAAGGAGTTTCATAACGCAGTAATTTCAAAGTGTTGGCAATATGATGTAGAGTGTTGTCCTTGATGGCAACCTACTTGATAAAGTTGATGGCAACCTACTTGATGAAGTTGTCCTTGATGGAAAAGGAATTGGCGAAGAAGGAGCAGAGATAGAATGGGAGAAAAGAGTACAAAGGCGCAACAGAGTTTTGGTGAACAACAACATGAATTCAAAAAGAATGAGACATGTAAGGATGAATGAATTGTCATTATGATGATGGGCAGTGGCATTTTACAGTGGAATGAAGACAGTTGTAGTTCCGACTACGGAGGATCAGAGTTTATTTAAAAATAGTCATTTCGGGCATTTAAGCCCTCAACAACCAAGTATGAAGAAAATTGAATAAAACAACGGAAGGACTTTAAATCTTTGAAAGCGGCAGGACAAGTGAGCGCAAATCGCAAAGCGCAATTTTCAAGTTTCAAGTGTCTTGTTGATATGGATTATTTTCAATATGCGATCGTCGCGCCATCGCACGATCACAACATCAAAATGTCGCAAAATCACCCTCTGCCCAAACCAGATTTTGGTGATTGTTGCAATATGTGATCATCGCACATCGCACAATTGCATGGTATATATATATGTGCGCGCCGATTGAATGTTGCGATATGCGATCATCACAATATCGCATATTTGTTATTTCTGCCATATGTTTCCACCGGTTGTAAGTTGCGATGCGATGTCGCGCCATTGCATATCACACATCGCAAATGGCCAACTGCGATGTGGGCCCAAGGTCAAAGAACGAAATTTGATTAAAATTTTATTGAAATCTAAGGTTACAGGGGCAGTGTAAAGTTTTAAAATAACCATTGGGGTTATAGTTATAATATTATGTGGCGGGGATAAAAGACTATCTTTGGGACGATTCATGCATGGAAGAATAAAGGTTGGGGTTTTCAATTTAAATTGGCTCGATTTTTAATACGCTGGATTATCTATTGTGACCCCATCCAGGAATACCATTAGCGGTTCGTGGTTTTGACTCATGGTTTTACTAAAGGAAACATCTATATAAAGTGATGAGAATTATGAAGAAGGTGTGCGTGTGAAAAAGGGTTGATAATAAACGAATCTCTTTTAGAGATATCTGTATGAAAGAAAAAAGAAAAAAAAAACTCTGATACATCTGAATCTATGGCGCACTTGTGAATATGATGATCAAAATCTTTAGTCAGATGGTGATTAATTCCTGGTTCAATCGACTGAAGAAATCTTGAAGAATGCATAAGGGATGTGAATGAATACTTCGCTTTGAAGTATATCTGTATGGAATGGGTAACAGGTTGCTGATAGATCTGAATTCTTAATGCACCTATGAAGAAAATGATGAAGAGAGATCTCTAGATCTGAAATGTATATGTATTTCCTAGATCTGATTATGGAATGTTTAGATCTGAGATGAGGCGAACATTGTCTGAAGTAAAGGGTAAAATCTAAGCAATATATCTGTTCTGAAGAATTGTGCTACCCTACAATGATTAAAGACATATATGCAGGTTTGTGGCAGAGAAAGTGTGTATATAAGCGGGTTGTATTCAGCAAAAGCGAGTATGGGAATTGAAGTCAGTTCTGAAATGTGTGCAGATGCATACGCAGTCTGAAAATTGATGAAACGTGGTCCATGAGGTCCTGAAGGTTGAAGCCTTCAGTCAGGGGGTTGTAGCTCCCTTCCAGGAGAGGCTGGTAAACAAGCGTAGGGGGTTGTAGCTCCCTTCCAGGAGAGGCTGGTAAATGAGAGAAGGTTGTAGCCTTCTACAGGTGGGTGCCTGCGTGCTGGTATGAGTCTGCACTAGCATAAAATTGTAAGAAGTTTTCTCTATAATAAATATTGAAGACAGAGATTACAGCAGCGGTGGTTTTCTCCCAAATTGGGTTTCCACCTTAAATCCTGGTGTTCATATGTGTTGCTTATGTTTTGTTATTTCTGTTCATGCTTACTGCTTATGAATGATGCAATGATCTAAGTAAAGACATAATAATATCTCTGGACATACAAGTTGGATGCAGTAATGTAACATATGGCTTTAAGGGAAGGAAAACTAAAAATTGTCAGTCAGCTCTAAACACTGATTCACCCCCCCCCCCTCTCAGTATTTTTTCCAACAATTGGTATCAGAGCAGGTCCTTCTGAAAAAGCTTAGCCACTAGAAGGAAGATCAAGCAAGATGAGCAATCAAGATGGATTAGCATCTATCAGGCCTCCGCTCTTTAACGGAAACAATTTAATCTTCTGGAAAACAAGGATGAGATCTTATCTTCAGTCTCTAGGAGCAGATGTATGGGCCATTGTTGAAGGAGGATATCAATATCCAACTGCAGTACCAATAGACCCGACGGAAAAGAATAATTATGAAACAAATGTGAAGGTGGTCAATGCTCTATTGGGAAGTCTAACTGAATCCGAATTTGTCAAGGTCATGCAGCTGAATACAACAAAGGAAATATGGGACAAAATCATTCTAAGTTATGAAGGTGATGCAAAGGTAAAAGGTGCAAAACTCCAAACTCTCATAATTGAATATGAAAATTTAAAGATGCATAGTAATGAGAGTATTTCCAGTTTCTTTTTACGTCTTGATGATGTTGTAAATCGTATGAGAAATCTGGGAGAAAAAATAGCCGAATCTACTTTGGTAGAGAATTTTAAGATCACTAACGACAAAATTTGAGTCAAAGGTTTCTGCTCTTGAAGAAAAATAGGATCTTCAAAATCTTACTGTGGTGAAACTTCATGGCATACTGACTGCTTATGAAATGAGAAGAGGAGAATCATCTGAAGTCAAAGAAGTCGTCTTTAGAGCTTCTACAAAAGGTAAAGAAGTACAAGAAGCAGAAGGATCAAGATATATCTCAGAAGAAGATGAGGTTGATTTTGTAAAGAAACTTCAACTTGGCACGGGACGGTTCAGAGGTAAGCTTCCTTTCAAATGTTTTGATTGTGGAAGAGTTGGTCATTATGCTACTAAGTGTCCTTATAAAGAAACATCTGCAAAAGGGAAGGAAGTAGCAAGAAGGAATAAGAACCGGTCTAGCACTAGAAAAAGTTACTATACTCATGAAGATAGTGATGGGTTCTTTGATAGTGAGGAAGAATGTGAACAAGATCTTAGACTTCTCATGGCATTTGAAAAAGATTCTAGAGAAGACAAGGATACTTTTATGGATGCTCTAGATGACAATTATTTTCTTGATGAAAACAATCAACTCAAAATTTGCTTGGAATAAAGTAAAATAATCATTGAGACTCTGAAAAAATAGAATGAAGAAAAGCAGAAACACAATGAGAAATTAGAATGTGAAGTAGTGAGTCTAAGAAAATAACTTGAGAAAGTAAAGACTCTGAATCTTAGATTTGCTAAAGGATCTGAAACCTTAGATGAGATTATCAAGGTACAACGGTCTCCTCTTATAAATACAGGTCTTGGATATACCAGAGAATCTTCTTAGGCTTCAGCACCAAATTATCTAAAAGCCGCTACAGTTGGTTTACAACATTCTACCACTCAGCAAGGGAATAAAGAATATTTACAGGTAAAGCATGATCATCTCAATTCAAAGAACACTAACATGAATATCTTTCAAAGAAACACCAATCAATAGGTAAATTCAAGTAGAAGACTTCATGATCGTAGAAATTTCTTTTTCAATGGACAATGTTTCTCATGTCACAATTTTGGTCATAAAGCTGTTCAATGTGTTTCATATAAAACCATCATGACAAGAGAAGAAAGAAAGAAAAGGATTGATATTGAAACAAAGAAGAATACATATAACAACTTTTATCCTCTTCTAAATGAAGTTGAATGTGCTTATTGCAATAATTTTGGCCATGAAGAATCTGAATGTAGGAGAAAAGTTCAGCCAAAAGAGCATCTTCCTTCAAAATCCAAGGTATGGAAAAAGAAGGAATTACAGGTTGAAAATTGTGGCATAGTGTTATTTGCAGAAGGTGAAGAAAATAAATGGTACATTGATAGTGGATGCTCAAGACACATGACAGGTGATAAAAACAAACTTCATGCATATAGTGCTCTAGAAAAGGAAAAGAAAGTTACCTTTGGAAATGATACTCCTACTGTAATTAAAGGAAAAGGGTCTGTGTTTCTAAGAGAAAAGGTGAAGGCTAATGATGTCATGTATGTGGATGGATTAAGGCATAACCTATTAAGTGTAAGTCAAATGTGTGATCAAGGAACTGAAGTTGTCTTTAGTTCAAAAGAATGTGTGGTTCGTGACCTTGATACAGGTAAAAAAATTATAAAAGGAAAAAGAACTCCAAGCAACTTGTATGTATTGAAGAACTGCAAATAACAATGTTACTTGAGTAAATATTCAGAAAACTGGCTATGGCATAGAAGGTTGGGGCATCTAAGCTTCTATCAAATAAAAAAATCAAGCAGACTTAATGTTGTTTGTGGTATTCCCAATATTACTATACCTGAAAGTATCATATGCAAATCCTGTCAATTTGGTAAGCAAACTAGAGCACAATTTAATGCCAAGGAAGGATCATCAAGTAAGCCTCTTGAACTCATTCATACTGACATATGTGGACCTATGAGGAAAAAGTCACCACGTGGTGAAGAATACTATATCTTGTTTATTGATGATTTCTCTAGGATGTGTTGGATTGGGTTGATTAAACACAAAGATGAAGCATTTGAGAAATTTCAGGTCTTAAAGGCACTGGTTGAAAATGAATTAGATCTAAAAATCAAGTGTCTTATATCTGATCGAGGAGGAGAATATACATCAGATGAATTCCTTGAATTTTGTGAACAACATGGCATAAAAAGACAGTTGTCTGTAGCTGGCACTCCACAACAAAATGGCGTAGCAGAAAGAATGAATAGAACAGTTCAACAAATGGCCAGGGCCATGCTTGATGATTCCGGAACACTTGACACTTTTTGGGGAGAAGCAGCACATACAGCGGTAAATATTCTTAACAAGGCACATGTTCATGTAAATAGTGATAAAACACCATATGAACTCTGGTATGGTAATCCTCCCACTGTGAAGCATTTTAGAGTTTTTGGAAGAAAATGCTTTATCAAAAATAATGATGAAAAACTTGGCAAGTTTGAACCTAGAGCAGATGAAGGAATACTTCTTGGATACTCCTCTAGGAGTAGAGCATATAAATGTTACAATAAAAGACTTCGAAAGATTGTGGAATGTATTGATGTTGTTATTGATGAGTCTCCTGCAGCCCCAAAAGAAGAAAAACAAACAACAAATGAAGACGATGGTGACTTATGTACTTCTACATCAAATAGCAATGATATAGATAGTGAACCCAATGAAGAACCTGAAGATAATTTATCTGAAAAGTTTCCATCCATATATGTTCAAAAGAATCATCCAGAATCTCAAATTTTGGGAGATAAGGGATCAGGTGTACAAACAAGAAGGACTCTTGTGGGATCTTCCAGCTATCTGGCATTTCTATCAACTATTGAACCTCACAATGTCAATCTAGCTAGCAAAGATGAATTTTGGGTTCAAGCCATGAATGAAGAGCTGGATCAAATTGAAAAGAATCATACTTGGGAATTAGTACCAAGACCTCATAACAAAAATGTCATTGGAACTAAATGGATATTCAAAGACAAGTTAAATGAGAATGGGGATGTTGTAAGAAACAAAGCTAGACTTGTTTGCAAGGGGTATACTCAACAAGAAGGTATAGACTTTGAAGAAACTTTTGCTCCTGTAGCTAGACTTGAAGCCATAAGAATGTTTCTTGATTTTTCAAGTTTTCAACAAATCAAAGTTCATCAAATGGATGTTAAATCTGCATTTCTCAATGGTGATCTAGAAGAAGAAGTTTATATAGAACAACCAGAAGGATTCATTTTGGGAAATGATGAAAATCTTGTTTGTAGACTTAAAAAGGCTCTATATGGTCTCAAACAAGCTCCAAGGGCTTGGTACTATCGTCTTGACAAATATCTTCATCAACAAGGATTTTCAAAGGGGTCTGCCGATAGCAACTTATACACAAAAATTGAAAATGATAAACTATTGATTGTGGTTGTATATGTTGATGATATCATTTTTGGGAGTAACGAAGAATCTATGAGTCAAAAATTTGCTTCTGTCATGCAGCAAGAATTTGAAATGTCCTTACTTGGGGAACTAACATTCTTTATTGGCTTGCAAGTGCATCAAACTGCAGATGGTATATTCCTATCACAAGCAAAATATCTTAAGCAAATTCTGAAGAAGTATGGCATGGAAGAATGCAAACCTGTAAGTACACCAATGATAACCGGATGCAATCTCAGCTCTCATGATGATTCTCCCACGGTGAATCAACCAGAATACAGATCAATGATAGGAAGTCTACTTTATCTCACTAGGACTAGACCAGACATTATGCATGCAGTTGGGATTTTTGGACGATTCCAAGCTAATCCAAAAGAGTCTCACCTTCAGGCTGTCAAAAGAATATTCAAATATCTACAAGGAACTCAAGACTTTGGACTATGGTATCCAAAGAATGCCGATCTTACTCTTCATGCTTACACTGATGCAGATTGGGCTGGAAATGTTGATGATCGGAAAATCACTAGTGGTGGTGCATTCTATATGGGGCCCCGGTTGGTATCTTGGTTCAGCAAGAAGTAAAGCTCTATTGCCTTATCTACAACAGAAGAAGAATATGTGGCTGCCGCATCATGTTGCACTCAACTTCTTTGGATGAAGCAAACCTTACAAGACATTCAAATCAAATTTTCACCTCCTATTTCCATTATGTGTGATAATACAAGTGCCATAAGTATCTCAAAGAATCCTATTATGCATTCCAAGACCAAGCACATTCCCATCAAGTATCATTTCTTACGTGAACAAGTGCTTGAACAAAAGGTGAAGTTGGAGTATGTTCCCTCCAAAGAACAAGTTGCTAATATATTTACCAAACCTCTGCCCAAATTCATAAGATTAAATTGGATACGCGGGTTTCCTGAAAGACAGTCGTGTATATACGCGAGTTTATACAAAGAAAACCGCGTATAGTTAGTTGCTGACAAATTTTACTTGGGGTCAGCATTCTTCAGCACAGCTGCAGTGCTGTTTGGTATCTCTGATGCTGTATGGTATCTCTGATGATGTTTCAGCTCTTATATCTCTGTTTCATTCTCTGATATTGGGTAAATATGCCTTGATGATTGGTTGTTGAAAGTGTTCAGGGGGAGCAATGTATGATGATTCCCATGGTTGGTTTTGGTAATTCTGGTTATGTTTATTTTTGACAGTGCATCTGATGTGACAAAAGAAGACAGGTACAGGTGGTACAGATTCAGGGGGTGAAGAAGGAGTGTGAAATTTTCAGTTTTTCACTTTCCATACGTGGGTTTCATGAAGCAAAGTCGCGTATACATGCGAGTTCCAATGGAGACAAAAGCGTATGCTTTTCTGTTAAGGAAAACAGTGAGATGGCTCAAGAACAGGAGCACAGTTTCAGGGGGAGCATTAGCCTTGGTGAGTGTAATACATTGTTGGCATTATGATGATTCTGAAATGTGATCTCTTTCTTGAGGTCTTTTTGGTAGTGGTCATAAAAAGTCATATTTGTAACTTGATGGAAAGGTCATGATGAGACCTATGATGTAAAATTGTAATAATATTCGTGATGATGTAAGGACTTGTTCAAATGTGTAAACCTTCTTGGTTGGGTAGTTGAGTCAAATTGTGTAAACACACTTGGTTGGGTATTTGAGTCTCATATGTAAATCCACTTGGTTGGATCTTTGATGTAAGTATGAGTCCTTGGTGATAGGAAGGTCATAGAGTCATGTACTTCATTGAAAAAATATGTTTTAAGATTCAGCATGAACTCAGGGGGAGCATGGTAACTTTAGTGCACATCAGATCTATAGCGCTCTTCTATCTACATGAGGAGAAAACAACCTTGTGTTGGCTTTGATCCGCCCTTTGCCCTTGATGTCAAAGGGGGAGAGTGACATGGTGTTTGAATAGGGGAGAATATAATTATGCTTAATGTATCTATCTATTGTGATCGTGATCAAACACCATCATGGTTACCATCAAGTCCAAAGGGGGATATTGTTGGCAATATGATGCAGAGTGTTGTCCTTGATGGCAACCTACTTGATAAAGTTGATGGAAACCTACTTGATGAATTTGTCCTTCATGGCAAAGGAATTGGAAAAGAAGGAGCAGAGATAGAATGGGAGAAAAGAGTATAAAGGCGCAGCAGAGTTTTGGTGAACAGCAACATGAATTCAAAAAGAATGAGACATGTAAGGATGAATGAATTTTCATTATGGTAATAGGAAGTGGCATTTTACAGTGGATTGAAGACAGTTGTAGTTCCAGACTACGGAGGAGAAGAGTTTATTTAAAAACATTCATTTCAGGCGTTTAAGCCCTCAACAACCAAGTATGAAGAAAATTGAATAAAACAGCGGAAGGACTTTAAATCTTTGAAAGCGGCAGGACAAGTGGTCCCTACCACTTGAGCGCAAATCACAAAGCGCAATTTTGAAGTTTCAAGTGTCTTGTTGATATGGATTATTTGCGATATGCGATCACATGATCGCACGATCGCAAATATCAAAATGCCGTCGCAAATCACCGCCTAAACTGCAGTTTGGTGATTGTTGTGATATGCGATCATCGCACATCGCATAATTGCATGGTATATATATATATATATATATATATATATATATATATATATATATATATATATATATATATATATATATATATATATATATATATATATATATATATATATATGCGTTGATTGAATGTTACGATATGCGATCATTGCAATATCTCAATATCGCATATTTGTTATTTCTGCCATATGTTTCCACCGGTTCTAAGTTGCGATGCGATGTCGTGCCATTGCATATCTCACATCGCAAATGGCCAACTGCGATGTGGGCCCAAGGTCAAAGAATGAAATTTGATTAAAATTTTATTGAAATCTAAGGTTACGGGGGCAGTGTAAAGTTTTAAAATAACCATTGGGGTTATAGTTATAATATTATATGGCAGAGATAAAAGACTATCTTTGGGACGATTCATGCATGGAAGAATGAAGGTTGGGGTTTTCAATTTAAATTGGCTCAATTTTTAATACGCTGGATTATCTATTGTGACCCCATCCAGGAATACCATTAGCGGTTCGTGGTTTTGACTCATGGTTTTACTAAAGGCAACATCTATATAAAGTGATGAGAATTATGAAGAAGGTGTGCGTGTGAAAAAGGGTTGATAATAAACGAATCTCTTTTAGAGATATCTGTATGAAAGAAAAAAGAAAAAAAACTCTGATACATCTAAATCTATGGCGCACTTGTGAATATGATGATCAAGATCTTTAATCAGATGGTGATTAATTCCTGGTTCAATCGACTGACGAAATCTTGAAGAACGCATAAGGGATGTGAATGAATACTTCGCTTTGAAGTATATCTATATGGAATGGGTAACAGGTTGCTGATAGATCTGAATTCTTAATACACCTATGAAGAAAATGATGAAGAGAGATCTATAGATCTGAAATGTATATGTATTTCCTAGATCTGATTATGGAATGTTTAGATCTTAGATGAGGCGAACATTGTCTGAAGTAAAGGGTAAAATCTGAGCAATATATCTGTTTTGAAGAATTGTGCTGCCCTAAAATGATTAAAGATCTATACGCAGGTTTGTGGCAGAGAACTGAAATGTGTGCAGATGCATACGCAGTCTAAAAATTGATGAAACATGGTCCATGAGGTTCTGAAGGTTGAAGCCTTCAGTCAGGGGGTTGTAGCTCCCTTCCAGGAGAGGCTGGTAAACGAGAGCAAGGGGTTGTAGCTCCCTTCCAGGAGAGGCTGGTAAACGAGAGAATGTTGTAGCCTTCTGCAGGTGGGTGCCTGCGTGTTGGTATGAGTCTGCACTAGCATAAAATTGTAAGAAGTTTTCTCTATAATAAATATTGAAGACAGAGATTACAGCAGCGGTGGTTTTCTCCCAAATTGGGTTTCCACCTTAAATCCTGGTGTTCATATGTGTTGCTTATGTTTTGTTATTTCTGTTCATGCTTACTGCTTATGAATGATGCAATGATCTAACTAAAGACATAATAATATCTCTGGACATACAAGTTGGATGCAGTAATGTAACATATGGCTTTAAGGGAAGGAAAACCAAAAATTGTCAGTCAACTCTAAATACTGATTCACCCCCCCCCCCCCCCCCTCAGTATTTTTCCCAACACAAAGAGCACCATGTGTATCAAAACCACAAAGAAGCAGTGATTACAAAGGAAGAAAGTGATTGGGGAAAAGAGTTTTTATCAGTTTATAAGAGGTTTTCTCAACTCTTAAAACAATGATTTCAAAGAAGAAGTAATTAAGAGGAAGAGTATTAGTGTCAAAGGGAAAGGGGACTTGTCTTCATAAACCACAAATAAGATTTTATTAAAAGCCCTTTGCTCACAACAAAGTTCATAAGAAGGGAGCTTGTTTTCACTTAAAAAAAACTTTTTTGACAACTAGGGACAAACTTAGTCTTGAAAGGATGATAAAGTGTTTTTGGTTGAGGACCTATTTCAGTGAAAATTTGAACAATTTGTCTTGGTGAGTCAGTAAAGGGTATCAGAAGCAAAAATTCCTCCAAGGAAGGGCAAAGTGACAAAAATCAAACTATTAATGATGAGTGACAAAGTAAAGAGTCTAAACATGGCAGTGAGGAGGAAGAACATAATGGAAGCCAACACAAAAGTAAGCATAGCAGTCATAAAGAGGAACAAAGTGGCAGCTAGTATACTAATGATGAGAAGCATGATATCCCTCAAGCAAGCAATAATGATGGCAAACAAACACAAAACAATGAGCATTCCAAAGGGAACAACATGAAAAAAAGAGAGCAATGCAGCCCAAAGAAAGACATTGGAAACATAGAGCATGAAGAAGATTCTCCAAAGCATGTGCTAGCTGCCTCTCCTAGGCAAGGGGCCATGACTTCTTCGTCAAAGCTAAAATGTCAAACATCAAGGAAGAAAACCAAGAAAAACTCAAAACTTCCCAAAGAGGGTGCCCGGTGAGAAAAGAGGAAAAGGACACATCTAGGCTTGGAATTTTTGCTCGAGCTTCCAGGCATGCTTCTAAGAACCCATGAGGAGCTTGCTCGCCAAAATTGAGAAAATTTTGACAAGATTTTGTTTTTTGTGTTTCTTGACCATAATTGCACATTTTTCAAGGAACTGACATGGGTGCTAGGAGAATCCTAAGCTCATGAAACTCATTTTTTTGGATGGACTAAAATCAGGGGTAGATACTCAGAAAATTTCAGATCCAGAGGATGTGTTTTGATCCCCCAAAGAGGCGAAAAACAATGATTTTTTGACTTTCTGCCTCACATATCGGCAAAAGGCTATTTTTTGGTTTTTTCCACTCAGTTCAGTTTTTGAAATATTTCCATTGATTATTTCGGGAAAAATCAAGTATTTTCAAAAACTAGACATCCAGGGCTTTCGAACGAGCCATCACGGGCCTCATTTTGAGATTGGGAGGTCCCTAAAAAGTTGTCTGCAAAATAGGGAATTTTTTGCTGCTACGTTCCTGTAGCATTTTGGAAAAAGGCAGTTTTCTGTAGTGGCTTATCCAAATGTGCGTTAGGCCTTTTTTAGCCATTGTTAGTAATGAAAATTCAATATTTTTTTCATTTTTTAGCATTTTATAGATATTTTGAAGGTTTTTTTGTGCCTTGTGCTTTGCAAAGCCTAAAGGACAAAATCAGATATTAGTTTTTAGCCTATGAGCTTCTAGTCAATTTTGTGAAGCTTATCTTCTCATTCTCCTATATAACTCATGGAGAATCATTGTAATATTTTTGGTTGAAGAGTTGATAAACAAGCTGGACTTTGAAGAGCTTAAGAACTTGACTGAGTTTAGAGCAATATATGTTATGAGTTTTGATGATCAAACTTGTTTTTTGGAGTGAATAGCTTGACTTGCTTGCCTAGATGATGGAGAGGATCTATGTGCAGGATTACATGGCTTGGTAAATGGTATTGTTCTTCTTTCAGTTATTTTTTCTTAGTTTTCCACATATGTATCCATGTTTCTTGCTTGTTGTAGGTCAGTAAAGAATAGTTTGAGGTATGCCCATGGAGGCTCATCAAATTTCGCGATTCATTACAGCTTCTATGTTTTCATCTTTCTTAGTCATGTCAAAGGATTCTTAACTACCCTTTGGTCCACTAAGAACTTGTTATTTATTTCCTTAATGATTAATATGAAATTCTATCTTTTTTGATTCATGGTATGCCCAGTTACTCATAGCTATTTAAACCTCTTTAAAGAAATATCCTTTGAAGTATTGAATGTCTAGGTTAAATTAGAGAGGTATTGTTTCGATCTTGCCCTCTGTCTATACTTCTAGACTTATTTCAAAGTTCTCATCAGATTTAATTTGTTGCTTAGGAGTTTCCTTTCCACATTTTGAGCTATTGGTTTGTCTTACATGTGTTCTCAACCACTGAAGGTAATTTTCCCACAGTTAGAGGGTCTTATACTCCTATGTGTCACCTGAATGTTTATTTTATGCATCTATCAGTTTGAGTTGGATTCATAGTGATTAATGGTTAGCCTTACCACATGAATACTTGTTGTTTAGACTATTTATGTTTAAGATCCTCTTGTATTGCACCAACTTGATGTTCATTTCACTTCATAAACCACCTGAAATATCCATTCGCTATGCTAAATCGGCCCTGCAGTACATTCTACCCATTTTCTTACATCCTTGGCTTGATTTTGACCCCATATCCCAGTTGATCTCATTTTCTTGTTCTATTTTGACCCACTTGATCAATTTTTCTTCCAAACACACTTAACAACTAGCCTAAAATCTAAACAAACTAAGCGAACAAGCTCACATCCTTCGCTTCATTAGAGAGAGCCCTATCTGTGTCCAGGAAGGCTAGGTCCTAGGGCTCTAAAGATTGGTTTGATGTTACTCCAGAATTTGGTCCGTCAATCTGCCAAATCATGGGAACCTAACACTTTCCACAATGTTTCAAACTTTCCTAGGCCTAGGGCTTCTTTTGCAACATCGTAGCAAAGGAATAACTCTACCTCGGTAAATGAACGAGGGTTGATGTTGCGATCAAATGATAATTTCACCTGCTTCTTATGGGCCTCGTTATGTTTCAAGGACTGTCGTCAACTTTCGTCAATGAACTCTAATTGTACCAAGAATTTCTCTAGAGGCTAGATGTCATCAAGGAGTTCGACGGCGGTGTGTAAATTCGAGATCTCCAGTTCTATGGGAATCATAGCTTCTACCCCGTACACTAGATGGAAGGATGTGAACCCCATGGATGTTTCCATGTCTACGTCGTATGCCCACAGGGTGGAGAAAAGCATGTAGTGCCATTTGTTTTGTGGTTATTCACCCTACGCTTTAACATTGTTTTGAGGACTTTGTTCACAGCTTATACCTGTCCATTGGATTGGGGGTAGTATGGTGATGAAAATTCATGTGTGAATATGATATGGTGAGATAGCTCTTGGAAAAATTACTTTTCAAAGTGTTTCCCATCATCGGAGACTAACTCTTTGGGTATGCCGAACCAAGCAATGACATGGTTAAACAAAAATTGTGTAGCAGTTTCTGCGGTATTGTCATATGTGGGCATAGCCTCTGCCCACTTGGTGAAATAATCGAAAACTATGATAATGTATTTGTGATTTCCCGACGATGTTGGGTTGCAAGTCATGAAGTTGATCCCCCATTTACAAAAGTTACCAGCTACTATGACTGGGTGCAGGGGAGCGAGAGGGGCTCTTGCCTTGTGAGCGAAGCATTGACATCGTTCGCACCTCTTGACTACTGCAATGCAATCACAGAATAAAGTGGGCCAAAAATATCCTACTCGTAGGAATTTTTTGGCAGTGTCCATTCCGTAGAGTTGGCCACCGCAAGCTTCGATATGGCAGTCATTAAGGGCTTGTTTTGCTTGGTCGTGGGTAAGGCATCGACGTAAAATGGTGTTGATGCCTCGTCAGTATAAGACATCTCCCATAAGGAGGTATCAAGGGGCCTAGTGACGAAGGTGCCAACGATCGTCACGAGTAAGATGGGGTCTGAACTTTTGGTTTTGTAAAAAGAGAAGGATATCTTCGTACCAAGGGTCTTCAGTTGCTACAAGGAAGAGATGTTCATCCAGTAGCGAATTGTTTACTAGTGATCCTTTGGTATGACTTGGGAGGTCCGTAATGAAATCTGCTAAGATTAGCGCCTTTTTTCTCTTGGGAGAGAAAAATTGTAAGTCGTATTAAGCAGCATGTGAGCAGATATTTGATGGAGTTAATATCTACGAAAACCATTGTGGTCTTTAAGATGATGTAGTGGTGAATTTTTTGGACAACGTGAATTAGCACTACAGTAGTCTTTTCTTCGGGTTCATATATTAATGTAGGGCCTGATAAGGTTTTGCTGATGTAATATATTACGTGCTCCTTCCCATATGGGCCCTCCTATATCAATGCTCTGGCCAAAATGGTCTCGGAGACTGATAGATACAGGATGTAGTCTTTGTTGTAGTCTGGGGGACTGATCAGTAGTGCTGAAGACAATGTGTCTTTTAGCACGTAAAATTCTTGTTGGGATTGGTCATCCCATTTGAATGGGATGTCTTGGCATAGGAGGCACAATAATTCTTGAGCACAAGTGGTGTAATCTGGAATGAAACGTCTCAGAAAATTGGCCTTTCCCTGCAAAATTTGTAGTTGCCTGAGGGTTCGAGGTGGAGATACCTCTTTGATGGCTTGGACCTTGAGGGGGTCCACTAGAATCCCGTGCCGAGACATGATAAAACCTATAAGTATTCCTGTTGTGATGCAAAATATGCACCTGAGAGGGTTCAAGCATAGGTTGTACTGCAGCATCGTTGGAATACCAGTCGCAAATCCTCAAGGTGATCTGAGCACTTCTTGGATCAGACGGTGATATCATCCAAGTAGGTGAGGATAAGGTGTGCCAAATCATGAAATATATAATTCATGGGCCTCTAGAAGGTGGCTCCAGCGTTCTTTAGGCCGAATGGAATTACCTTGTATGCGAATGTGCCCCACAGGGTAGTGAACACGGTCTTGTACCATTCAGTATGGCGGATTTGAATTTGATTGTACCTAGAGAATCCATCCATGAAGGATAGGGCCTCGTGACCTGCAAAAGCATCAATGACTTGTTCAATAAATGGGGTAGGGTAATTTTCCTTGGGACATGATTTTTTCAAAACGTGAAAATTGGTGCAAATGCGTATGGTGCCCTATTTTTTCATGATGGGAAAAGGGTTGGAAACCCAAGATGTTTAAGCGATGGGGTAGATAAACTAGACTTTGTGAATCTTGTCAATTTCTCGTTTTATTTAGTCTACCTTTGATGGGTGCATTTGACATTGTTTTTGGCATATTGGTGGTACATCAGGCCATGTGTCAATATGGTGCTCTATGATAGTGGGACTAAGCCCAGGTATCTCTAAGTAGTCCCATGCAAATATATCTTGATACTCTTACAGCAAGTGGGTATATGAGGTTATCTCATTTGGTGAACATGCTGCCCCTAGTGAGATTTATTCAACCTTTCCATAATTTCGAGATATATTCACCTTAATGGTAGGTGAAATGTCTGACATGTTTCCTTCATTGAACGCATCGGGCGTCGGGATGGGGTTCTTGAAGCAATAAAATTTCCGTGATGGAAGGAAATATATTTATTCAATTGCATAAATCTCTTGTTCCCTTGTCTTGTTAGGACTAAATTTTTTTCTAGGGAAAAAAATGATCAGTGAGCATAAATGAGCATTGTATCCCATGCATAATCTGGCTCTGTTATGGCCTCAAGGATGTCCTCATGTGAATGAAATAAGGATCCTAAGGGGGATTGATTATGCACAAGGTCATGAGGAAGAGGTTGAGGCCTTACGGAGCTAATTGATAGACATGAAAAGGATTCCATCATCTATGTGGTGGAATCGGACGCAGTCGACAGGGTGCATATAGATTGGGTTTGCACTATTGTTGGTATAGCTACCCTTGTAGTTGCAGTTGACTTGACACCTGTGGCAGATGAGGAGACAACCTGATTCATAGTTCCAATACATAATGATATGCATTGTATATGGTGTATCGTGTCGTCGAAGATTAGTGGGGGAGGAATTTCCATCATGGGATCTTGCATGGGCACAAGGCTAGATTCCTCGTTAAGCTGAGCACTTTCCTAGAGTTGGAAGTTGTGCCTAGTACAAAGGTGGCTGAATTTTTCCATTAATCAGAATGCCTCTAGTTCGTGGTTATGGTTGGTGCAAATGGTGCATGGTACGACAATTCCCATTGAGTAGATTGTGTGGGAACCAACACTACTCTTTGTCCCAAAAGTGGACGCTCAGAATGGATTAGACATAGGGGAGATGGTCCTTTTCTGCCATTTCTGGGTTTTCGGCTTGGGTATGTCTAACTCTCTTGGGGAGTGTAAACTTAAAGCCGTTATTGCCACTCTAAGCTTGGGGAGGTGTTCACATTTCAAATTATGGTGAATATGTGAGAAGATCCGGCAATAACAGTGCGTGATATTCTCTTGGTTAGAGAGATGTATTTGTGAGAGGGAAGAGACTATGTGAAAAATATTTACAAGGTGCTTCAGTTCTTTGCAATGATTGACCTAGTGGCCAATTCTGTCGCATAGCCCGCATGTTTTCCTAGGTTGAACATGGGTCATGCTTGGTTGGCACATCTTCTTAACTCACCCAATATGGTGGAATGGGTATGGAGTAGACTGCTTGTGGGCGATCTGCCTTCCATAAGGGCTTTGGAGCTCTAGATTGACGAGATCCCAATGTTTCGTCTCTAATAGATGTATCATGTCGATTAGAGGGTGTACTTGCAAGATATATGTATAGTGCTTCTCATGGTGGTTTCCCTGACACACTAGGAAAAAAAACATTACAAGGGGCTTCCCATCTTGTTCGTTTGGCGATGTGATCGGGTACCAGTGGTGTAGCGCTTCTAAGTCAGGCCAAGTGGCGAACACATGATTGTGTTGGTTACATAACGCACATGTTGGTATTCTCCATGGGGGATGGTTGGGGGTGACTAAGGGTTCCCCGACTGGCCACTTTTCAGCTAACAGGAAGAGGATGGATCTACTCATCACATCCTCTTGAGTCATCGAGATATCCATGGACTCAGTATCAAAACCTTTTTCAATGGATAGGTGTACTATGGTTGTGTGTAAGCTATTTAGCACCAAGCGAAATCGAGGGATGTAATGGCATTGCTCTAAAGTGTGGTTGCCAAAACATATTGGACATGCAAACTGTGTTGCTCGCAATCCAACATAATACACTCATTCAATTGGATACCATCTTTGGATGAGTTCTAGGGCTACACATTCATTGATGAAGTGGTCACATTCATCACACAGTCTCCAGCGTATGATAGGGGGATGGAAGATGAACGGGAGTCTTTCTGGTGACTATCGTGCATCCTGCAAGTAGAAAATGATACGAGGTTCTTCTCTAGTTGACTGGATGGAGGGATCCTCTTGATTAGATTTCTTGATGGCATATAAGACGTCCCTGTATCACATAATTTCTAGGAAATTATGGGTGTAATGCCTGTAATAGACATAGATAGCACATGTGTGGTTGGTACGTGGTGTTTTGTCTTGATTTTTGGTGTCTGGTTCCATTTTAAGGGAACTTTTTTTCGCGATATTTTCTGCAGAGCCAAGGAGTGGTTTTGCACCTAGTTAGCTGCTCTGCCAAGGTTTTTTTCCCTTTTTCCGCTGCATCCACATTTTTTCCTCACTACTCCTCCACCCTCATGAGCCTCTGAAGTAGTCTTTACCACATTCACAGGGTTTCTTAACAATTTGTTGTGTTTTTCAGGGTTTAATAGTGGTTGTTCTGAGAATTTCCACAGTCATATTCAGGTGACATCTTAGGCTCGGAGTGACGATTTTGTACCTTAATCCAATGAAGAAAAGGAGCTATAGGTTCTGAAATCTGAGTTTAAATCATTTGGATCATGATCCAAGGTTTAACAGAAACCCTCCAATAGCAGAAAGCCACCTGTATAAACAAAACAAGTAAAGTGTATCAGAGCGAAGAAATTAACGATAGAGGGTGATTAAATCCAAAGCTTGAAGATTAGAGTTTTGATCCAGCTAATAAAGAAATTAAGGCAGTGTTAAGGAATGAAGACCAAAAATGAATATTATGGCTTAATCAAGCCTAAACACTGCTCAAGAATAAATTAAAGTGCTTTAAACTAAATCAGAGGAAAATCTCCCGAAAGGCCTCCACTGCCACATCAGAGGCTATTTATCTTATTCAGCCACCAAAAGTGCCACCTACAGCCTCAATAAATCAAAAGAACCAAGTAGCTTAAAGACAACCAAAATTATTGCCATCCTGCCTAAGTAGCTTAATACTTAATGAAAGCCAATTAATACAGAGGAAATATTAGAAAACTTCTCTATTGAACCCCTCAAAGACAGAGAAGCATTAAATTGTATTAATTGAACTAGAGACCTTTTCTTTCATCCCACCTTCTCTTTTCTTCTATAAATACTTCTGAAGAAAATGAGAATTTGTTGGTTGGTCGGTTGGTCACTAGTTGTAAGACTGAAATTATTTGAAATAATACATAGTCTGTTGAAGTTGAAGAAGAAATTGAAGTCTTGGAAGCTGGATTATGTTGTGACATGCTTGTTCTTGAGAAGGCTACATCATTGGATCCCTGAGCTTGGCTGTTGGTGATGTATTCTAAACTGTCTATTGTTTTTCCTGTTGTCATTATGTTTCATAAAATTCTTACTACAGTAGGATGAAAAGATTAGGCTAAGAAATGACTCCTGGAAGCACCTTAGACCTGTTTATCCTTCACTGTTTTATGTTTTCTTCTGCTAAGGAATTTTAGAGTCTTTAATCATTCTCTTGAATCCTTATGCTTGTTTATTTCTCAAATAGTTCAAATAGTTGGTTCCAACATGATTTATGGTTTTCCCTGCCTGTCTGCTGCCACTTGAAAGCTGTTTTTGAAGTCTCCCTTTGAAGTACCATTGTTTATAGTTGGCCAAAGAGGTATGTTTTGATCATACCCTTTGTTCCTGCTTGAATAGTTGTTTTAAAGGTCTTTATAGTTGTAATCATGGATGTTTAGGAATTCCCTCTTCTATGACTGCAATTATCAGTGAATATTTTATGTTTTCTAAGTCCTTTGAAATAAAATCTTTGAGGAAATAGGATGTGCTCCCGAATCTTAGATTTCATTTTAAAAGTTGTCTTGAAGTCATCATTTGCTTGAAGTGTGGTTTGTAGAATTCATGGTTAGCCCTGTCTATCAAATACCTCTTTATTGTTCAAGTTATGTTTTTAAGGTCCCTTTGTTGATAATTCAAGTTCTCTTTTCAAATCATTAACGTCCATCTCATTCACAAAACTAAAGGATCCTGTGGCCAAGTTAGATTTTCCCTTTGATATCCCATATCCATTTATGAGCTTGTTATTTACTTCTTCTTGACTCCATTTCCCAATGAATCTAACGCTGCTTCTTTCTTTCTATACCGCCTAGACCTTTCATGTTCTGCTATACCAATTCAACCAAGAAAACACTTGCACTTAATAACTAGTCTAAAATCAATACTTAAAAGAAAACAAGATATATCTTTGCAAAACATTTGAGATATCCCTCTCTGAGGACAGAAGGACTAGATCCTGGAACTCTAAAGATTGGTTATGATGTTGCCTTGTCTTTTGGTAAGCCAATCTATCAAAACACAGGACCCCAACATAATGGTGATCACGATGGGACTCTGAGTAAAATACTTAAAAAAAAACACTTATTGTTCAGTGCAGTATAAGTAGATCTCTTCAAGCACTACCAATGCAAATGGTGATCATGATAAGACTCATTTGAATCAGTGAAAACTAAGTAACCCTTAGGATTCTCATAGAGCCTTAACAAACCTTGAAGGAATTAGCTAGCTAAGCCATAAGAGTAAACTTTCTTTGTCTCATCACCATAGCTAAGTGTTGAAACAGATTTAGGACACTCTCATAATCTATAGGACTAAAAAAATTCAGAAAACCCAAAAACATTTCAGATTGGTATTCAAACCTTTTAATGGTGGTGGACCATAAAACATTTTACCTTCTAAGAGCTAAAAATTTCCAGCTGGTGACTCCATTGGCCTCCAATAGGCCTATTACCCCTTCAGTCTTTTTGGACTCCTTTGGGAATGCATTGAGCAAACCCAATCATATTGTTGGTGGATAGAGAAAATTTAAATCATCCACCTGGAGACTCCACACTCTACAATTCCCAAAAGACCAAATGACTCCACTGGTAGAATACCCTGAACTGATTAAACAGATATAGTGACCTCCTTCCTTATTTACAAACATGATTCCAAGGATACAATGAATATATGTCCCAATGAGTAGAGATCATATCCCTGGGTTTCCACACAAGATGCCCCAGGTGAATTCGGATGACAACCTTCTTGTTTTTCAGGGTGAAAATTTTGATAACTCACTATTAAATATTATCAAATTTCACATACATTTATGGAGGTTAAAGGTTGAATGGCATGAAGATTTCCTAATGAAAATGTTCATGTTAACATTAGAAGGAAAAGCTAGGGATTGGTATGAATGGTTGAAATATGGTAGTTTGTTTTCCTTAAAGGACCTTGAATATGTGCTTTATGAGAACTATAAAGAAAACACTACATCATTATCATGGGGTGAAATACATTATGATCCATCACAAAACATCACCCAACACATTATAAACAATGATGAGGATTTGGAAGAAATACATCCTGAAGATCTTTTAATAGCCATTCATGAGTTTAATATCCTATTAAAAAATTATAAGAATATAGATGAATCAATTGAGGAGGAAATCAACCAAGAAATAAAGGACATTCCTTAAGATATCCCTGAAAACCCAAATAATAATTCATCATCCCTTATAGCTAAGGCTCAAGAAGACATCCAGCCTCAAAATCAATCTTCACAAGAGATAGAGAACTGCTATACTCCTATTCAAAGGAACATAGAAACATATTCCCCTTTGACAGAAAAAGAGATAGATCAAATTATTAATAAATAACTAGTCTCTAAAACTTTTTACAAAACAAATACTCTTGCCTATTCACATAGAGAACTTTGTTGTACAGATTTAGAAAGTTCTTTTGTAGATCAGAATAAAGAAGGACTTGTTGATAACCCAATATATCTGATTGGTAGTATTACTTATATTTATGATTTTCCTAACTTTGATCTATCTAGTGATGATGCTCCCCAAACAAAAGTTAATCTTGCAGGACCATCATTAGCAGATTTATGGGATGAAGATCAGTTCCTTCAAAGAAGTGATGAGTCAATGCAGACTATTTATGATACTGATGAAGA
This sequence comes from Pinus albicaulis, assembly GCA_034641835.2. NCBI lineage: Eukaryota > Viridiplantae > Streptophyta > Pinopsida > Pinales > Pinaceae > Pinus > Pinus albicaulis. The sequence goes on from CM076582.1 coordinate 370,188,181, forward strand.
AAGTCATGAAAGCTTGGAAGTAAGTAAAGATTCATTGGATATTTTCTCTACTTCATCTCAGACCATCAGTAATAGTTTCTATGTGATTGGGAATCAACAACGGTTCAGCTCAAAGGTTGAGGAGGAAAGAAATGAAGAAATTTTTGAGTAGGTTGAAACCAAGGAGCCTTCTCTTGAAAAAGAGGAAGAAATTCAACATACCCCTGCTCAAGAATATAATAAACTTTTCACAGAGCTCAGCCCATTAAATCAGAATATTTTGGGACTTCAAGAGGTCAGCACTGCCAAATATGATGAGTCCTCTAGTTCAGATAATAATGAAGATGAGGACGTTTTTCTTTCTCAAGAGAATATTTGTCTTGACCTAGTGGAGAAAAAAGAGATAATCCTGGTTGAAACACATCTTCCAGATACTCCTAACCAGGCCTTATTTCAAGATCCCTATGTAGATTCCTGAAGACATCTGAAGAAGGGATAAAGGTTGCAAACTGTAGGATATCACCAAGTACAACAAAATATTTTAGAACTATTGCTGAGAAACAAATCAAATGGGAATGCCACTGTCTGTCCTACATGCTCAAAGAGACAAGGAAAGACCAGTCATGGAACCATCTAATTCACTGGATGTATTGGAAAAGAGAGTTTGTAGGTTAAAATGTAAATATTCCAAGTTAGATTAGGTTAGATAGGAAAGTCAATAAAGCTCAGTTTTGAGCATTTAGTTAGTTTTTGATTTCTTCTTTGAAGAATACAAATGAGAAAAATACAAAAAAAATAGAAAATAGAGAAAAGAGGGCAGAATGAAAACAAAAAAGGTATAACCCCATAACAAAAAAGAGAGACAAAGTCTGAAAGTGTGCAAGCTCAAAATGCCACTCCCAAATACACATTTCTAGTTATTCATACAGACTAATCATGACTAATTAGCTTTTTAATTTACTACTGATAGGTTAGTGAACTAGATCAGCCAAACAACACAATCTTGGCTTATCAGTAAGGTAGATTAAGATAGAAAAACAGAGGTTCAAACAAATTCAAAACCTGAACCTATGAATTTCAAAAGAATAACGTCTCTAATCAGATTAAATCTTGAGCCAAATATAGAAAGAAAATTGGTTCTAAGAAGCTCAAAACTTGAACTAGGAAAGAAAGAGAAAATAACTCAAACAAATTCAAAACAGAGCTGAAGAATCAATGAAGGATGTTTTTGATTTTCCAGATCTTAAGCCTTCAAAATTTTGTTTTAATTTTCTGCAAATTTTAGTCTATGTGCAACTTGTTTTTATGCCATAGATCACAGTAAGTCAGACTGCTTAATCCTGGCTTGGCTGCTTTTAAATTTCCTATTTTAGAATTTAGAGAATAAAAGTCTATCAGACAGTCTAATCCTGACAGATAGTAGTTAGGTAGAGAAACTTATGAACTCAACTGTTTAATCTGAGTTCATGGAGAAGTAAGGGTAGAAATAGATCAGTTTCATGTTTTTTCAAAAGAATAAAATGATTGATGAAAAGGTTTGCAAGTCCAAATGCACCTTCTGAAGAAAAATGTTAGGAAGTAGGTTGTGTAGGTAGATGTTTGAGAAATACTTTTCTGCTGATATATCAAGTTCTAAGTCATTTTTGTTAGCAACTGATAAAAATATTATCAAAGTGGAAGGCACTGATAAGCTTCTAGAGATAAATTGTCTAAATTTCTTGACACCTTCAAGAAGATGCCATCCTTATGTGGAGCCATTGTTAGCCACCTATAAAAAATTTCCATATCAAATGGTGGCTAAATCCTTTTTAGCCTTCAAGAAACAATTCATGTCCAAATTGTGAGTTATTGAAGTCTTATGATGATCTTTACCCTCTGAGTTAATCTTCACTATTGTTTCACTATTAATCCTAAAGAACCTGATGTTCACCAAGAGAAAACTGCTTATAAAACTCCATTTCTCACCGTTCACCTCTCCATTTCACTCCCACAAACAATACATTTTCATCCTTGTTTCCCTTACAAAATCCCTCAAAAACACCTTCATTTGATTCCTAAATCATCCTAACCCTTTTAAAACCTTATATTTTCCTTTATTTTGGTTTTAAAAACCCCTCCTTTCATCTACCGGAACCCCCATTTAAACTCAAAAACTCTATTTTTGGCCTTAAAAACAATATTTTTACATTACAAATACATTAAGCCCCTAAGAGCTTATTTTATTTAGCCCCTTTCTTCCATACATCTCGAAGCTCCAAAATCGAGTGCTTAAAGGCCTAAAACCCTTTCCGAAACCCCTTTTTCCTCTATTTTTCCTCATTTCCGACGTTATGGTATGAATTAATCTAGACCGTTGATCTCTGTAGATCAATGACCATCGGGCCCCATCCTTCCAGCAGATCATTTTCCCATCCCTTCTCCCCATTTCAAAAAACTCCGCCTTTTCTTGAAATCTCGACCGTCCATCTGAGAAATTTTACAGTCGAGACTTAACCCGATAAAACTAGTTTTTCACTTAAACTTTTACCCCACCACTTAATGTTTTCGCTATGCAAAAATAGAAATTCCGGACCAACCGCTCCTTCCACCCACACACATTGCCTCCTGTCGCGTGCGATCCGCACCTTCAGATCTTCTGTCGATGATCCAACGGTTGATACTCCATATCACAAAATCTTTGTGCCAGAGGTTTAATGCACAATTTTTTTTCGAAATAGGTGGTATTTAAAGGGACAAGTGTCAAGTGATGTATGGAATCGCATTTTTTCAGGCAATACTACCTACCCCCCATTTCATTTTGCGAAAACCATCCCCGGTTTTCCACCATACCGTTGCCCTCCTCAATGTCATTTTCACTTTTAATCTCAGTCGTCGATCTCTGAGATTAAATATCTTGTGTTATATCGAAACCCCACTTATTTTCCCTTCATCTATTCTCCCAAGAGACTTCATCGAAAGATCTCCATTGTTGATTATCATAAGCCAACGGCTCCGGTTCGCCGTCGCGCCCAAATGTTGTGTAACCAGCTCCAAAAAGAAAAAAAAAGAGATATCAACGCCTTAGAAATGAGCCACTTCGAGGGGAAACCTCCAATAAATTACATAAATGAACAATTCTTGGATGATACAATTCACAAAACCTCCTTTCTATATATAGGAGTCCATGGGGCCATAATGTAATCCTAGTGGGCCACAATGTAATCCTAGCCGACCTAACAATAATAATTTAAGGGCACAATAATAATAAAATGGGGTTTACAAGGGTACAATAATAACAATAAGGGGGTTACACTAACAACAATAAGGGACTATACTAGTAATATAGGGACCTAACATGCCCCTCTCCTTCAAAAAAAATGTTGTCCTCAATGCTTGAGTAGCTCTGGGTGCTTTTGTATAAAATTCTCATCCTCCCATGTAGAATCTTCAGTGGGTAAGTTCTTCCACTTGATGAGATACTCTGAAATTGATCGATTCCGTAGTTGTCGAGTTCTTGTTTCCATGACCGCTTCTGGTTCCAATATGATTTTTCCTTCCTCGTCAAGTTCTGGCAATATTGTTTGAACTGGAAGATTTTCTCCTATAACCTTCTTTAAGCATGAAACATGGAAAACTGGATGTACTCGCGAAGAAGCAGGAAGCTCCAATTTGTATGCCATAGTACCAATCTTTTGCAACACCTTGTAAGGACCATAGTACTTTGGCGATAATTTATTATCCTTCTTTGCTTGCTTGAGGGACATTTGTTTGTATGGTTGTAGCCGTAAAAATACCCACTCTCCTACATCAAAACTTCTCTCGCTACGATGTTGATCTGCCTGTTGTTTCATTCGATTTTGTGCCAAATTCAGGTTATCCTTTAAGAGTTGGAGAACTTCTTGCTGATGCTCGATGTGATCTTCCATTGCTTGAACCTTCGAATTTTCCCTTAAAGATGATGTGATGGATGGTGGATGATATCCATGAAGTGCCATAAATGGGGTCATTTTTGCTGCAGTATGGAAGGAAGTGTTATACCACCATTCAGCGAGAGGTAACCACTTGACCCATTGTGTTTGTTTATCAGATACAAAACAACGAAGATATCCTTTCAAACATTTATTTACTATCTCAGTTTGACCATCAGATTGAGGATGATAAGATGAGCTATGAGCTAATTGAGTACCCAAACAAGAAAATAACTCCGTCCAAAAATTCCCAGTAAAAATGGGATCTCTGTCGCTCACAATAACCCTTGGGCTTCCATGTAGCTTTTGAATTCTATCCATAAATGTAGTAGCAACTGTACTTGCTTTAAATGGATGAGATAATGCACAAAAGTGTGCATACTTGGTAAGTCTATCAATTACCACCATGATGACATTGTTTCCTTTGGACTTAGGTAAACTTGTGATAAAATCCATTTAAATCTCCTCCCAACGTTGACTTGGAATGGATAAAGGTTGTAGAAGTCCCGGGGTCTTAATTGTCTCAACTTTATTCTGTTGGCAAACCAAACATTCATTCACAAACTTTTGAATATCAGATTTAAGGCCATCCCAAAAAAATTCTTTCTTCACCCTTTGGTAAGTTTTAAAAAATCCGGAGTGTCCTCCTAAAGGAGAAGTGTGTAATTCCAGAAGAATCTTTTGTTTTAGTTGGGAATTCTTACAAAGATATAAGCAATATTTGTACCATAAGGAATCATTTTTCCAACTAAATGTATCAGATGTACTAGGATCTTGCTGCAACTTTTGAATGAGTGTCCATACATCTTTTTCCTTCTTCCATTCATCTCTTTCTTCGGTTATCCAATCTGGTTGGATAATAGAAATAGCACAAAGCAATGCTTCCACCTCTTCATTCTTTCTTGAGAGTGCATCTGCAACAACATTAAGCTTTCCTTTTTTGTAGATTATTTCAAAGTCATAACCCAATATCTTTGTGACCCATTTTTGCTGCTCTTCTGAAGATAGTCTTTGTTCCAAAAAGTGTTTAAGACTATCATGATCAGTTTTTACCTTGAAGTGTCTTCCCATTAGGTAAGTTCACCATTTCTTTAGTGCATGCAGTAGTGCTAACATTTCCTTCTCATAAATAGGTTTTTGTAAATACTTTCCTTTGATTGGACGACTTTCAAAAGCAATGGGTCTTCCTTCCTGCATTAAAACAGCACCAATTCCATTTCCTGAGGCATCACATTCCACAATAAAGGTTTTTGTGAAGTCTGGCGTAGCTAAGATAGGTGCTAGGCACATTGCCTCTTTAAGATGTTCAAAGGCCTTAGTTGCTTCAGGAGTCCATGAAAATGCATCTTTCTTCAATAATGTTGTTAGAGGTGCTGCTATTCTCCCATAACTCTTAACAAACTTGCGATAATACCCTGTTAACCCGAGAAATCCTCGCAACTGCTTTATGGTTGTGGGGACTTTCCATTCCTTAATGGCTTTAATTTTGTTAGGGTCTATTTTAACACCCTCGTGAGATACAATATGACCCAGATATTCCACCTCTTGTACTCCAAAGAAACATTTGGATGTTTTTGCATATAATTGTTTCTCCTGCAATAGTTTGAGCACACTATCAACATGTTGAACATGATCCTTCCAAGACCCTCTGTAGATTAGTATATCATCAAAAAATACTAGCACAAATTTTCTAAGGAAGGGTTTGAAAATGGAATTCATCAACCCTTGAAATGTAGAAGGTGCATTGGTAAGGCCAAAGGCATGACCAAAAATTCATAATGACCCTCATGAGTTCGAAATGTTGTTTTTGGAATATCTTCAGTCTTCATTCTAATTTGATGATATCCTGAACGAAGATCCAACTTGGTAAAATAAATTTCTCCATGTAATTCATCCAATAATTCATCAATCACAGGAATGGGAAATTTATCTTTAATGGTGAGCTTATTGATATCCCTATAATCCGGACACATTTGCCATGATCCATCCTTCTTGTGTACCAATACTACAAGAGCAGAGAAATAACTTTGACTAGGTTGAATTATACCCGCCTCTAACATTTCTTCAATCATACGTTCAATTTCACTCTTTTGGACGTAAGGATATCTATAAGGCCTGATGTTTGGAGGAAAAATTCCTGGAATCAAATGAATAGCATGACCATGATCATGAATAGGTGGGAGTCCTTTGCGAGTTTCAAACACCTTGGAATGATTGTCCAATACTTGTTGGAGATCTGTAGGAATAGATGATTTTGATGTTGGAACTTCTAGTGAGCATAATTTTGCAATTACGCCTCGTTGTTATTTCTTTAGAAGCTTTGTCATGACATTAGAGCTTATTATCCTTCATGGCTTTCCTACAATACCTCGTAATTCAACTTCCTTTCCTTTTGAAAAAAATTTCAAGAAAAGTTCTTGAAAATTAAAAGCTACCGTCCCCAAAGATTGTAATTATTGTACTCCTAGTACAACATCAGCACCTCCCATAGGAATGGAAAGAATTGGACTAGTCAATACATATTCCCCCATGGTTAGCTTGATATTATGGCATTTCCTAGAGCAATTTATAGTTCCTCCATTTGCAACCATCACTTGGCATTCTGGTGCTGCGTATAGGAAACAATTTAATTCCTTGGCTACCTTACAATGAATAAAATTATGGGTGCTACCTGAATCAATCAACACTATTACCTTTTTCTTCTTGATTTGTCCTTCTATCTTGGGAGTTTGAGGAGTGGTAATTCCTGCCAGTGCATTACATGATATGGTCGGATTCATTTCTTCCTCTTCTAGGGCTGGTTCCTGGTGTATATCCTCTTCTTGTTCAATTTCTTCGTCCTCTTCACAATCTATGTAAAATAATTTCTTCTCAGCACACTTATGACCTTTAGTGTATTTTCTATCACAACTATAGCAAAGCCCTTTTTCTCTTTTTCTTCCAATTTTTGTGGTGTCAACCTTGTAGGTTGTGGAAATTTAGGCGTAGCAACACTTCCTTCTTTATAGAATTGAGTGGTAGGCTTCCTTGTCGCCATAATTTTACATTCAACTTTTCTTGCCAACCTGAATGCCTTCTCCAATGAATCGGGTTCCAAAACACGAACTTCATGTTGGATGTTATCCTTTAGAGTACCTAAGAAGAGATCAATCCTGTGTTCCTCTGGAATATTAGTTACCCTTATATTCAATTTTTGGAAGTCCTCAATGTGCTGCCCCACTAAACCCTTTTGTTTGAGATTTATCGATTGGCTAAAGAAGGTGTTGCTCTTTGTATCCTCATAATGTGCTATCATTTCCTCCGTAAAAATTGACCAAGTGACAATTTTTTTACGGGAGCAAAGCCATTGATACCATACAAATGTATTTTGTTCTAAATGTAAAGTTGCAATGCGTACCTTTTGTGTGTTTTGTACGTTATGGAGATCGAAATATTGCTCCATCTGTAGTATCCATGTTACAGGATCCTTTCCATCAAACTTCCTCATATCCATCTTTGGAATATGGTGGTTCTTCCCGCAAACATTAGAGTTTATGAAATCACAATTAACATTTATTTTTTTCTCATCATGAGGTTCTTCTACTATCTTTTCACCATTAGGAAACCTTTCTTGTATCAACTTTGTCAAACCTTCCATGTCTGCTTTTAGAAAATTCTTCATGTTTTCCATTTTCTCATCGATCTTAGCTTCCATGTCATCCATCTTAGATTCCATGCCAGCCTCCATGCCATCCATATTATATTGCATGCCATCCATATTAGCTTGCACTCCATCCATCTTAGCTTCCATGCCTTTCTTCAAAACTTCCATTTCATTTTTTGTTGCTCTTTGCGAGAGTGAAATTTGTTGCACTTGCTCTTGTAATTTTGATAGATCATGTTGCAATTCTTTGTCTTCATGAGTCATAGTAGAGCTTTCCAAAGGCTTAATGGGTGTTGAATTATTTTTAGGGGCCATTTTATAATCCAATACTGATATCTATTCTACAATATTCCCTTGCAATCAATTCAACTTGATTCTTCAAACAAGACTTATGCATTTCGGAAAAAAAATACACACCTTTTACTTTATTTTGAGGAGCTCGATATTGAAATTCTATTATCTCTGTGATTGTGGCTCTTCAATATCTGAAATTAGGCACTTAAGTAGCCCTACGAATTATATTTTGAATGCCACAGGTCTGACTTGATTTGGATTCTCAAGACAAAGTTGTGTCCAATCTCCCACAATGACCTAATTATGGACTGGTTCAGTAGAGCGAACTTGTACGACTTTTCACGTGTCATGTTTCATCCTTTGTCTCTGAAATTGATATCTACAAAACTGCAGTCCATTTGATTGCAACAAATTTTTATGGCACTCCAATCCGATGTTCAGAGAGAGAGTTATTGAAATTTTCCCACGATTACCTTTTTTAGATGAAATTCAAGAGCCTGAAAAAGCACTACCTTCCACAGATCATATCTCCAAAAATATTGTGAACCAAGCTCTGAAATTTTTTGACGAGTTTCCTTAGGATTTCAGCTTCGCACCATAAATATTTCAGATTTTTAACCTCAGTAGAAAAAAATTTATAGTGCAAATGCCACGATGACTTGTTTAGGAGCCTGAAAAAAGACCTAACTTCCACAGATCATATCTACGAAAATATTGCGAACCAAGCTCTGAAATTTGTAGACAATCTTCCTCAGGATTTCAAGCCTACACCCTAAAATTGACACGACTATGCGTATCAAGTTATAGCGAAAATTCTATGATGACCTGTTTGGAGCAGCGAAACCCTAGAATCCAAAGCTCTGATACCAAATGTTGTGTAACCGGCTCAAAAAATAGAAGAAAAGAGATATCAACGCCCTATAAATAAGCCACTTCGAGGGGTCAACCTCCAATACATTACATAAATGAAAATTTCTTGGATGATACAAATTACAAAACCTCCTTTCTATATATAGGAGTCCATGTGGCCATAATGTAATCCTAGTGGGCCACAATGTAATCCTAGCCGACCTAAAAATAATAATTTAAGGGCACAATAATAACAAAATGGGGGTTACAAGGGTACAATAATAACAATAAGGGGTTTATACTAACAATAATAAGGGACTATACTAGTGATATAGGGACCTAACACCAAACCTCCATTTGCACTCGGTTAGCTGCTCTGCCAAGGTTTTTTTCCCTTTTTCCGCTGCATCCACATTTTTTCCTCACTGCTTCTCCACCCTCACGAGCCTCTGAAGTAGTCTTTACCGCATCCACAGGGTTTCTTAACAATTTTTTGTGTTTTGCAAGGTTTAATAGTGGTTGTTCTGAGAATTTCCACAGTCACAGTGAGGTGAAATTTTAGGCTCGGAGTGACGATTTTGTGCATTAATCCAATGAAGAAAAGGAGTTGTGGGTTCTGAAATCTGAGTTTAAATCATTTGGATCATGATCCAGGGTTTAACAGAAACCCTCCAATAGCAGAAATCCACCTGTATAAACAAAACAAGTAAAGTGTATCAGAGCGAAGAAATTAACGATAAAGGGTGATTAAAGCCAAAGCTTGAAGATTAAAGTTTTAGTCCAGCTAATAAAGAAATTAAGGCATTGTTAAAGAATGAAGACCCAAAATGAAGACTATGGCTTAATCAAGCCTAAACATAGTTGAATAATAAGTTAAAGTGTTTTAAACTAAAATTGAGGAAAATCTACCAAAAGGCCTCCACTGCCACATCAGAGGTTATTTATCCTCTTCAGCTACCAAAAGTGCCACCTACAGACTCAATAAATCAAAAGAAGGAATAGTAATTTCCTTAGTCAGTGATATTTTTGTTAAAGACATCCAAAGTTATTGCCAGCCTGCCTAAAGAGTTTTAAATTCAACAAAATCTGCCAAGTAGCTTAATACTTAATGAAAACCAATTAATACAAAGTAAATATCAGAAAACTTCTCTATTGAATCCCTCAAAGACAGAGAAGCATTAACTTGTATTAATTGAACTAGAGACAATTTCTTTCATCTCACCTCCTCTTCTCTTCTATAAATACTTCTGAAGAAAATGAGAAGTTATTGGTTGGTTGGTTGGTCACTAGTTGTAACACTGAAATTCTCTAAAATAATACATAGTCTGTTGAAGTTAAAGAAGAAATTGAAGTCTTGGAAGCTGGATTATGTTGTGACATGCTTGTTCTTGAGAAGGCTCTACCATTGGATCCCTGAGCTTGGCTATTGATGATGTATTCTAAATTGTCTGTTGTTTTTCATGTTTTCATTATGTTTCATAAAATTCTTACTACAGTAGGATGAAAAGTTTAGGCTAAGAAATGACTCCTGGAAGCACTTTAGACCTGTTTATCCTTCACTATTTTATGTTTTCTTTTGCTAAGGGATTTTAGATTCTTTAATCATTCTCTTGAACCCTTATGCTTGTTTATTTCTCAAATAGTTCAAATAGTTGGTTCCAACATGATTTATGGTTTTCCCTGCTTGTCTGCTGCCCCGTGAAAGCTTTTTTTGAAGTCTCCCTTTGAAGTACCATTGTTTATATTTTTCAAAAGAATTTTCGTTTGATCATACCCTTTTTTCTTACTTAAATAGTTGTTTTAAAGGTATTTATAGTTGTAATCATGGATTTTTAGGCGTTCCCTCTTCTATGAATGCAATTATCAGTGAATCTTTTATGTTTTCTAAGTCCTTTGAAATAAAATCTTAGAGGAAATAGGATGTGCTCCCGAATCTTAGATTTCATTTTAAAAGTTGTCTTGAAGTCATCATTTGATTAAAGTGTGGTTTTTAGAATTCATGGTTAGCCCTGTCTATCAAATACCTCTTTATTGTTCAAGTTATGTTTTTAAGTTCACTTTGTTGACAATTCAAGTTCTCTTTTCAAATAATTAATGTCCATCTCATTCACAAAACTAAAGGATCCTGTGGCTAAGTTAGATTTTCCCTTTGATATCCCATATCCATTTATGAGCTTGTTATTTACTTCTTCTTGACTCCATTGCCCAATGAATCTGACACTACTTCTTTATATCTATATTGCCTAGACCTTTCATGTTGTGCTATACCAATTCAACCAAACAAACACTTTCACTTAATAACTAGTCTAAAATCAATACTTAAAAGAAAACAAGATATATATTTGCAAAACATTTGAGAGATCCCTCTCTGAGAACAGGAGGACTAGATCCTGGAACTCTAAAGATTGGTTCTGATTTTGTCTTGTCTTTTGGTAAGCCAATCTATCAAAACACAGGACCCCAACATAATGGCAATCACGGTGGGACTCTGAGTAAAATCCTTAAAAAAAAAAACTCATTGTTTTGTGCAGTATTAGTATCTCTCTTCAAGAACTACCAAAGCAAATGGTGATCATGATAGGACTCATTTGAATCAGTGAAAAACTAAGCAACCCTTAGGATTCTCATAGAGCCTTATCAAACCTTGAAGGAATTAGATAGCTAAGCCATAAGAGTAAACTCTCTTTGTCTCATCACTGTAGATAAGTGTTGAAACAGCTTTAGGACACTCTCATAACCTATAGGAATAAAAAACTCAAAAAACCCAAAAAAATTTCAGATTGGTATTCAAACCTTTTAATGGTGTTGGACCATAAAACATTTTACCTTCTAAGAGCTAAAAATTTCCATCTGGTGACTCCACTGGCCTCCAATAGGGCTATTACCCCTTCAGTCTTTCTGGACTCCTTTGGGAATGCATTGAGCAAACCCAATCATACTTTTGGTGGACAGAAAAAATTTAAATCATCCACCTGGTGACTCCACACTCTAAAATTCCCAAAATACCAAATGACTCCACTAGTAGAAGACCCTGAACTGATTGAACAGATACTGTGACCTCCTTCCTGATTTACAAACATGATTCCAAGGATACAACAAAGATATGCCCTAATGAGTAGAGATCATATCCCTGGGTTTCCACACAAGATGCCCTAGGTGAATTGGGATGACAACCTTCTTGTTTTTCACGATGAAAAGTTTGATAACTCACTATTACATCTTATCAAAATTCACATACATGTATGGAGGTTAAAGGTTGAATGGAATGAAGATTACCTAATGACAATTTTCATGTTAACATTAGAAGGAAAATCTAGGGATTGGTATGAATGGCCGAAATCTAGTAGTTTGTTTTCTTTAAAGGACCTTGAATATGTGTTTTATGAGAACTATAAAGAAAAAACTACAGCATTATCATGGGGTGAAATAAATTATGATCCATCACAAAACATCATCCAACACATTATAAAAAATGATGAGGATTTGGAAGAAATACATCCTGAAGATCTTTTAACAACCATTCATGAGTTTAATATCCTGTTAAAAAATTATAAGAATATAGATGAATCAGTTGAGGAGGAAAACAACCAAGAAATAGAGGACATTCCTCAAGATATCCATGAAAACCCAAATAATGATTCATCATCCCTTATAGCTGAGGCTCAAGAATACATCTAGCCTCAAAATCAGTCTTCACAAGAGACAAAGAACTTCTATACTCCTGTTCAAAGGAACATAGAAAAATATTCCCCTTTGACAGAAAAGGAGATAGATCAGATTATTAATAAACAGCTAGTCTCTGAAACTTTTTTCAAAAAAAATACTCTTGCTTATTCACATACAAAACTTTGTTGTACAGATTTATAAAGGTCTTTTGTAGATCAGAATAAAGAAGGACCTGCTGATAACCCAGTATATCTGATTGGTAGTATTACTTATATTTATGATTTTCCTAACTTTGATCTATCTAGTGATGATGCTCCCCAAACAAAATTTAATCTTGCAGGACCATCATTAGCAGATTTATAGGATGAAGATCAGTTCCTTCAAAGAAGTGATGAGCTGGTGCAAACTATTTATGATACTGATGAAGAAAATTATGAAATCTTGGAAGTAAGTAAAGATTCGTTGTATCTTTTCTCTACTTCATCTCAGACCATCAGTAATAGTTTCTATGTGATTGGGAATCAACAGCCTTTCAGCTCAAAGGTTGAGGAGGAAAGCAATGAAGAAATTTTTGAGCAGGTTGAAACCAAGGAGCCTTCTCTTGAAAAAGAGGAAGTAATTCAAAATACCCCTACTCAAGAATATAATAACCTCTTCACAAAGCTTAGCCCATTAAATCAAAATATTTTAGGACTTCAAGAGGACAACACTGAAAAATATGATGAGTCCTGTAGTTCAGATAATAATGAAGATGAGTAAGAGGAATTTTTTCTTTCTCAAGAAAATATTTGTCTTGATCTAGTGGAGAAAAAAGAGATAATCCTGGTTGAAACACATCTTCCAGATACTCCTAACCAAGCATTATTTCAAGATCCCTATGTAGATTTCCTGTAGACATCTAAAGAAGGGATAAAGGTTGCAAACAACAGGATATCGCCAAGTACAACAAAATATTTTAGAACTGTTGCTGAGAAACAAAGAAAATGGGAATGCCACTGTCTGTCCTACATGCTCAAAGAGATGAGAAAAGACCAGTCATCAAACCATCTGATTGACTGGATGTATTGGAAAAGAGAGTTTGTAAGTTAAAATGTAAATATTCCAAGTTAGATTAGGTTAGATAGGAATGTCAATAAAGCTCAGTTTTGAGCATTTAGTTAGTTGTTGATTTTTGATTTGAAGAATACAAATGAGAAAAATACAAGAACAATAGAAAATAGAGAAAAGAGGGTAGAATGAAAACAATAAAGGTACAACCCCATACCAAAAATGAGAGACAAAGTCTAAAAGTGTGCAAGCTCAAAATGCCACTCCCAAAAACACATTTCTAGTTAGTCATACAACCTAATCATGACTAATTAGCTTTTCAATTTACTACTGATAGGTTAGTGAATTAGATCGGCCAAACAACACAATATTGGCTTATCAGTAAGGTAGATTAAGATAGAAAAATAGAGGTTCAAAAAAATTCAAAATCTGAACCTATGAATTTCAAAAGAAGAAAGGCTCTAATCAGATTAAATCTTGAGCCAAAGATAGAAAGCAGACTGGTTCTAAGAAGCTCAAAACTTGAACCAGGAAAGAAAGAGAAATAACTCAAACAAATTCAAAATAGAGCTGAAGAATCAATGAAGGATGTTTTTGATTTTCTAGATCTTAAGCCTTCACAATTTTGTTTTAATTTTCTGCAAATTTTAGTCTACGTGCAGCTTGTTTTTATGCCATAGATCAAAGAAAGTCAGACTTCTTAATCTTGGCTTGGCTACTTTTAAATTGTCTGTTTTAGAATTTAGAGAATAAAAGTCTGTCAGACAGTCTAATCCTGACAGATAGTAGTTAGGTAGAGAAACTTATGAACTCAACTGTTTAATTTGAGTTCATGGAGAAATAAGGGTAGAAATAGATTAGTTTCATGTTTTTTCAAAAGAATAAAATGATTGATGAAAAGGTTTGCAAGTCCAAATGCGCCTTCTGAAAAAAAATGTTAGGAAGTAGGTTGTGTAGGTAGATGTTTGAGAGATACTTTCCTGCTGATATATCAAGTTCTAAGTCATTTTTGTTAGCAGCTGATAATAAAATTATCAAAGTGCAAGGCATTGATCAGCTTCCAAAGATAAATTGTCTGAAGTTCTTGACACCTTCAAGAAGATGCCATCCCCATGTGGAGCCACTGTTAGCCACCTATAAAAATTTGCCATATCAAATGGTGGCTAAATCCTTTTTAGCCTTCAAGAAACAATTCATGTCCAAATTATGATTTTTTCAAGTCTTATGATGATATTTACCCTCTGAGTTAATCTTCACTGCTATTTCACTATTAATCCTAAAGAACCTATTGTTCACCAAGAGAAAACTGCTTATGAAAATCCATTTCTCACCATTCACCTCTCCATTTCACTCCCACAAACTCTCCATTTTCATACTTTTTTCCCTTACAAAATCCCTCAAAAACACCTCCATTCGATTCCTAAATCATCCTAACCCTTTTAAAGACTTATATTTTCCTTTATTTTGGCTTTAGAAACCCCTCCTTTCATCTATCGGAACCCCCATTTAAACTCAAAAGCTCTGTTTTTGGCCTTGAAAACAATCGTTTTACATTACAAAGGAATTAAGCCTCCAAGAGCCTATTTTCTTTAGCCCCTTTTTTCCATACGTCCCGAAGCTCCACAATCGAGCGCTAAAGGCATAAAACCCTTTCTAAAACCCCTTTTTCCTCTATTTTTCCTCATTTCCGACGTTATGGTCTGAATTGATCTAGACCATTGATCTTTGCAGATCAATGGCCTTCGGGCCCCATCCTTCCACCTGATCATTTTCCCATCCCTTCTCCCCATTTCAAAAAACTCCACCTTTTCTTTAAATCTCGACTGTCCATCTGAGAAATTTTACGGTCGGGACTTAACCCGATAAAACCAGTTTTTCACTTAAAATTTTACCCCGCCACTTAATGTTTCCGCTACATGACAAAACAAATGCCGGGCCCACCACTCCTTCCGCTCGCACACATTGCCTCCTGTCACATGCGATCAGCACCATCAGATCTTCTGTCGATGATCCAATGGCTGATACTCCTTATCGCAAAATCTTTGCGCCAGAGGTTTAATGCCCAAAAATTTGCGAAATAGGCGGTATTGAAAGGGACAGGTGTCAAGAGATGTATGGAATCGCATTTTTTCAGGCAATATCGCCTACCCCCCATTTCATTTTGCGAAAACCATCCCCGGTTTTCTGCCATACTGCTGCCCTCCTCAATGTAATTTTCGATTTTAATCTCAACTGTCGATCTTTGAGATCAAACGGCTTGTGTTATATCACAACCCCATTCCTTTTCCCTTCATCTATTCTCCCAAGCGACTTCATCGGAAGATCTCCACCGTTGATTATCCTAAGCCAACGGCTCCCGTTCGTTGTCCCGCCCAAACCTCCATTTTCACCTGGTTAGCTGTTTTGCCAAGGTTTTTTTCCCTTTTCCCACTGCATCCACATTTTTTCGTCACTGCTCCTCCACCCTCACAAGCCTCTGAAGTAGTCTTTACCACATCCGCGGGGTTTCTTAACATTTTTTTGTGTTTTGCAGGGTTTAATAGTGGTTGTTTTGAGAACTTCCACAGTCTCAGTGAGGTGACATTTTAGGATCAGAGTGACGATTTTAAGCCTTAATCCAATGAAGAAAAGGAGCTGTGGGTTCTGAAATTTGAGTTTAAATCATCTGGATTGTGATCCAGGGTTTAACAGAAACCCTCCAATAGCAGAAAGCCACATGTATAAACAAAACAAGTAAAGTGTATCAGAGCGAAGAAATTAACAATAAAGGGTGATTAAAGCCAAAGCTTGAAGATTAGAGTTTTAATCCAGCTAATAAAGAAATTAAAGCAGTGTTAAAGAATGAAGACCAAAAATAAAGATTATGGCTTAATCAAGCCTAACACAGCTCAAGAATAAGTTAAAGTGTTTTAAACTAGAACTGAGGAAAATCTCCCGAAAGGCCTCCACTGCCACATTAGAGGTTATTTATCCTCTTCAGCTACCAAAAGTGCCACCTACAGCCTCAATAAATCAAAATAAGGCATAGTAATTGCCTTATTCAATGATATTTTATTAAAGACAACCAAAGTTATTGACAGCCTGCCTAAAGAGTTTTAAAGTCAACAAAATCTTCCAAGTAGCTTAATACTTAATGAAACCCCGTTAATACAGAGGAAATATCAGAAAACTTCTCTATTGAACCCCTCAAATATAGAGAAACATTAACTTGTATTAATTGAACTAGAGACCTTTTCTTTCATCCCACCTCCTCTTTTCTTCTTTAAATACTTCTGAAGAAAATGAGAAGTTTTTGGTTGGTTGGTTGGTCACTAGTTGTAACAATGAAATTCTCTGAAATAATACATAGTCTATTGAAGTTGAAGAAGAAATTGAAGTCTTGGAAGCTGGATTATGTTGTGACATGCTTGTTCTTGAGAAGGCTCTATCATTGGATCCTTGAGCTTGGTTGTTGGTGATGTATTCTAAATTTTCTGTTGTTTTTCCTATTTTCATTATGTTTCATAAAATTCTTACTACAGCAGGATGAAAATTGTAGGCTAAGAAATGACTCCTGGAAGCACCTTAGACCTATTTATCCTTCACTATTTTATGTTTTCTTCTGCTAAGACATTTTAGAGTCTTTAATCATTCTCTTGAACCCTTATGCTTGTTTATTTATCAAATAGTTCAAATATTTGGTTCCAGCGCGATTTATGGTTCCCTACTTGTCTGCTGCCACTTGAAAGTTGTTTTTGAAGTCTTCCTTTGAAGTACCATTGTTTATAGTTTGCCAAAGAGGTCTGTTTTGATCATACCCTTTTTCCCTGCTTAAATAGTTGTTTTAAAGGTCTTTATAGTTGTAATCATGGATGTTTAGGCATTACTTCTTCTATGACTGCAATTATCAGTGAATATTTTATGCTTTCTAAGTCCTTTAAAATAAAATATTTGAGGAAATAGGATGTGCTCTCGAATCTTAGATTTCATTTTAAAATTTGTCTTGAAGTCATCATTTGCTTAAAGTGTGGTTTGTAGAATTCATGGTTAGCCCTATCTATCAAATACCTTTTTATTGTTCAAGTTATGTTTTTAAGTTCCCTTTGTTGAGCATTCAGGTTCTCTTTTCAAATCATTAATGTCCATCTCATTCACAAAAATAAAGGATCATGTGGCCAAGTTATATTTTCCCTTTGATATCCCATATCCATTTATGAGCTTTTTATTTACTTCTTCTCGACTCCATTGCCCAATGAATCTGACACTGCTTCTTTCTATCTATATTTCCTAAACCTTTCATGTTGTGCTATACCAATTCAACCAAACAAACACTTGCACTTAATAACTAGTCTAAAATCAATACTTAAAAGAAAACAAGATATATCTTTGCAAAACATTTGAGAGATCCCTCTCTGAGAATAGGAGGACTAGATCCTGGAACTCTAAAGATTGATTCTGATGTTGCCTTGTCTTTTGGTAAGCCAATCTATCAAAACAAAGGACCCCAAAAACTGGGCCTTGCGAAGATATCTTGTAATGGGTACTAGGGCTAATGTATTGAAAGAACTCATGACGCCTTCCAACAGTCGAAGAATCGACCAAGGTAATGGGTAGCGGATCTAGTCCTGCTTGCACCGTCACCTATAGGGAAGAATGCCCTAGATTGGCCACTAAATACCATCGTCCCATGTGAGCATTCAAGTCTTAAGCATCTTGGTAAATCAACTACCAATACCAAGCATTAGATGGGTCATGTAGCCCCAAATAATATCACACACAATAGGCCTAAGCTTAACCCTCTCTGAATCGGGTCTCTATGGTACTCATATTTTCTTTTCCTTGGGCGGATAGATGACTTTTAGAGCTATCTAATCAGTAAAATTCTAAGTCTCAAGATGTAAAATGGTCATGGTGGCTTGTTGGATGCCTACCCCCATGGTCCTAACCTAAACTACAATTTTTTTTTGTGGTCGTTGTGGGGAAACTTAGTGAGTTCAATTAGGTTGGTTTTAAGGAGTCTTTACTTCACTTATGGTATAGAAGTGTGTGAGAATAAAGTGAAAAATCGCACAATTTTAAGATGTGGATATGCGGGGATCCTTTACACATACCCTATTAATCTATGTTTGATTATTCCTTACTATAATAAAATCATGTGCGGGTAGTGGGCCTCTTAAAAATTTTCCTAGTTAATCTAAGTGATCAACTAAAGGGAGATGGAAAATTATCAAAAGAGAGCTTTCATATTGTTGAGGAGGTAAATCCCCTCTGCGGACAGAGGCAATCCCTACTAGCCCAGCAGGGGTCTAGCAACAATCAAACAATGTTATGACGCAAGCTCCTAGTTACGAATGAAATGACTAGGAATAGAAGCCTACCTGGATTCCAACGCTATGATCTGAAGAAGAAGCGTCCCTGTTCCTCAGCCTCGGCAGATCACAATCCCTCCACGATCTCCGCGGACGAACACCTACACATGGAAGAAACGAATAGATACAAGCATAAAATCCGGCACACGTAACTAAACATCAGTCAGAAAGGATGTTACTCGCATTAACATGATGGAAAACGGAGTGGAACCATAATCATAATCATCTATTAAATAATAAACGAAGAGAGATTACAACCAAGTTCTGACGTCGCGGTCTCCTTCGGACGGGTCTGCGGTCGTCCACGTCTCGCAAAGCTCGCCAAGGAAAGGGAAAACCTCTCCGGAGTCTCTCGACAATGGTCTCCTTACTTGAGTCGGCCTTAAGGGAAAGAGAGGATTCTTTACAGCACAAAGGGTCTTGGGAATATGGAGATTCAAAGCTTAGGCACTTCAAGACTAGCTTGCCATGGGATTGAGCAGGCTTTTATAGATGGGGAAGGAGGGAGTTGGGATCCCTATTATTATGGGATTGGCCCTATCAATAAGGAAGGTTCCATGGGAGGTGGCAAAACCACTTCCCTTCCATAGAACTCCCGCAGCCAAACCTCCCAACTCAAGATAGGCAATGGTTTGTGAGTTTGTTGGAACTCAACTTCCGCCATCCTTATTTAAAAAACAGTCCCTAAATTGGGTGGCGCGACTACTGCTCTATGATAGAGCGCCAGTTGGCGCGACCTCTTTGCAGGATTTCCCCCATTGGCGCAAGTATTGAACTGACTGCCCGCGCCAATGCCAAAAGGGATGTTTTTCATGATTTTTGCAAGGAGATGTCTCAAGGGAAAATGAGGCTCATGCTTAGAGGAATGCATTGATGATGTTTTCAAGGCATGACAATGTTCACAGGTCACAAAATGGGTCCTCCATTGTGCGGGACGGGGAATGGTAGGGACGGTGACAAATTACTGTGTAACAGATGCCCCCTAAAGTATGAGGCCTGAGAGAGAGAGAGGTGAAATGCTTTACGAGAACATGTTCAACTGAAGGTCCGCCGTCGGAAAACCCCTCAACAAATTGTTACACAGTAATTTGTCACCGTCCCTACCATTCCCCGTCCCGCACAATGGAGTACCCATTTTGTGACCTGTGAACATTGTCATGCCTTGAAAACATCATCAATGCATTCCTCTAAGCATGAGCCTCATTTTCCCTTGAGACATCTCCTTGCAAAAGTCATGAAAAACATCCCTTTTGGCATTGGCGTGGGCAGGCAGTTCAGTACTCGTGCCAATGGGGAAAATCCTGCAAAGAGGTCGCGCCAACTGGCGCTCTGTCATAGAGCAGTAGTCGCGCCACCCAATTTAGGGACTGTTTTTTAAATAAAGATGGCGGAAGTTGAGTTCCAACAAACTCAGAAACCATTGCCTATCTTGAGTTGGGAGGTTTGGCTGCGGGAGTTCTATGGAAAGGAAGTGGTTTTGCCACCTCCCATGGAACCTTCCTTGTTGATAGGGCCAATCCCATAATAATAGGGATCCCAACTCCCTCCTTCCCCATCTATAAAAACCTGCTCAATCCCATGGCAAGCTAGTCTTGAAGTGCCTAAGCTTTGAATCTTCATATTCCCAAGAGCCTTTGTGTTGTAAAGAATCCCCTCTTTCCCTTAAGGCCGACTCAAGTAAGAAGACCATTGTCGAGAGACTCCGGAGAGGTTGTCCCTTTCCTTGGCGAGCTTTGCGAGACGTGGACGACTGGAGACCCATCCGAAGGAGACCGCGACGTCAGAACTTGGTTGTAATCTCTCTTCGTTTATTATTTAATAGATGATTATGATTATGGTTCCACTCTATTTTCCATCATGTTAATGTGAGTAACGTCCTTTCTGACTGATGTTTAGTTACGTATGCTGGTTTCTATACTTGTATCTGTTCGTTTCTTCCATGTGCAGGTGTTCATCCGCGGAGATCGTGGAGGGATTGTGATCTGCCGAGGCTGAGGAACGGGGACGCTTCTTCTTCAGATCGTGGCGTTGGAATCCAGGTAGGCTTCTATTCCAAGTCTTTCATTCGTAACTAGGAACTTGCATCATAACATTGTTTGATTGTTGCTAGACCCCTGCTGGGCTAGTAGGGATCGCCTCTGTCCGCAGAGGGGATTTACCTCCTCAACAATTTGGCGACTCCACTGGGGATCGTCCGGATTTCATTGTCTCGTTTGTGTTGTCTCGCTTTGATTGTTTTATGTTTTCCCTTGCTTGATGAACCTTCTGGGTTGGGTTCTTTCACTGTTTTTGCTTCTTGGTTTGCTTAGCTTGCATTGGTCTGCTTCTGGAGTAGCTTGTTTTTAATTTTTGGCTGAGAAACTCGACTGGCGCGGTTTTTAACCCGACATTCGCACCAATTGGCGCACGTTGCCTTTTTCCAGCCTGCGCCAATTGATTTCTGGTGCCAGTTTCACACTTACAGTCGCGCCACCCCTGTAAGTTTTCTGAGTTTCCTCATTTTTGAGCTCTCTGGATTTGATCAGTGTTTTTCTTCTTGATTTTCCGACTGCCTGAGTGTGTTGGAGTCCTGTTTGACTGGGAATTCACCTCTGTCCTTTGGTTGTTTGCTTTTATCTACCGATTTCACGTTTTAAGCCCTAGGGCATCTAGTGGCTTAGTGTATCGAGCCCTCCTTGGGAGTTTTGGTGTTTTGATGGTCCTTTCAACTATCTAATTGATTCTCCGCATCCTCTAAGTAGTTGTTCATTGTTTTATTGCGATTTTTGGGTGATTGTTCATTCCTTCATTCGAAATTCGTTTGGTCTTGCCTTGGACCTAGATCACACGGTCCATTGGAAGCTTTTGAGTCTTTTCTTCGTTTTGAGAGACTTTGGTCGATTTGGGGATCTGATTGCTTGTGTTGTTGAGTGAAATTTGTTTGTTTCGCTCTCTTGGAAATCGTTTCTCAAGTTGTTCCGTTTGTTTTCAAGTTTTTTTAGTGCATATTAGCTATTAAACATTGAAAAAAAAAAAAAAAAAAACTCTTTTGCTTTTGTTAATTAGTGCAAATTGTGATCTTTTCCATATCGCTAGTGATTAGTGTTTTGAATGAAAATTTTTCAATTTCATTAGTTGCATTAGAGATCTCATTGTTTGTCTTCCATCCATTTCATTTGTGTAAAAGCTCTCAACTCTTCTCTAACTAGTTTTCATCGAACGAAATGTTGCACTGTGACATATAGCTTTGCATTTAGGAGTCTTTCGAGACACTACATACGATAGGGCCTGAAAATTGAAACTTAATTGAAGATCAACTGTAAAATTCATTTCAATTAACCTAAGGCAACATTGGAACTTAACGAAACATATTTAGAAGGTCTAGGCTAGAGACGTGTTCCGGCGTCGTTAAACCTAGCAGCTGTCGTTCGCCTGTTGGCTTTAGACAACGCTAGTACGGACTTGTGCTCCCCGTACCGTCGCGTATATAAAGGGAGACCCCTATAGGTTTTCAATCCTTTATCCACAGAAAGCTGAGTCTGCCGCCCTATACCCGTGATACACCGAACACAGCATTCGGGGAGACTACCTGCACGTACGGAAAGTGCTTGGTCGATTTCTGTTTCATTATTGAAACCAAGGTGTATATTGCAGTTCACGGATATTTGGTACACCCTTTGTGCCTAGTTTTTTCCTGAGCAGTCATTTGGTCTTTTCTGACTCCCTAAACTTGAAAATATTGTCAAGCGCTTGTCCTTTCACGCTTGTGTCAACTCTGAAAGAGATAGAGTTATCTTTTTATCGTTTCTCGACTCTTAAAATATGAAACAGTAGAATTTCTTACTTTCCAATGTGGTAAAATTAATCGCCCATGATTACACACCTGTTTAGACATTGCTTGTTGACCGTTTGATCGTGTGTCTTAACTCGTTTTCAGCCCATGTGTGTGTTTGCTCTTTTCTTCTATTCTTTTGCCACAATGGTGGAACCTTCGGTTTCGTCTACTGGTAGTCCTTACACGGACGATTCTTCAGAAGCTTCTCAGCCTTCTGTTGAACCACAGCAGCTTGTTGTTTCCGAGTTTCCTGATGGGGGACCAGTTCTCGCCGAGCAACCCTTTGGTGGACCAGTTGAGTTCAATTGGCCCTTTTCGGACCCTGTGTCTGAATTGAGATTAGGAGCTGATTTCCTTTCTCTTACATCGGGTTCACCGTTTGTTGCTGCTGTTTTTCCTCCTAGTCCTTGCCGTCTTTTGCGTGATTTAACGGCAGGATCAACCATGAGTGATTCTGGTGAGGAAATTCCTGGTGAAGACTATCAGCGCATCCCGCGTAGATTGTTTGAGGGAGACGACTCTGAGCTGGCTACCATGTCGTCAGCCAGTCCTTATTTACCACAGGGATACAGATCTCTGGGTAAGATCATTTCAGCTGCAGCCTCTATGGGAATATCATCTCCTGCTTCGAGGCCAGCTGTCACTACACCCGGGGTGTCCCCTTCGACGCCCGTCACTTCTGTTCCCGTTCGGCCCACTGTTTGTGTGGCTGCCTCTTCTTCTGTTGTCTCGGCTACCAGGGCTGGGCCAACTCCTGAAGATGTTTATCTAGCTACTGCTATACCGGAGAATATCTCTCCGGAGGAGTATCGGTTGTTTTTGCAACAGCCAAACGCCGGAGCTGGACAGATTCCCCAAGATCCTTACCGATCTTTCTTTTCGCACTATGCACAGGATGGCACTCCCGTGTATGCTTTCCCAGGTCAGTTTGACGAGCACGGGGAGGTTTTGCGCCTTCCTGCTCCTGAGGCTTATCTGTATGCTCAAGGTTTACCGTACAACCAGGCTTATAACCCGCAGGGACAGCCCTTCCAAGGCCAACCTGCGGGTCAACCTGGCTATCTGTACGACCCACAGGGACAGCCCATCCAAGGCTACCCTGGGGGCCAGCAAGGGCCATTGTACAATCCGCAAGGACCATATTATAGCCCTGTTGGTCAACCTGCTCAGCCTCAGCTGGGGTATCAACCGGGACCGGCCTATGGTCCTGGGGGGCAAATCCAGCCTTCTTTACCAATGCAACCGCAGTATCCTGTTGTTTCTAACGTTGCATATCAGCCAGGACCACCCTGTGGTTCTGCTTCAGGCCAAACTGGTTTCCAACAAGCACCTGGTTTTGTTCCACCTCCAGGCCAGCCGACCCATCCGGTACAACCTGGGGCTCACTTACAACCAGGTCAACCTGCGCAACTAGCGCTGCCTGGTTATCCGGGCCAGCCTGGTCATTCAGGCCAGCCCTCTCAGTCGGGCCAACCTGTTCATTCAGGACAACCCTCTCATTCCATTCACTCTGCTCAACAGCCTGTTCATTCAATGCCGCAGCCAAATCAACAGCTGCGCCCTACGCACCAGGCTCCGCAGGGTTCCACTTATCAGCAGCCTACTCATCCTCAGAGTGGTTATTATCCTCATGGTCAGTCTCAACCGAACTATAACCACCCCGGAGGCTCTCAGTATTATCCTCCTCCACCCGGTTCTACTTACGCTCAGCAGCCAAATCCAAACGCTACTTATACAGGGCAGACGCCTAATCAGGGCCCGAACCCTGGTTATCAAGCCCCGCACTATGGTTACCAGAACCCAAATCAGTCTGGTTATACGAACTATGCCCCCTACGGTCAGAATCCTAAGGGACAGAACCTGTGGGGGCAGGGATATTCACAACCATCGTGGAGCATGGGTACCGGACCTCATCCTAGGACTGGCATGGCAGTTAACCCTCCATTGCCGTTCCTGGCTACCTTGGAACTGCCGGACGTTTCAAAGTTGACCAATGATCCGATTTCACATAATCCATATTGGCCTCCAGTTCCCACCAAGATACCAGGTGATTGTCCCAAGTTTGAGGGCAAAGCTGGCGAAGACCCCCAGGCGCATGTGATGAAGTATCACCTCTGGTGTTCGTCTAACTCTTGGGTTGACGATTCGATTCGTTTGCGTCTTTTCCAGCGTACTTTAACAGGAGCTGCTGCTAAGTGGTACATAGAGCTATCCCGTGGTATTTTTCAGGATTTCAATTCGTTGGCTATGGCTTTCCTCACGCACTTCCAGTTACCAGTCCGGTATGAGGCCGGGATGCACCTCCTGACTTCTCTGAAGCAGGACAAGGCCACTCACATCTCAGATCACATTCATGAGTGGCGGCGCCGTCGTCGATTGATCAATTTTCACATACCTGATCAGATTTTGACTCACTATTTCACCACCTCCTTTGTGAATAAAATCGCTCAGGATATCGCGATGGGAGCGTGTGTGACGGAGGAACAAGCTATCGCGCATGCCCAGTACCTAGATCTTGTCTATTCGCAGTCTGGCACGCTTTATGACATCCTGACTGATGCTCCACGGCCCGGAACCACTAAGGCTCTGCCTACCCCTACGGTAGATGGTGTCATTGGTTCCGTCTCTCAAAATTCGAAGAAGTCTTCGAATGGGAAGCAGAAGGCTAATTCTTCCAACAATACCTCTGCTAATCCCCTCTCATCCGATTCTGGTAAAACCGCAGAGGTGAATGCCGTCCAGGCCAATCCTGTGGACAAATCCTCCAAGGGGAAGAAGAAGGGAAAAGGAAAATCAAAATCTGATGCCCCGAAACTAGAATCTAAATCTTGAACTGAGAATGGCTCCCAACGTAAGCTGAAATTCCCTTGCCTCATCTGTGAAGGTGACCATTACACTAAGGATTGTCCACGACGGTCCGAGGTTAGTCAACTTCTTAAAGGCTCTAAAGGGACTCCGGCTGTTTTAAAAGATCCATTTCCATCACAGCATACCCAGATGGTCGAACAGGTGTCACCATCTGCACCGTTTGGGTCTCAGGTTTTCATGATGAAGACTAATGCACCTATCACTATCGCTACGCGGTCGAAGGATTACAATGAACCGCGGCAGGCGCCCGGGAAGGCAGTTGCGGATGGGCCGCCTCCCCCACCTGCCTCTGGTCCATTGGAAATCGAGAAACCGACTCCCGAACCCGTTGTGAAACCACCTCCCAAGGGTGTTCTTCGAAGATCCTCTTATAATCCGAATGCTCGTGCCACTCAACATTACAGCATTGTTGAGGATCTGGCACAGGCGCCATGTGCCATGTCCGCACTTGAGGTTCTTCAAAGTTGTCCTTCGCAACGGAAGGATTTACTGTCTGCAATCGGTGGTATCGATCCCGCCGACTCGAGCCTTCTCACCTTTGATCTGGATAATTTTACTCCCCGGCTTCCACATCAAATCGCTTTGGTCATTCAAGTCGGGATTAATGGTCTGAACATTCATAGGGCCGTCGTAGATGAGGGTGCATCTACCTGCGTTATGTCCTCCGCTTGCTGGAAGGCCATCGGCTCTCCAGCCTTGTCATCATCTCCCAATGCCATTGAGGCATTTGATGGTCAGTCCCCTGGGCGTTCTCGAGAGTCTCGCGATCACATTACAAGGAAAAATTGTGAACGTAGAAGTGGAAGTGGTTGACGCTAAACTCAACTACAATATACTTCCTGGCCGCAGCTGGACCCATGCGATGCTCTGCGTGCCGTCTACCGTCTTTCGATTCATTAAGTTCCCTCACGAGGGAAAGATTGTCATGGTGGATCAGTTGTCATTTTTCACCTCTAACTCTGAGAACAACGTGCCATACATGGATCACCTCGGTCTCTGCAGACTCGGTCTTTCAGCACTAGCTCATGGGTATATTCTTCGCATCGCCACCGACAGCCGCCAAGTCAATATACAAACTAAATGACCGGAGCCCTTGGTTTATTTTGAATTCGGTATAGCGGAGTTTGATAATTCATGCTTGTGACGCAAGAGAGAGATCAGCCTATTGTGAGATACATTTATTCTCCACTCTGAAGATGTTCGATGAGTATGGGCCTGAGCCGCCATTTCGCATTTTTCAGCATAGTCAGCCCACCGATTCTGCATTTTTGGGATGAGGCTATCATTGAAACTATGTCTCTTTGAGGCTGTACCAGCGATGGACATCATCGTCTCGCTTATGCCTGTACTGGGGGCAATGAATGACGGTTCGGAGATTATGCTACTTCAGTTCTCAAACACGGAGCCGCACGAGGTCTTTTCGGAGGGTAATCTGAGTAACATTACTCAAACTGTTCCAATCAACATCTCCGTTAAACCGGGGATTGTTGAGAACATTCATGTGGGTGTGACTTGTTCTTCCGAGGAGATCCAAGTCTATACTGAGCTTTTCAAAGAATTCCGAGATGTTTTCACATGGTCTTATGAGGAAATGCTAGGAATTGATCCTAGTATTGTCGTGCACGAGATTCCAACCTATCCAGGTGCGAAACCCGTGCGCCAATGCTTACGTCCCATGCATCCTCGGAAAGCCGCCGCTATCAAGGCAGAAGTTGAAAAACTTCTGAACGCGGGTTTTATTTATCCTATCCCCCTTACAGAATGGGTGTCCAACATCATCCCTGTCGATAAAAAGCAGGGTACAATTCGAGTCTGTGTGGATTATCGCGATATCAATCGCGCCTGTCCTAAGGATAATTATCCCACTCCGTTCATCGACCAGATCATCGACGAATGTGCCGGGAGTGAGATCTATTCCTTAATGGACGGTTTCTCGGGCTATAACCAAATCAATATTGCACCTGAGGATCAACATAAGACCACATTCATCTGTCCGTGGGGCACTTTCGCATACAAAAAACTCCCGTTCGGCTTAAAGAACGCTGGCGCCACGTTTCAGCGTGCGATGTCCTACGCTTTTCATGACATTCGCCATATCGTTCAACCTTATCTGGACGACTTGCCAGCCCATTCGGGTAAGCGAGAGGACCATCCTGAGCATCTCCGCCAGATATTTCTTCGTTGCAGACGCTACAATATCAGGCTCAATCCTCATAAGTGCGTCTTCTGCGTTGATTCTGGCCATCTTTTAGGCTTTATAGTCTCGAAAGACGGAATTCGCCTTGACCCTCTAAAGGTTGAGGCCATCGTAAATCTCCCATCACCCTCCTCCCTGTATCAGTTACAGAGTCTGCAAGGGAAAGCGAATTTTCTTAGGCGCTTTATCCCGAATTATGCCGAGGTGGCCAGAGGATTCACTCGTTTGTTAAAGCAGAACGTTCCCTTTCACTGGGACGAAATTGCTCAGGAATCCTTTGAGAAGCTGAAGACATTGCTAGTCAATGCTCCGTTGCTTCGTCCTCCGGACTACCACCGCGACTTCACTTTGTATCTAGCCGCCGCATTAAGCACCATCGCCATGGTCTTGGTGCAGGATGACGAGAACGGTGACGAACATGTCGTTTATTACCTATCTCGGAACCTTCTCGACCCAGAAACGCGTTATGCACATGTCGAGAAGTTGGCCTTAGCAGCAGTACATGCCGTACAATGCTTTCGCCATTACATCCTTTTGCGCACGATAACAGTGGTTTCAGACTGCAACCCTATGACGTATATTCTTTCTAGAAAATTACTAGGGGGCAAGTACTCCAAATGGATTGTGATCCTGCAAGAGTTTGACTTGGAATTCACCACTGCCAAGTCAACTAAATCACTGGTCTTCGCGGATTTGATATGTTCTCTCCCTACAGACTCTGTTCCCTCACACTCTGAAGACCATATACCGGACGAAACACTTTTTCTTATCAGTACTCATGATCCTTGGTATGGTGACATCATAGTGTATCTTCAGACCGCGAATTTTCGGTCTGAGTTGGATAAAACTGCCCGCCATCGGATTCGGCACCAGTCCCAACCCTACCGTATAGTAGGAGATACCTTATATCGTATTGGAGTAGATTCGGTGCTCCAGCGATGCCTAACCTTGGAAGAGGCTGAGAAAGTCCTAAATGATTGTCACAGTGGCGCCTGTGGTGGCCATATGTCCGGGTATGCTACTGCCCAAAAGATTCTGCGAGCAGGTTATTTCTGGCCTTCCATATTCAAGGATTGTATCACTGCAGTCCGTAAATGTCATCCATGCCAGATTTTTCAGCGCAAGATGTGCGCGTCGCCGTTGCCATTGCATCCCGTTATTACCATCGACCCTTTTGCAAAATGGGGCGTGGATTTTATGACGTGTAACCCTCACTCGGCCGGGGGGCATGCGTATATCATTATCGCCGTCGACTACTTCACTAAGTGGGCCGAGGCAATGCCTACACTAGCTGCTGACGGGAAAACGGCTGCTCAATTTATATTCAACCACGTTATTTCATGGTTCAGGGTTCCTCAAGCTATCGTCACTGATCACGGTACTCATTTCCGCGATTACATGATGGCGGAGCTGACTTCAACGTTGGGCTTGCGTCACGACAGCTCAACACCATACTACCCTCAAGCGAATGGTCAGGTTGAAGCGGTGAACAAGGTTTTGGTCACTATGCTTCAGCGAACAATTGGGATTCATAAATCCAGTTGGCATCTCCAACTGTTCTCAGCTCTCTGGGCATACCGAACATCTGCTAAGAGTGCAACCGGATTCACACCATTCCAATTGGTGTACGGTCTGGAAGCTACTCTGCCGGTTGAATGTGAAATTCCTTCGCTTAAATTAGTTGTGGAGCTCTTACCGGATACTTCTCCTGAGGAAGAACGTCTTCTATATCTCGAACGGTTGGATGAAACCCATCGTCTAGCTGCTTTGATCATCGAAGCACAAAAGAAGAGGGTCAAAACTCATTTTGATCAATCTGTTTCTCCCCGTTCTTTCATTGAAGGAGACCTCGTCCTCTTGTACGATCAGGCACATGATAAGCTTGGAGCCGGTAAGCTCCAGCCTATGTGGCACGGGCCCTATATAGTAAAGCGCGTTTTGAAAAATGGGGCCTACGAGCTTATAGATTACGAAGGAGTTCCATTGGCGCAGCCCAGAAATGGGTTGTACCTTAAAAAGTACTATGCCTGAAGAGATTTCTTGGTGTGGTGTGTGTACATAGGTGTGTGATTGTCATTTGTGTGCATAGTGTGGTGTGCTTTGTAAACATCTTTCTGTTGATCGGGTCTTCCTGGTTGTGCAGATGTCTATTCATCCATTTGTTGGTTTCGCGGATGGTGCCTCCCGCAGTACCAGGAATCTGTCTTCCGCAGCCTGGGTAATCTACGATCCTGCTGGTGAGTTGATTAACCTGCAAGGTGTGTGCTTAGGACGTACCACGAACAATATCGTGGAATATAGTGCCGTGTTGGAATTATTAACCGAGGCAGTAAACCTTGGTATCCGTGAATTGCTCGTGTACCTAGATTCACAACTTGTAGTGTTACAGCTGAACGGACACTATTCGGTAAGGAACCCGTCCATCTTACGTCTGTATTTGCGTATTCGATTACTGGAAATGAATTTTGACTACATTACATATCATCATATACCCAGGCATTTGAATACATTAACAGATGCAGTAGCAAATTTGGTATTAGACAAACATTTGCGCAATTTATAAATCATCATCACATGTAAAGAAAGACTCATCCAGAAATAGATATGTATATATATAGATATCGAAATGTTTACATAGAGTGTGTCACATAAACCTCAAAAAATATACATAATCGTCTTAGTACATCCGAAGACGCTATGTCTCTCAAAAATGGGTGTGGTATAAATCCTAAGGACTAATCCGCATGGTGCTCATGATAGCACGTGACTGCACGCACTAGGCGCCTCAGGATTCGGTGGATCCGATTCGGAACTCCCACCGTGTGGTGCTGGTATGCCATCGGTACATCTGCTAGCCGGGCATAGTTTGGGATCCCGTGGGCAATACCCTCGAGGTTCTGGATCAGTTCATCTCCTCCGGTGCCTTCTCCCTGGATCTCAGGGGCGAGTTGTGTCCTCCGGGAGATTGGAGACATCCCGACTGGTCTCTCAGGTCCTACTTCTGCATGCATATATAATTGTGTTAAGACGAATGTGTATTAACAACAAAAAAAAAACATATAAACATAAAATAAAAAATATGAGGTCTTACCCAGCTCCTCGTCCCAGTCATCTCAATCTGGTAGTGGGAGATCTGGGTCCCCAGTAAAGTCAGTTCCTGCATAGGGCCAGTCTTCCATGACAATCAGCTGGCGCCGTAACCACCTAAAAAACTCTGGCCTCCAGGACATCTGTTGGCCACCTCCAGATCTGGGCATCAATGCTGCCCAGCGAACCATTCTTGGCTCTCGTGGTATCGGACTCGCCACTGCGGCCCCTTGGCCCTGGAAGATTGGTAAAAATTCCAGAATGAACGATACCAAGATGGAACCATAACCGAACTGCTTCAGTTTCCCCTGTTTGCACTTTGTGAGCTACCTTTTCATATTGATAGTTACTGCTTCTGCCCAGTTGAACAGTAAGGGACCCATGCATTCTGAGGCCAACAGGAGTTGGGTCTTCGTGGCCTTGTGCGGAGCCTGTGACCCAGCAGCCCGCGTAATGGTATGGAGAACTACTCTCAGTGCTAGATCAGGGATGGTGTGGTTATCCACCTTCTTGCTTCCTGATCCTGTTTGTGCCCCGCGGCACACCCGTGCCATTACTTCTTCCATCTTTTCCCCAGATGGTCTGCTTCCAGTCAGTACATGGATTGGACCTCTGCGGGACAATCCAGTGATGAAATAAACGTCGGTGACCTCCAGTTCTAACACCTCGTCTCGTAACCTGAACACCTGTTACTATTCGTCCCAGATACTGATTAAATACTGGAGGAGCTCGGGCTGAGCTCGTAAACATGGCGTGAGGAAGAAATTTTTCAATCCACAGTTTCTAAGTGCATTCATGCAAGCTTGGCTTTGCATGGCCTGTTCATCCTCTTCTCCATGCTCTCGTTCCTTCCATTCGATCGCCATTTTGAGTGATTATCTGCATTCACATGGTCAAAAACCCTTAGTTAGATCTTTGATGAGCTTCAAATTCCATGCAATTTGGTCTAAATGTCAAAATTTTGGGCAGATTTTGAGGTTCGTCCGCTGGCACGGCTGTTTTGTGAACATTCGTGCCACATGGCGCGATCGCTTTATAAAAAAGAGCTCATTGGCGCGGGTCTGTGCCCGATACCCGCGCCAATGGGCGCAGCCCTAAAATTCTAAAAATGACCACACAAAACTGATTTTTAAGGGAAAGCTATTAAAAAATGAATGAAAATGAAGAGCAAAAGAGTGCCTATTACCTGTGACAGACGAGAAGCTGAATGGTCGACTGGATTTGTCGCAATCACCGTCAGAAGTTTCTGCTCCAAAAGGACCACTGTTGCTTTCCACCAAGGTAAATAGTAAAAAGTAATTTTATTTTTACCAATTGGACATATTTATAACTTTTTCGACGTTAAATGAGTTTTAAAAGTTATTTTTATCAAATATTTGCATATGTTATGTCGAAAATTGATTTTACGCTTGTTTGGTATGTGCAGCAGCAGGTTTTTGCGACTTAAACGATGGAAACGAGTTGTATTTTTTCGGACTCGGTAAATACACGAAAAAGTCACTCTGGAGTCATCTTTCAGCTCTTTTCTGACTCTCTAAATATGAAAAGATTGTCGAGGCCCTTTTCGTTTCGATCTCGTTAAAATGGACACGAATTGACATCCACCCAGTATAGGTTTAACCCTTTTTCGGGCTGGGATGGATTGATTACAAAAAAGGAATACCCTAGCCTATAGTGACTAGGAGGTTTTCTCGGATATTGTTTTCTACCCTTTCGGATCTGGGGAACTATTTACGAAAAGGGACCTGTGGAGTTTTCTTTTCCGCTGTCTTTTCAAACTCTCTAAACAGAAAAGACGTCGAGTTCTTCCTTTGTCAGACTCGTTAAACCCTGATGACATCGGATCTAGTCGAAATGATGTTCTCCAAGTTCCTCCTTCCTAGGACTCGTTAAATGCACTAGGATGGATTCGCCCGAAGGGCAGACTTATATCGCAAGCATATGCTATCCCCTTCAAGCTTGTTATCAAAAATAATTGGGGTACTCACCAAAAATGGTGGGGGAAAAATGGAACCATCGTCGTTGTCATAGGCAGTATGTTGCTCTTGAACATGGCACTTGTCTGCATTCGTGTCGGGTTGGGGACATCTCATCTCGTTGTTTCACTTTGCCTCCGTGGGTTTGGGTAATCCCTTTTGACCTCTCATCTGTTCACTGCCTCGTCACCATGACCTCTGATCCGTTGATGTCAAATACTGCCAAGTCCACTGTCGTGCCGTTCATGTGTTCAAGAGAAGTTGGCCTCTGCAAATATCAACCTTCCTCTGTTTCTCATACGATCCCGATTCACAACAAAACATCATGTTCCTCTGTCTCGTGTCGATGATGTGGGAATCATTATGGCCCACCTTCGATCGAGGTCACTTCCTGTCGACATCAACTCATTATCTAGGAAGTTGGTCTAGAGACTCCTTATGGTACCTTGGAGCCTGCATGCCTCAATGGCGGGTTCGTCGCATTCGACGAGAGGTTTACATCATTGGCCTCCGATCGAGTGATTCTGCGGGTGTTCGACATCAACTCATTTATTCGCACGCCGTAGATTGTACCTGTAGTACCTTGAAGACCATTGTCATTATTGGTGGTTTCTCTCGCGTCTGTTAACAGCTTTCATCATTGGCTGGTAATCAGACGATGTTCTTGCATGTTCGACTTCAGCTCACATATTCGCATGCTTGAACTTGTACTCTGTTGGGTCGAGATGGAGCGCAAGACCTTGGATTGTGTCTGTTGTAATCCAGGCTGTGATTGTGGATTATTATCATTATGTACATGACTCACTGATTGGATGGCTGCGACCATACCTGAGTCTATTTGTTTGATCTTAGTTGGATGGTTGCGCCCATACCCTAGATCCGGATTATAGCATACTCTGTTTCGGATGGCTGCGTCCATACCGCTTATACATCATGTACTTGAGATATCAGTTGTATCTTTCTGCGCAGGTTTTCCGACGGCGGGCCTTCAGTTGAACATGTTCTCGTAAAGCATTTCACCCCTCTCTCTCTCGGGCCTCATACTTTAGGGGGCATCTGTTACACGGTAATTTGTCACCGTCCCTACCATTCCCCGTCCCGCACAATGGAGGACCCATTTTGTGACCTGTGAACATTGTCATGCCTTGAAAACATCATCAATGCATTCCTCTAAGCATGAGCCTCATTTGCCCTTGAGACATCTCCTTGCAAAAGTCATGAAAAACATCCCTTTTGGCATTGGCGCGGGCAGGCAGTTCAGTACTCGCGCCAATGGGGAAAATCCTGCAAAGAGGTCGCGCCAACTGGCGCTCTGTCATAGAGCAGTAGTCGCGCCACCCAATTTAGGGATTGTTTTTTAAATAAAGATGGCGGAAGTTGAGTTCCAACAAACTCACAAACCATTGCCTATCTTGAGTTGGGAGGTTTGGCTGCGGGAGTTCTATGGAAGGGAAGTGGTTTTGCCACCTCCCATGGAACCTTCCTTGTTGATAGGGCCAATCCCATAATAATAGGGATCCCAACTCCCCCCTTCCCCATCTATAAAAGCCTGCTCAATCCCATGGCAAGCTAGTCTTGAAGTGCCTAAGCTTTGAATCTCCATATTCCCAAGAGCCTTTGTGCTGTAAAGAATCCTCTCTTTCCCTTAAGGCTGACTCAAGTAAGGAGACCATTGTCGAGAGACTCCGGAGAGGTTTTCCCTTTCCTTGGCGAGCTTTGCGAGGCGTGGACGACCGGAGACCCGTCCGAAGGAGGCTGCGACGTCAGAACTTGGTTGTAATCTCTCTTCGTTTATTATTTAATAGATGATTATGATTATGGTTCCACTCCGTTTTCCATCATGTTAATGCGAGTAACATCCTTTCTGACTGATGTTTAGTTACGTGTGCCGGATTTTATGCTTGTATCTATTCGTTTCTTCCATGTGTAGGTGTTCGTCCGCGGAGATCGTGGAGGGATTGTGATCTGCCGAGGCTGAGGAACAGGGACGCTTCTTCTTCAGATCATAGCGTTGGAATCCAGGTAGGCTTCTATTCCTAGTCATTTCATTCGTAACTAGGAGCTTGCGTCATAACATTGTTTGATTGTTGCTAGACGTGGAGGGATTGTGATCTGCCGAGGCTGAGGAACGGGGACACTTCTCCTTCAGATCGTGGCGTTGGAATCCAGGTAGGCTTCTATCCCAAGTCCTTCATTCGTAACTAGGAACTTGCATCATAACATTGTTTGATTGTTGCTAGACCCCTGCTGGGCTAGTATGGATCGCCTCTATCCGTAGAGGGGATTTACCTCCTCAACAGTAGATCTAGAGTTAAGATGGATCTAAGTTGTTTTATTTGATTCCATTTTTTGGGACCAATAAGGCATTGACATGGTGATCTTCTAATGTTGATTTAGCTTGTAATGAGATGCCATCTTCAGTTGTTGGTTTTTCCTAGTTTGGTTTGCCAGTGTTGTTAGGGTTAGGATCTTGGAGGTGTTGTATCTATGTAGGTGATTTCGCTAGTGTGATATCAATATAGCAAGCACGTTGTGAAATAGTAAGAATATAACAAGCACCCTATCAAATAGTAAGAGTGCAACACCATGGAGACTAGTATATAATTTTTAGTTGAGTTCAAAGTCTTGAGAAGAGGCCCAAGCAGGAGAGAGCTTCTGAGTGTGATCAGAGAAAAAAATAGCTCCATATTGAGCTCAAAGAGAGGGCCAACACTGCGATAGGTTGTGTAAATTCTCTGTAAATATATTGCAATATAAACTACCTCGTAGCTTTTTAGCTATCTTTTGGGTGTTTAATTACCCAGTAAGAATATGGATTGATGCCCTATGAAAATGGGAAAGAGTCTATGTATGAGTCTAATTAAATGGGTGGCATTTGTTCGTTGGAGAAGTCGAAATTGCAAAAATTCCTCAGACTACTAGAGAAGGTTGGATATACGGATTGATCCAGTTGTGTGTTGGAGTCTCGGACAACTGAACCATCCCGCAATTAATTTGCATAAGCCCCCCACAGCATATATTTTCCATCGATCTTTGTTGGGATATTTTGATTTTCGATTTGGGGACCATGCTGAGCAATGAGGTATAGGTAGTGCGCAAAGTAGGAAGGATTCAATCTCTTGAGAGTGCATAGACTTGGTCCTGTGGGCCATAAGGGGACAATGAAAGAAGGAATTTTAACATCCATGAAGCTAAAGATAGCCTAAGGAATGAATGTGTTAGATCTTGCCAAATAAGGTCTTGTGACTTGTGCTCATCAGTTATGTTGAGGATTTAAACTTGTGGAGTCAAACAACAGAGCTAAGTAAAGATTGTATTCTAATGAGACATATTTTTTTCCCATAAAATAATGGAAGTTCTTGCATGATTTTGATAAAATATGGCATTAATTTTTGAAAATCTGGGTTACAGCTGTCAATCTTCAAGATTTTTGGTGCCACATGGGTTTTTTATGATATTGAATCCATTTCCACCATAAAAAAACATGATTCAGAGACTCCTACTGTTAGATTTTTTGAAAAAAAAAAAAAAACAAATTCTGTCGATTTTTAGCCATTTGTGCGAGACACCTTGGTAGACAACATCCAAGTAAAATAAAAGATGAGAGGTCTAAAGTATTAAAAAAGGCTACACTACGGTCATGTGCCTTTCCACGATGAGTGTTGATTGAGGAAGGGTGAGCGTGAGGTTAAAGGTTCATTAGGGGAATTTTGAGGTCTCAAATGGGCCTCCTAAAGAAATTATAAAATAATAGTGTAAAGAATAAAATAATATTATATTACATCATCAAATTTTAGAGGGAATAGAGAAAAAACTACTTTTTCAACTCATATTTTCAACTTATCTCTGTATGGGTTTACTCAAATTTCGAGTGGAAACACTCGTTGGATGCAAAATTTTATTCCTCATCCAAGGAGTCTCCATGTTGCATACTTTTGATGAGTCCTGCTACTTTTTGCAAGCTAACTCAACTAACCTTAGATTTTGAATTTTATCACAATTATCAATCGTTGTGGATATACGATTTTAAAGTGACGAAATTTATATGTAATGATCTAACTTCTCTGCTACATAACAAACATTGGTAATAGGTGAAAAAGCATCATATTTTTACCTTAGTGTGGACTTATATGCAACATGGACATTCTTTGTGTTCATTTAGGCTAGCGTGACAAGATGATTTGAGAGGCACATTGTAGTCGAGTAGTGGGGCATTTCAACATGGGGAACACAATGGTAGTGATGTAGAAGTACCTCTACTTGCTAAAGCTTTCATGACACAATAATATATTCAACAAGTTCATGAGCATCTCTTGGTCCAAGCTTTGGTTCATGATGGACACAAAATTGACCAACTTGATGACCTTCCATCCCTAAACCAATGAATAAAAAAGTTATCCAATATTATGATTGTACACATCCTCAATATGTACAACACAAGGAATCTAGGTATATGCATCAAATTGTTCCTTATGTTCAACACAACTACATTAACACTCATCACACTTCTATCAACCAAAAACCTTTTATGTCGTGCCTAGCGTTACCCACTGACCCCAATAAATTTAGATATGCTTGTTGCATAAACATGTGAAAGAGTCCTCCCATGCTTAAAATGAGGTAGACAAAGCAAAAATATTTGTTGAATAGATTAACATGTTCAATAAAAAGTTTGTGACATTTTTAAAAGCTATACACCATCAAATAACAATATGATCAACATTGGGTTCAACACGAGCTTAGATTAGAGAAAACTTGTAGTGACACTTGTTGGCCTTATTTGCTTGCATAAATTAAGATATTAAATTATCAATTCGGGAGTTCATAAACATGTGAGATATCATGCATTGTATGTGAAAGCTAACAATTTGCTTAAAAAATAAATGCCAACTCCTCTTAAATTATTGCAAAATAGTTGTCCCATTCAAGAGATTTTAGAGGTTAATTATAAAACTCTTTCCACAATCGATTGAATCAAACTTTAAATGCAGATATCATCGAGGATGAGATTGAATTCACACTTTCTACCATGCATAAAGAGAACTGAGTTGGGGTCCTAGTAGTTTTTTTGTTGAATTTTTACTACAAATTTTATAACAATATCAAGAACAATCTCTTGCTTGTGGTGAGGGAATCTAAAATATTAGGGAAGATATCGAGCTCTTTTAACAAAATCCTCATCACTTTTATTCCAAGAACCCAAATGGGACTCACTTTGTGGATTTCCATCCCATTTCATGTTACAATGTTTTATATAAGTTAGTGGCCAAATTCATTGTTGTATGGTTGAATCCAATTCTAAGCAATATATTTCATATGAACAGTTCGGGTTTCTCTAGGGCAGACAAATCCATGATGTGGTTGTCATTACACAAGAACTACCCACTCCATCATATCTAGAAAAAAACAAATGGTGGTGGTAAAAAATGATTTATCTAAACGATATGATAGGGCAGGCTATACCTTCTTGCATTTGGTATTAATGAAATTGGGTTTTGACAATGGGTTTATTGACTGGATTATGGGATGCATACAATTGGTCTATTTTGTGGTCCTTATCAATGGTGTGCCCTCAGATTATTTCAAGGTGTCTTGTGGTTTTCACCAGGTATTCCCTCCATCTCCTCTCCTTTTCTTAATTGTGGTAGAGGCTCTAAGCAAATTATTTAGCCTTGAGAAAAACACTGGGTTCTATCTCTAGGTTCAAGGTATCCCCATGAGAGGCCATTTCTAATACGATTTTTGTGGATGATGTTATATGTTACACTAAGGGATCCCTTGCATTATTAGAGTTCTAAAATCCATTTTGGACCATTTTTGCATCTCTATTGGAATGAAAAATAATAATGAAAAGTCTCTTATAATGCTCTCTTTCCACATAGAAGAACATCCATATGCTATTGTGGATTTTTTCCCTTTCACACGATGGTTTTTGGATGGCAGTTTCAAGTATTTAATCTTTTTTTTAAAACCAAATTGCTATTGCATCAAAAAAATTCCATGGCTTTTTACAAAGGTAGAAGCACACATCCATGTTTTGGTAAATAGTTTCCTCTCTCAAGGAGGTCATCTAACCATTGTAAAGTTTGTTTTGGGGAGCATTCTGGTTTACTAGATTACCATTGTTAATGTTCCTCCATCAATCTTAAAGCAGATAAAGAAGGTGAGCTTACAGTTTCTTTGGCAGGGATCCAAGGATGGTACCATCCCTCTAGCCAATGGGATATTTTAGCATCTCCTAAATACTTGAGAGTTTAGGGGATAAAGAATATTTCTCTTTTAAAAAGAGCTCTTGCTAAAAAAAATCTCTGGCGACTCTCTACAAATTGTTTGTGGGGAAGATTAATGAAGTCTAAATATTTACAAAATCTATCAATGATTGAATGGTTTCAAGTTCTTAATAAATCATATGAATACTATATCATCTGGAAATAATTTGTGAAAATTTTCCCACTGATTGATAGCTAGGTTTCTTGGAAAGATGGAAATGGCACTAACATTCATATTGGTGAGGATCTATGGATTGGGGAAAAGGAGCATTTCTATTTATCTAAGGGGCTTAGGGACATCTTACATGAATGATGCAAGATTTTGTTTCTCTTCAACTGATCAACC
Source organism: Pinus albicaulis (assembly GCA_034641835.2). Taxonomy (NCBI): domain Eukaryota; kingdom Viridiplantae; phylum Streptophyta; class Pinopsida; order Pinales; family Pinaceae; genus Pinus; species Pinus albicaulis. The sequence goes on from CM076582.1 coordinate 370,227,511, forward strand.
CCCTTGGATGGAAGTCTACATATACCCTAGGATTGAGCAATACCTATGCTAAGGAATGACACTCTTATATTTGGCGTTTATCATCCAATTATATTATTTTGAGAGAAGACTCACTAGTTTGGTCCAAAAACCCAGCCTCTAGTGAATACACTGTGTTAGCACTCTGTAATTCTGAGGCTGAAGACAAAATCCCAGAGGCAACATCAAAACCGCTTTGAGCCTAGGATCTAGCCCTCCTAGGCTTAGAGAGGGATCTCTCTATTAGATATAGCTTTGATTTCTTTGGCGTTTTAGGCTAGTTAATGAGTTCAGAGTTTGGATTTTGAATTTGGTTTGGTGGGAAAAGTAAGGGAAAAATGCCATTGGGAAATGGAGTCGAAAGGCTTGGGTGATCAATTTGTAGAAGTAATCAAGCGTGAGTGAAACAGGGCAAGCTAGGTGTACTACTTTGGATCTTTGAGAATAAAATGGAATGGGAAGATACAAGAACAATGGAATTTTAGTAGAGATTGAGGAGCAATTAAGAATTCCTCAATTAGACTGGAATGTAAGGTTCAACAGAAATCAAGGAGCAATTAAGAATTCCTTGATTTGGCATCAGTAAAAAACATAGAATATTGTAAACGCAACTAGAATAGGGTGCTATGGAAACAAATCCTATTCGTCATTTTATGTTCTACAATTTAGCATTCAGAAATACTAAGAAAGGAAAACAATGGATAACATATTAAACAGGAGAGAACTTCACCATTTGGTACACCACGTGAATCTAGAAAGCTTCCCTTGTATTACTTTGCAAACTGTCACTTAAACCACAGGGAAAACATTTCCAGAATTGAACAGTTTCTCATTACAATTTCCCCCCCACCCATACTTCGACTGGATGAAGTATATATGCTAATCCTACAAACTAAATACCATCAATGTCGTAACTAACAGTCACTTTCTTACTAACTTCATAACGGAGAAGGACTAACATTATTTGATGTGTAAATAAAACAATTGGAGTCATTAAGGACATCTGGACATTCGACACTTTTTTGGACATCTAGCGCTATTTTGATTCCCTGAATCAGGTTTGTCATATGTTTTCCAGTGTAAATCCTATCAATCATGACACTTGTGCTATTTTGACTGTCCTTAGAGTGCTAAAATTTGGAGTAGGATATTCATATGGTTTTATACCTTGAAACGCTTAATTTGATCGAATCTCCCATCTTCTTTCTAAAAATAGAAAAAACGGCTACAAAGCTGATGACACATGTATAATATCAACTACCAAAAATTGAATCTAACAAATGATATATTTTTCCTAAGCATATACGTTACTTCAAGCTTCAAAAGCTAACTGCAAATGTTTCCAAAACTGGCGCTTCTTTTGCTTCGACATCAACCATAATGCATCAACCCAACCACCAAACTATGTTAAAATACTAAGGTCCTCGACTTCAAGCATCCACGGCATGTTGCACATCAGTGATTTCCAGCCATTCTCTAGAGAATTTGAGCGTATCATATGAGAATATTCCTAATTCTCTTTTGAACATCGTGTTGGCCCTAGCTAAAGCCAACATAATTATTCTCTTGAATTGAAACATCATATTGTGCTATTACCCGATCTGCCAAATCATCCTACGAAAAGATTCCAATTTGCACTGATCAAATTCATTGATCTTTAAACTATTCATTTGATTTCTCTTTCCCTAATGCCGAGCTTGGTTTTAGCTTTGAGGTTTTCCCCAATCAACTTTGATATCAGTTGGTATGTTGTGACTTCATCATATCGATTATATGGTCTGAAGCTGCAATGGCAACTTCAGCCCCTTTTGAAAAATCTGGCACTTGTGGGATTTTGGGAGAACCTCCATATATCCACGCATTTTTATCTTTGAGGATACTCGAATTTTAGCCATCCTTCTTGCTGGAGCTGGACCGCAAGCTTCCAAGACAATAGGCTTATTACCTGGATCTGACTAAGGTTGTGTGCTAATCGTCTTTCAGATGAAGGGCGTTATCCTGGCCATAATTTTGTTCCTGGTTTTTACAAGCCCTAGTTGTAGTGGCAAGTTGCTGGGGAACAATCTATTCACTGAGTCTTGATAATTAGTGGGCCTTCAATTCCATTCTCAATTATGTGGTCGACGATGGCTTCACACTCAGAAAAAGATGCTGCGTAACATTTTGGTGAAGAAATAAGCCCCTGGAGCAACTCGTCGGAGAACAATACCATGAAAGGTCGAATTTATGGCTCATGGTGTTTGCGATGAGGTGTTGCGCTCGTCCAGAAAAACCCAAAACTAGATTTCGAAGGCTCCAGGAGGTGGTAAGCTGTTTTAGACGGGGAGGATCCAAACTTTTCTGGGTATGACATGTGGGTGTAGGAGTGGAGACTGAAACCATTTATTTCGAACCCCCCAAACAGTAAATTTTGAATGGTGGACGGGGGGGGGGGAATGATATTGGCTATTGGATTCGAAGCGGGGGTTTAATATGGGTGAATAGATGACGGAGATTTCTATGATGAGATGAGATGATGAATGGAAGTGATCCGAATGGAAAATGGAATCCGCCCATGGTATTCATCCACCCATGTTATCCATCCACCCATGTAATTTACCCATGGTATTATAAATGGAACTGACCCATGGTATTGTAAGTGGTATCCACCCATGGTATTGACCCATGGTATCGACCCATGGTATCCACCTATGGTATCTACCCATGGTATTGTAACTCAAAAAAAGGCTATAAATAACAAGCCTCACTGTGTAAAAGGATAGATTGTCCACCACAATGTAGCTTCTATAATTATTCTCTGTTTTAATAAAACAAGTTTCTTTGTAGTTTTATTTGCTTTGTGTTCTCTTTTTTTTTTTTTTTCTAACATTCTAATTTTGCAGATCTTGTCAGATCTATTTCAATATTTTTAGATCTTGGGGGCCTCCTCCCAAGATTTGGATCATTGGTATCAGATCTAGGTTACGAATCCATGGGAATGAGGGTTTGAAGCATATTTCAATTTCAATTTTTGGCAGCAATCTTCAGCAAACTCCATGAATTTCTTGGGCGGCGAGTTTGAAGATAATATCTGAAAATTTTGGTAAAATTTTTGCAAAATCGAAGACTAGATCTGGATTCCTTGCAAAAAAATACCCAAATTCAAAAAAAAATCGGCCGAATTGGAGTTCGGATGAGGGAGATATCGCTAGTTCTAAATTAGCAATGTTGCAGAAAATGTTCCGATGACAATTCGTGGATGGTGGCTCTCCTGTCATTTTTTCGCAGTTTTTAGTGCAAAATTTCAGAGAAATGGCTATAGATATGAGCTCCTCTTGAAAAATCACCCAATTTCAAAAAAAATAATCAGTCGAATCAGAGTCCGAATGTGGGCGTTATCGTTGATTTAAGATCAACTATTTTTTCAGAAATTTTGTGACGGCGAGACAGTTCTAGCACAAATCTGAGAGTCTAGAGTCTCCAAATAGCAATTTCAAACACATGAGAAAATGCAGAATGATCATTCCATTTCCATAAACAGGTTATAATAAATATTCCGAGTTATATTGACCAAGTTATGCTCATTTTAAATCTGGAGCAGAATTCGGAAAGGATTCCCTTTCGAGACGTGCCCTCCCACCCCGCTTTAGTAGGCACCTGCTTCACATTCATCAGTTTTAGCACAACAGTGTTCATCTTGGGTTATTTGGAGACATGCCCTTCCACCCCAAGCTATGTAGGCACCTGCTACTTCATCAACAATCAGCATCACGGTTATGGGTCAACTGCACAAAATCTTTTTCATCGAAGTCCATTTGCTAGGCCGCACACTGTTAGTAACATAGTTGGTCACAAGCATTACAACATATCTCTATCCTCGGATCTTCATTCATCACAGTTAAGGGTTAACTACACAAAACCCTCCTCTTCAGTGGCTCTTCATATTCAACAAAGGCTTCTCAGGAGGGAATTTCACGCAATAGGGACCATTGCTTCTTAAGGAGGGAGGAATGATCCAAATGGAAAATGGCATCCATCCATGGTATTCATCCACCCATGTTATCCATCCACCCATGGAATTTACCCATGGTATTGTAAATGGAACCGACCCATGGTATTCATCCACACATGGAATTACCCATGGTATTGTAAGTGGTATCCACCCATGGTATTGACCCATGGTATCTACCCATGGTATTGTAACTCAAAAAAAGGCTATAAATAACAAGCCTCACTTTGTAAAAGGACAGATTGTCCACCACAATGTAGCTTCTACAGTTATTCTCTATTTTAATAAAATAAGTTTCTTTGTGGTTTTATTTGCTTGGTGTTCTCTCTTTTTTTATCTAGCATTCTAATTTTGCAGATCTTGTCAGATCTATTTCAATTTTTTTAGATCTTGGGGGCCTCCCCCGAAGATCTGGATCAGGAAGGAGCAAGGTTTATATCATATACGTATGGAAAATGGTAATATAAAGTATGAAAAGTTTGCATTAGGGTTTTGAAGGCTTAATGAGATGGATAAGCGTTGAATAATATATTTAGGCTTAGCTTGGTCTATATGGAGAATGAAGTAGTTAGCCATGTATTAGAATTAGGATAAGTTTCATCCACGCGCCTATAAAGGGATTTCCAAGCCTTAGAGAAAACATTCTTTGTCCTTTTGACCAACAGTACCCACTAGGAAATAAATGGAGCATTATTTTCAATATGAAAATCTGAAGAAAAATAATGAGTCGCCTCGAGATCCTATATATTATAGGACACTAACACATTGTAAAGATCAGTTACAAAGCCTGAACGTAAGACTCCTTCATGGGGGATATTTCTTGGTGGTGGTGGGCTCTAAGGAAATGTCATGCTCTGATCAAATGTGTGATTTGTTACGGTATAACATCACATAATAAACTTAATTCTTGGGATAATTTTTAGAAGCATGGATGATGTGGTCTGGGTTGGTGCCCGCTTTACCACTCTGTAAACGAATCCATTGATAACCTCTTTATTTCTTGCACATACACTCAAAAGGTATTTGATCTTCTACAATAGGAATTGGGTTTCTCCATATGTTGGGAAAAGGAAACCCTTCCTAAATTTATGCAAGTATGGTTGTCAAACTCGTATCTTTCTACTTTCCATGGGTTTATGGTCATCTTCATTTACCATATATGTTCAAGTAGAAACTCCTTTACATTCAGCAATATGGAAATTCCTCTTGAGATCACTTTCTCCTCTCTCCTTTGGATGATGAAATATTTGTTGTCATTTAAAAGACAAAAATACCTTGCTTCTTATCTATACCTCTCATTGACATAACATTTCCTTGGTTTTTTTTTAACGATGGTTGTCAAGGTGACCATCCTTTTTGTGGTATATTGTTGGTCTTGTTCTTGGCTAATAACCATATCATTCAGGTTCGATATGCTCATAGAAGGAGCACCAAGAACAAGGCTAAGTTCTTGGGGATATGTACAATCCTTGAAATGGTGAAGAAGAAAGGGATAAAAAGGCTTCAGGTGTTTAGTGACAATCTTAGTCATAAAATGGGCAAAGAAACAGATTCAAGTTGAAAATATTAGATTATCCCCCTTATTACAAATCATCGAGGAGTCTTTACAAAAATTAGAATGACTCTCCTTTTCACACATTTTTTGTGAAATGAATGAGGACGCTGGTCATTTCTTTAAGGAGGATTTGAAGCTACATCTTGGCATCTTTAGTATATGGGAGACCATAGATGTCATGGACGTTGAGTCCATTGATATAAATGAATGAACAAGACACTACAGATGAACTTTTAAGGAATGTTTGTATGTAAAATGGTAACATAGGAACATTTTGACAAATAAGTCTTTTATTTTAGTAAAAATGAGCAACGAACAAAAATTAATTTTTGTTGTGTAAGGGATGATCATCAACACTTAAGAAAAATGATAGCCTTCTAAATTTAAATCTAGAAAACTGAAGGAATATGGCCTAAAAATATTTAGGTGGAACATGCATATTCTGTTTTAGAAATATAAAGATTTCTTTTTTGGGAAATTATTGCAATGTAAAACAAAATTCTAATTAATCAATCCAAATCCAACATAAAGGAACTAATTTTACTCATCTAAACTACTCATACTTCTTGAAAGTAAAAGCACGCAACTCACTTAAAATCACTTGGTTGATTGAACGCGACACTATTGTCCACTAGTAGGTTCTTTAGGTTCAAAGATTCACAATGGACGACTCCCTAGTCTTGTACTCTTATCTTCATGGTTGATTTCAAGTGTTAAAATGAAAGAAAACATCTCAAAAATGGAAAAAATGATTGATGCAAGTCTATTTTGATGGACTGTGCATGCATTAGGGTCTTTTCTTAATAGAGAGGCTCTTTCAATATTTTACCCAATCTCTCAATAAGCTTTTTCATCAAGGCATTGACTAATCTATGGAAAAAAGAGACGTACAATGTTTGATGCAACTCTAGTTTGATAGATTATGCATGCATTAGGAACTTTTCTTAATATAGGCTCTCCTAATATTTTACCTAATCTATCAATAAAATTGTTTCTCAAAATCATTGACTACTCTATGGAAAAAGTGACTTGATTGTTTCATGAACAACAATCAAACTATGATAATTAATTAAGTAACAAGGCTTATAGTTCAAAAAATGAATTATGAACAATTATTGACAAGAAAATCACACCAAGGGATATATGGAAAAAACAATTTAAATTTTTTTGAAAGTAGAGACACGATTGCATATGTAAGGATGAACATGAAAGAAAAACAAATAGAGATATATATACCAGCATTCACAACAGTTATGAAAAGTTAGGAAAATTAGTGGACACGTTGAGACAATTGGTTCCCTCCACGCCGTAGCATGTACACCAAAGGACTATTGGCTACTAAAACTCAAAAGGTTTGCATACATTGATGAAAGTGAAGTTTGAAATAAAGCTTCAACAAATAATTTTCTAAATATGAAGATCATAATAGAAATATAAAAGTTTGAAGTCTAAAGATTTCCTTGTAGGCTTCACTAGTTTGTCATTTCTACATGAATAATAAAACCAAATACTGATAAATATCTTCCTGGCTAACCAATTTTTATTCTAAGCATCCTTCTAAACGGGATTCAACCTCTCCCATGTCCAAAATTGTGAAAAAATCTTGAATGGTTAGATCTAGGTACATTTTCTTCATAAATTTGTAGTTTAGCCAACAAACCAATCACATTGACCTTGTGTTGACTAGAGCTATACATGAATTTTATCGTAGAACTAAGGGAAACTAACCATCTTAGGATCATGGGAACAAAATCCATGTCCTTGATTTAACCTACAAATTGTTGAAATTCTATAGCATGTGAAATAGAATACAATTTTATGATATGATAATTACTTCCTAATGATTTTCAAACAATATTTCTCATGCCACAAATATCATTGAATAATTACACATAGAAAATTTCAACTATAAACGTAGTTGAAAAAATAATGATCATAGAAAGGAAGTGATGCATAATAGACACAAAAAATTTTCACCTAGAAAACCCAAAAAAACTTCTTGACAAGAAATAGTCTTTTCAGCAAGGTTTACAAATCAAAAATTTGTCTAGAAATTTGTGCCAACATTACATTTCGAATCATCGGTCAAACCTGGTTAAAATTCTATTGTTCAATGCTAGTCAAACCAATAAAAAGACAAGTCAGCTAACACAAACTACGACTTGCAGACAAAATCACATGAGAGACTGCGATCAACTCGCACGTGTTACCTACAGTCAAATTACAACTATACGAATTTTGATCAACGTTGATCAAAATCTACGATTAAACGCTCACATATGTGGTTATATGGACTGTGATCAAACCTAGTCAAATCATCACACTTGCATATGTAGAAATATTGGTCAAATGTGGCCTCCAAAACAAATAGAATGATGAAGAAAATATGAAAGATGGACAAATTTCTCCTAAGCTAAATTTTTCCTCCACTAGAAAGATCAATGAGCTTTCCATGTTGATGGGTTTCTTCTCACATCCTATATAGAGTTATAATTTTGAGTGGATACCCATTAAGAATCCCCTCATCACAAGGAACCCTTTCACTTATTGAGCCTACATTACAAGTCAACATTAGGCTAGAATTGTTTATTCCACGGGTGGGTAAAACTCCATTAAATAAACAAATCAAACCCTATTTATAAAAATATATCACTCCATCCTAGAATAGGAAATGTGAGTACCTTGGGCCAATATCCCTGAGCCATAAACCAAGGCTGATGGGAGAAATATTACCCTGGGCCATTCATCCCTAGCTATATAAATGTGGCCCCATGGGTGAATGTATCATTCCCCACGTAATCAAATAAACATGACCTCGTGGGGGAATGTATCCCAGATGTTACAAAGTGTATAAACTTCAACACTCCATCTCAACAAGGGAGACATTTTTCATCTTGCCAATATTGTCTCTCAAGCATACAAACTTCCCCCTAGATAGAGGCTTGGTGAGAATGCTTACAATCTACTAGTTTGTGGATATGTACTTGAGCTTAATTTCTCACTTATGAAACATGTCTTGGATGAAGTGATATTTTATCTCAATGTGCTTCGACCTTTCATGAAATATTGGATTATATGAAAGCTTGACACAAATTTGATTATCACAATATATCAGGGTCGTCTATAGCACCTGATCAAATAGCCCTGCAAGAAGCTTTTGAAGTCACACAAATTCTTGACTTGTGACACTAGCTATGAGATACTTCGATTCTATTATACAAAGTGTCACAGAAGTATAATTCTTGCTAGAAGGATATCATAGTTAATCTTGAACTAAAGAAGCACCTTGAAGTGCTCTTTCTATCCATTGCACACTCGGCCAAATCAAAATCAGTATATCCATGCAACATCACTTCACCACTTGAGACATATATCAGACCATATCCAATTATACCATGCAGGTACCTCAAGACATGCTTTACTACAACCCCATGTACATTCCTCGACTCAACCATAAACTAATTCATGGTGTTCATTGCAAATAAAATATTTGGCATGGTGTTAACCGAGTACACCAAGAATCTTATCAATTTCCTGTACATAGTTGGATCCACTAAATTTGAATCTGAAGTGGAATCAATCAAATTTTTTAGATTTGTCACCATAGGTGTAGCCATGGACTTGTACTCCATCATAACGAATCTCCTCATGGTATAGACTGTATACTTCCCTTGTCCAGGGAAGATCTCACCTGGTCTCTGCCACAACTCCAATCCCAATAAATAACGCATCAAGCCAATATATTTCACCTCAAACTCTAAATAAAATTCTCTATTTAACCTAATAATGACTCTCTCTACCCCAGTAAGGAATAAATCATCAACATACAACACCAAGATCAAAGCATCACCATCAAAAACCTTGTAGTAAAGGTTAGGATTGACATCAATCTTGGTGAAGCCCAAACTCATCAAGTATCCATCAATCCCATAATACCATTCCCTAGGTGCTTGCTTGAGTCCATACAAAGCCTTCTTTAATCTGAAAATATGGGACTCCTTCTCATGTATCACAAAGCCTTGAGGTTTCTCTATGTACACTTCTCATCAATCATACCTTTGAGGAATTATGTCTTTACATCCATTTGATGTAACCTCCAACCCATAAATACAACAAGAGAAATGATAGTCATGACGTGTAGAAAATATAATCAAGGGGATTCAATCTGATCTTGTAATGTACTAAAACAAGATATTGAATCATTCTACAATTTGTGGAAACAAAATTATATTGCATAATCACATAACATGAAAGAGAAATAAATAATCAATCACACAACACAATATGTATTTGGGGAAAACAACTGCTCAAAACCCTGCTATGTTTATATTGCATAAACTCAATACCATGAAAAAATACAATGTTATTTCCCTTCCTGAGAAACCTCTGCACTCTGCTCACTGTCTCACTACCAACCTGTGCACAAGCTTCTTTTGCACATATTTCTCTCACAATATCCATGCACAAACTTGTTCTTCTTATTTCTTGGTCTCACCAACTCATGCTCATAAAAACAATGATTAAACTTGTGCCTTCATTCCTCCTTTTAAAGGAAAATTTTTCTAATTAAGGAATGATTTATTTTATGCCTTCTTTTGATTGTATGCACCATCTGTACAATTTTCTAATTAAACAACTGATAGTCTACTTACCTTTAACTCCAATATTAATTGAGGTTTCCTTATAACTGACATGGAACAAATATTTATATTGAATTATCATTTATCTGATTGATCACTGCACGTGAATTAAATCAGATTTAATTCACGTGACCTCTCACTATCTCATCTCTCATTTATAACTAGTTAAACTAATTTTAACTCAATTAATTGAGCTAACTAATTACAACTCACAAATAATTGTAACTAGACCCCCTAAAATCATGGGATAACTCTACATGCCTCCTCTCTAACGCTCAACTCGAATTTCCTAAGCTAACTAAGTCTTCCTAACTCAGTTAACTAATACAAGTTGTCATGAGATGAGATTACAATTTTTATTCCAATTTAGTTAAGGGAAAATTAAATCAGAAACCCCCTATGGTGCCATTTATGGGTGCCATTTTCCAGGTTCCATTTTCAATATTTCTTATTGCAAATTTCAACACTACCTCTCCACAAGAAAGGAATTCAATCTATCTTGATCTGATACCTTTGGAATGTTCTGCATGAAACACTTTATGTAGTGTTGTTTTCTCCTACAACTTCTGAAACTGAAAAGCGTCCAAACTAAATCAATATGATGTATCTTTCATCAAAGTCTCTGACTGCTACTAGCTACTGCATTGTCTACTGAAAACTCTGCATTGCTGCTGACTCTGCATCTGTGTCATCTACATTGTTGTGAACTCTTATTTGTGCTCCAGTATCTGACACCTGTCACTCTGATATATGACTGCATCAATCGCTACAGGTCCATCTTTCTATTTTTTACTATGGGCCCCTCATAGCCAGGTCTGATCCATGAGACACAACATCTCAATGGACCCTGCCCAAATTTCTTCTCTTGGGATTATGACTTCAAATCGCCCCACCTCTCACCTGGAGGTATGGATGCATGTGTTCCCTTTGCCCATATGGCTCTAAATTCCCCCCTATTTGAGGTCTTTGCTTGAGTGGACGCCTCCACTCGGTCTCCTCTTTGCTTCTCTAATTGTGTTTGCTCCACAACCTTCTGAGACTTCTTCTAAGGCTGCATGTTAGGTAATTTATGCTCCCTCTCAGCCACCAAGTCTCTAACCTTTGCTTTACTCCTCAAATATTTGCATGCATCCGATACCTCAAGTGCATACAGGTTCTTGACTTGTGCATGCTATAATTGTCCCACTGTCACAAATATTTCTGAAAAAAGAGTTAATTTTAAATTGATGATATCTCCCTCATTCGAACTCTGATTCGACTGAATTTTTTTTTATTTGGGTATTTTTTCGCAAGGAAACTATATATGATATTTTTTATAATTTTTTTCATAAAAAAATTTCATATCTTCTCTGCAAACTCACTTCCCAAAAAATTCTTGCTCTGATACCATGTAGAAAATATAACCAAAGGGATTCAATCTGACCTTGTAATGTACTAAAACAAGATACCGAATCCTTCTACAATTTGTGGAAACAAAATTCGAACGCGCAATCACATAACATGAAATAGAAATAAATAATCTATCGCACAACACAAGATGTATCTAGGGAAAGAAACTGCTCAAAACCCCGCTATCTATATATTTCATAAATTCAAGACCATGAAACAATACAATGCTATTTCCCTTCCTGAGAAACCTCTGCACTCGACTGACTGTCTCACTACCAACCTGTGCACAAGCTTCTCTTCCACAACTTTCTCTCACAAACTCCATGCACAAAATTGTGCTTCTGATTGTTTGGTCTCACTGTTAGTATGAATCTTTCGTCATAAAAGATCACTTTAGCTACGCATAACAAATAGCCCTAACATCGATTATGGCTGCAAAATATCTTTAAGTCTGCTGCACAAATCCAAATCTAAGCACAAAATACATTAAGTAGATAAAATACAATATGGCTCCATGTATCCAATAGAAAAGACAAGAACAATGTATTTAAAAGAATTTTATATTATATTAAAGAATGGGGGCACCTGAGGGGAAAACAAGAAAGGTGTTTTCTGGTTCTCCTCAATGGGATGGGTTCTTGAAAGTCCTCAGCGTTTCAGATCTAAAATTCCTCTCTCTTATTGGTGTAGAAAACCCAGACAAACATAGAACTCAATGGGAGCTCACAAAGAAAAAAATAGAAAATGGTGACCAAGAGTAGATCCAGAGTGATCTAATGCAATGGAGGTGACTCATGAATGGGGAAAACCCTCCTATTTATAACAAAATATTAGGGTTATCTAGAACTTGTTGCATGAATAAAATATTATTAATCAAATTCTAGAACCACCTTTTAGGAATATTTTATTATATTTGTTGGAGGGAAAAGGTCTTTTGACTTGGGTCAATTCATTTATTTATAAACAATAAATAAATAAATGATTTATTTATTATTTTAGGGAGATGGTGGGAATATAATTAAATAAATAATGATTTATTTAATTATTTAAAAATGATTTAGTCAAATTTAACTAGGAATATTATTAAATAATGATTTAAATAACTTATTCCTAGGAAGTAATTAAATAAATAATGATTTATTTAATTAATTTCCTTGTTTTGGGTTAAATATGACCAGGAAATATAGACAAATGTTATTTTACATGGTGAAAGCAATTTTACTTAGGGTAAAATTGGTCTTACATGGTATACTTGGGTTCATCTAATGATAATGGGTTAGATGACCAAAAAAATGGTGTAACACTCACCAACTCGTGCTCACCAAAACAATGATTAAACTTGTGCCTTCATTCCTCGTTTTAAGGGAATTTTTCTATAATTAAAGAATGATTTATTTTAGGCCTTCTTTCGACTACATGCACCATCTGTACAATTTTCTAATTATACAACTGATAGTATACTTCCCTTTAACTCCAATCTCAACTAGGCCTCCCTTAGAACTGACATGCAACAACTATTTATAGCAAATTATCAGTTATCTGATTGATCACTGCATGTGAATTAAATCAAATTTAATTCTAGACCACTCACTATCTCATCTCTTAGTTAGAACTAGTGAAACTGATTTTAACTCACTTAATTGAGTTAACTATTTACAGCTCACAAATAACTGTAATTGGACCCCCTAAAATCATGGGAGAACTCCACATGCCTCCTCTCTGACCCTCGACTGGAATTTCTTAAGCTAGCTAAGTCTTCCTGACTAAGTTAACTAATACAAGTTGTCATAAGATGAAATTGCAAATTTTCTTCCAATTTAATTAAGAGAAAATTAAATCAGAAGGACATATGATGTCATTTTTGGGTGCCATTTTTAATATTTCTTGTTGCCAATTTCAACATGATGTAAGGGTCACCGACGACTGCAACAAAGGTCTCCTCAAATTCCTATCCCTCTTTCTAGGAGAACCCTCTTTCCATAAACCTCACTTTATACTTCTTGATGCTTCCATTTGCAACATTCTTGATCTTATAGATCCACTTGGAAGTCACTATTGACTTCCACTCTGGTCTCAGAACTATATCTCACACTTCATTCTTCATGAATGACTGATACTCCTCCATCATGGCATCCTTCCAAAACTGTTGCCTTGTTTCCTACTAATAACTAGAAGGTTATAAATCAATGATGTGGCTCATCATTATGATATAATTTAAGAAAATTTGTGTTCTTCTAATCTCCCTAAAAGAACCACTACGATTTACATGCCTCTTTGCATCCTGCAAAGTGTTAGGAAGCCATGTTTGCCTCTTCCAGGTCCTTGAAACATATCTAGGAGGGTTCACTAGATCTGCTAGCTCTACTAACTTTTCCTAATAGTTCAAAGGATTAAAAACAAGACTAGATGGATTTTTACCCACATCCTTCAGAGCCTCCTACTCCTCACTATAAATATTCATATGAGACTCTCTAGACCTCTTGAAGGCTACTTACTCATCAAAAGTAACATCTTAAGTAACCTCAAAATGATGTTGTCATGGAATGTAGATCTCGTAGGCCTCTGAAGTCTTTTTGTATCCAATAAAATAATCCTTCTTTCCAGAAGGTTCTAACTTCTTCCTCTTCTCGTTGGCCACATGGATTTATATTGGATAACCAAAGATCCTCAAATGACTGACATATGGCTTCACTCTTATGAATGTCTCCTTGGGAGTCTTGTTCTCCAATATCTAATGAGGACTCCTATTCTGAAAATAAATTGTCATGCTAGATGACTCTGCCCATAACAACATTAGTAAATCTTAATCATGAATCATTTAGATTAAAACCTACACGATGGAATTGTTCTTCCTTCTGCAACCCCATTTTTCCAAGGATTGTAAGGAACTATCAACATCCTATTGATCCCTATCTCCTTGTAGAAATAATTTAAGTCCTTGGAATTATATTCTCCTCCATTATCTGACTTCAAAACCCTGATATTCTTCCTTATCAAGTTATCTTCCTGAGCCATAAAATCTTGGAACCTGCTGAAGACTTCATCCTTAGTCTTCATGAAGTGGATCCATGTATTCCAAGAGAAATCATCAATTAATGTCACATAGTACAAGAAACCACCCAAATATGATATTGTCTTCAGTTGGCATACATTTGAATGTACTATATCCAAGATCCCCTCTGACCTACTATCACTGCTGGAAAAATATCCCTTGGCATTCTTGTCATGTTCACAACCCCTACAAATTCCCTCATGCTTTTCCTCAAGCTTTGGAAGACTTGTAACCATCCTCCCATTAGAGGAAATTTTAGCCTAAAATTGGCCTCCTAAGGAAATATCATAAAACTAGCATTTGCACCTAGAGGTGCAAAGGAACACTGATAAGAGTAGTGGGGAATATGGAAGTCAGTAAAACCAAAAGTTAAGTCAAATTCCATCATATAAATTTAATTTTCATTTCCAACTATAGCACCTAAAAAATGTCGACCATTTGCTTAAAAATCAGATCCATCTCTTTTCAGATTCTACATATGCTTGAAATCCATGAATGTGGTACAAACTTCAAATATCTTTATGAAAAATTGCCCATGATTTCATGTAACTACCAGAGCCATAACTCCATTCCTTGGACCTAGATCCAACAATATTCATCCACCAAAGCTTGAATAGGTTTAAAATATACAAAGTATGGCATCCTCTTGCCTCAAAAATACCTAAACAATATCTATAGTTGAAATATTATTAGATCCAAGAACTTTCAACGCAACATTTGGTAAAGTTCAAAGCTTCACATATAATAAATTCAAAGATCTGATCCATAAGTAGTTCTTATATAGGGAGTGGTTTCGTATTAAAATAGTCCATATCATCTTTCTTTTGGTGGAAATATTCAGGAAAAGGGTCTTCCTTAAACAATATCCTCTACAACATAGGAAAATCCATGTCTTTTGAGGACCTCGATGTCATTGAAAGATCAGGATCTCATCAATTGCAAAACTTGACAGTACAACCAAATCATAAAATACCCAACTCAAAGCTAACGTTATATGCCTCAATACATCCAAACCATAAAACACCCAACTCAAAGCTTAACTTTATATGCCTCTTAATGTGAGGCAGGGGACTAAAAAACTTCCCAAAAATCACTTTCACGTTGCGATGTCCATATTTTCCGATAGCATACCATACCACGTCAATCTGGAGCACAAGAGAAGAAACCAAGTGTTTTGGACAATCCATGGAATTGTGTGTAATTTCAAGGTGAAAATAAATGCCAAAACCATTTCAAAAGTTCTCCATGAAAGGTTTTCACATAGAAACTGAAGAAAAATCCTGAAAATCATTAAACGTTCGAAGAACTTGGTGATGAAAATAACTACCTAGTTTTCAAAATTTCTCGGTGCCCAAGCAACATTTTTTCCTTTCTCTAAATATTAACGGAACTTTTAAGCCCGCGGGTAGTTTAAAACATTCCATGAGATATTTCCTTAGGAGAAAAAACCAAAAATTATAACATTTTGAATATACTATCTAGATTTTTTTTAAGAACACACTTATAAAATGCCTGTAGGGGCATGGTCTAGTGGCTAGCGGACGAACTGCTAAGGCGTTTGTGCTATTAAGCAGGTCATAAGTTCGAGCCTCATCTGAACCGAGGATCGTTCTTGCAGGCTGGGAAATTCCCTGAGAGGTTATAGTGGTAGTCGGGGGGTTTGACCCTGCGCCTTGCGTGTGAAAGCTGTCTGTCATTGCCGATTCCTCTGACTCACAAAAAAAAAGAACACACTTATAAACTATCCATATGCCCTTTAAAATACTAGTTTTTAAGAGGATCTAGAAACATCGACTGTGAAATGTCAAAATACGTTAAACATTGATACAATAATGGCATTAACGGTCTTGAAGAAGTGAGTTATAAGAATTTATCGTCTTAAATATGTTTCAACTACCCACTTCATTGAAACGAACAATTATTGCTAGGATCAACCATCTCCCACCTTTAAAACGACATTTTGCTAGCTTTTCAAACCAACCAAGTTGTTTTGCCTGGTGTTTGGAGTTTTTCCACCCTTGAAGAAAAAAGAAAAAAAAAAAGGTACATATATAGGACTCCCCAATACAAAAATATGCTTGGGAAAAACACTAATATCGGCGCCCATATACACAGAGATTTTTGAAGGAAAATAGTAACTACTGGAAATGTTTGCGATATGGTCTCCTGACACTCTTGCTTTCCATAAGCTAGAAAACCCTTTGGAATTGAATCCCGTTGCTTTCCATCTCGTTTTCGGATCAAGTGATTTTACCTTTTGAGAATTTTGAGGACGTGTGCAATTAATCAGCAATAGTTGAAAACAATATTAGATGAAAAGAGGAGATGGAAATTAGTGAAAACATGTAGGAGATATTGATACCTAACCTAGTGACATGGAATTCCATGAGAGGAACACTTGTGGTTTTCACAGTGTTGTCGTGCTAACAAAGTGATTTTTATATTTATGTGCTCCAAAAAAGAAATATTTTTAAAATAACGAGTTTACAATGTACATATTACGTGGTGGATGATGAAAATATGAGCAATACTTTGAGGAAAAACCTCATAATAGAACTCAATGATAAATATTCCTAATCCCTCAAAATTTGTTCTATATAAGATAATCTTAGATAATAAGATATTGTACTTGATGGACCTCCTTTTGACCTTGAGCCAGAATGCCACCAAAGGCACTACCTCTCCTGGTCCTTAAAAAATCCTGGGCTAGAGCTTTGGCATTTTCCTTGTAGTTGTGCCTGATATTCTCCCCACCCTTCTCAGATAAGCATAGCGAGAAAAAAAATTGCAGTGTCTTTTCGTAGGAGTTACAACTTTTAAAATATGAAAAACATTGAGAATCAATGGAAAACCTCAAACCTTTAAAGGTAGATCGGTGCAATTGTTTGACTGCCTCCTCCATGGGTCCAATACCAAGGATTTAATTAAATATGCATTAGTCAACTTTACAATTTAAAACTATATTTCGACATTGAGAAATTGAGAAATATATGATAACAAATTCCAATTTTATACTAGTACAACCATAATCAGAATAGTAAAATTCGAGAACATCGTACTTAATTTCTTTGCAGGCCTCTTACCAGCGAAACCATATGAAGAGGAGGATAAATATAATGGTCTTAAATATATTGATGATTATGTATATAAACCCTACCATAATCTATTTGGTAACTTGTCAAAATAATGCATATTATTTCAAAGAATGCATCCTATTTCACATCTTAAATATCAAGAAAGGAATCATAGAAAAGATATTTAGCTTCACATGTAAATATTTGTGATATATGTGTCGGCCCTAATACGATGTTTGCACAGAAATCATGCTTGGTGAAAGTGGGCAACAACATGAATGTGACTCGTCACCATTGCTGTTTCATGAGAAGCGCCACCGTATTTTGACAACTACTTGTAATTCTCCCAAAAACTTAGAAAGAAAAAGTTGTCAGAAGGAGGAGGAATAACCCCCAAACCTCCTAAACCTGGCGTGTCCTTCGATTGGCCAATGGTCACTTATGATGAAATTGATGAATGTGAGAATTAATGAAATGGTCACTTCTGGAACTGTATGTGACCAACCTAAAAATTTGTTCTCATTACGTGAAGGTCATTTCCAGGTCTTTGCCAATAGTCGGTTCGCATTGCCTCAAGGTTTATTGTTTTGGAAATAAGTACTTTTAAAATAATGTGTTTACATATTACGTGGCAGACGACAAATCTATGAACAATAGCCTGAGGAACAACCTCAATAGAACACCTTCGGTGTAATGAATGAAATATCCTCAAATAAAAATAAGGAAATGATATATGGATAAATAAAAAGTATTATATGAAACAAGAAAATATTAAAATGTTTTCTCAATTCAAGAATGTTAGGTTAAGATCATATGTACAATAATATTCAAAATTTATTATCCAAATACATTTTTTTTATTAAAAAATGAATTTTTGAAACAAGTGTGTATTAAAATCCCATCCCAACCCCAAAAATGCCACCATGAATAAATAATTTTAAGTATTAATTTAAAAACTATATATAATGTAATAGTTTATTTCTAGAGTATGCCTTAAAATTAATTTTGTTTGGCTAAGATCTTGGACGTAAGGAAACATCTTAACGATCAAGAGGCAAAAACATCTAGGAGTGAAACCTTGCCCCCTTATGGACCACATGTCAAGTAATACCAGGTGGCATGGTTTTCCTTAAATGATGGTGATGAGTCACTTGATGACTATCCTCACTACTAATTTGACAAAGGAATTATGATAAGTTTCCCCACTATGTAATAATTTAGAAAAGACATGGTTCACTAAAAAATAGTTAGTAATGAATGGTTGAAAAAACACTAAAAGTACAACAATATAAATTATGTAATATTATATATAAATTGAACTTAAAGATGTGATATTTATGAGTAGGCACATCTTAATCACAAAATCCACTTAAACAATACTTGCATCTGAAATATAAATTCACTCAAACTATACTTATATTATATGTGTTAATGTTTCCATATATATGCACTTATGTATATAATATTGCCACAAAATTACTATTTTTAAATAGAAAAATAATTATAATTTATTCAATCAATCATAAAATTTTCTTTCTCTATTTTCTATTTCAATTTATTATCTTTAATGTTTTTTTAATGTTTTCTCCTATTCCCAATCACTAATTACAATAATCTACTTTTAACCAAGATTAATAATAATAATAAAAATTATAAAATTACTAAAATAATAACCTATCACCATATATTCACAGATTTCAGGTCCAAATACTCCATGAGGGTGACTAATAGTAACTGCAATTTTGAAGAAACACTGATCATTATATTTACAGATTTGACATATATTGCCTATGCCGATCTACATGTGTCACGGTGAAGCCTTTGAATATCCATCATCGTCTTGTCCTCAAACCAATGTGATACAACTCATTACACAACAAATTGTTAAAAAAACCATCTTGTATTAAAGTCAACTTCAGCTTTAAAAAAAACCAAAACACCAAATTAATCCAAGGGAAAACCTTAAAAATCCACACATTTGTAGAGAGCGGGTATCAATTTACAAAACTTTAAAACTAAATTAATCTGTATGATTCTGAGTAAAAGAATAAATCGGACTCCCAGTGAACTGTCCCATCAATCTGTATGCTTATATTTGTTTTTTCACACCATCAAATTTGTTGTGCACAACATAATTTTTGCCTCCCGGTTCTCATTGCGTGAAGGTTTATCGCTCTGGAAACAATAAATTTACACATATTACGTGGCAGACGACGAATCTATGAACAGTAGCATGAGGAACAATCTCATAATAGAATGCATTGGGTGTAATAATAGTTAAAATAATAAAATAAGAGATATGAATTTTGGAGGGAAAAGAATAGAACTACTTTTTTAATTGTGCTTTTGGCTTAACTCCTTATAGGTTTACTCAAATTTCAAGTGTAGACACTCGTTGGATGCGGAATTAAATTTCACATCCAAAGAGTACTCATTATGAATACTTTTGTGGAGACCCACATTGATAAAAATTGCAAATACATTAAAAAAGTGTGTTCAACACGCTTTTTAATATATCTGCAATTTTTATCAATGTGGGTCTTCTCAAAAGTATGCATAATTGTACTCGTTTGATGTGAAATTTAATTCTGCATCCAATGAGTGTCTATACCTGAAATTTCAAGTAAACCTATAACGAGATAAGCCAAAAATATGCTTAAAAATGTAGTTTTTATTCTTTTCCCTCCAAAATATTTACATGCACCTCTTTTTAAATTTAAAGGATTTTGATTAGTTTACATATAATTAACTGGAAATTACGTGAAAATTTCATGGGCACTTTTAGGCTAAAATTTCCTCTAATGTCAATGTTGGAAAAGCCTTATAACGCGGGTGAGAAAATATTTGATGCCATAACTCACATAAAATGACACTGTCATGTACCAATTCCTGGGTTGGATGTCTTAACAATATGTACAGTCCTCCCTCTTGAACAACAATCACTCCTACTAAAACTATGCTCGAGCCCTTGGGCCATACAATAACTTTATCATCTATAAAGGCAACTTTGTAACCTCTATCCTCCAATGCTCAAATAGAGAGAAGGTTCTTATTCAATCCTAGTACAAAGAGTACATATTTCATGTGTAGAGAATATTTGGACTCTAGCTGAAGCGTTGTTATCCCAACTCCATACATGGAATTATCTCCAAGTTCCACTTGCAATGTTGAATCCTTATCTATAAAATCTTTGATAGAATCTCGCGAAGTAGTCATGTGTCTAGAAGCACCATTTTCCACCAACCAAATATCACTACTGTCAATAATAGTTCCTGAAATATCCAAGATAAAGAAATATTATTTATGAATTCCTTTTGCGATCTCATCAAGCTTAGATTCCTTTGTCTTCTTTTTTGGTAGATCCTCATCATCATCATCAACATTTTCTTTTGATGCATGTTTCTTTCCCTTCCTTTTATTCTAAGGACATTGAGAAGCATAACGATCAAATGTATGTCATTTGAAGCACCTGATATTTGAAAGTCTATTTGAAAGTCCCTTCTTCTTCTGATCTTGAACTGGAACTAAACTTCCACCTGTATCTTTCATATCAATGTTTCTTCTTCCTTTTCCTTTTCTTACATGAGATGCAAGGGTTTGAGTTTCTTCATCCCGAGGTTTCTACAAGTTGTTCTTGGACAACATTCTAGCCTCCTCTTGGAAATAATCAGTCCAATGTTGATCAAACTTGGGTAGGTCTTCCCATGCACAAATACCCTGTACAAATGGATCCCATGAAGAAGGAAATCCATTAAGAGTCAATGTAACAAGATCTGCATCATCAATGGTATCTCCAGTGGCTTTAAGTTGATCTCTCAACTGGAGACTCTCATGATATAATTGGAAACTTAATATGAATTGGAAATCATGATACTACGAAGCTAATGCCTCAAGGCTAATTTATTACTAGTGTTCTTACTCTCAAACAATCCCACCAAGGAATCATACATTTCTTTAGTAGTATTTAACTCAATAACATGTGGAATAAAATGGTCCTTTATGGAATCTATCAAGATCCTCTTAGCCTTTTATTCATTCTTCTTATTCCTGGATTTCTCCTAAAGACTCTATGGTTCTGAAAATTTTTCTTCATGTGGTATTGAATATTGTTTTCATCCAAGAGAAGGATTATGCTAGTCTTCCAAGATTTGAAATTTCTAGCACCATACAACCTGTCTTCTACTCTGAAACTGGGCACCATCTTGAGAAGAGATCATAATTTGGGTCAATTTTTTGAATACTGGGATCTAAGGTTGAAATCAATTGTTGATCTTCAATAAAGCTCTCATACCATGTTGAAATTCTATAGCATGTGCAGTATACTATAATGTTATGATATGATAATTACTTCCTAATGATTTTAAAACAATGTTTCTCGTGCTATAAATATCATTGAATAATTAAACACATAATATCTCAATTGTAAATGCAATGAAAAAAATAAAGATCATAGAAGAATCCATGCATAATAGACAATATTTGTCCACCTAGGAAACCAAATATTGGAGAAAACCCATCAATCTTTTCTTGAGAAATTATCTTTTCAACAAGGTTTACAAATAAAAAAATTGTCTAAAAATGTGTGCCAACATTACAAGTCAAATCACCAATCCAACCTGGTCAAAATTTTGTTGGTTAAACCGACAAAAATTCAAATCAATCAACATTGTTCAAATTGCAACTATGGCCGAACTTACACATGCCGCCTACAGTCAAACTCGGTCAAACTGCAACTATATGAATTTTGGTCAATTCTAGTTAGGCTCCACATTGAAACCCTCACACTTGTGGTTGAAAGGATTGTGGTCATACTTGGTCAAATCCTGACATATGCAGTTGTACGAATGTTGGTCAAACTTAGTCAAACCCTTCACAAATGTGGCCTCCAAGAGAGAGAAATAATGATGAAGAAAATATGAAAGATGAACAAAGGTTTCCTTAGCTCAATTTCTCCTCCACTATAAAAGATGAATGAGCTTTCTATGTTAATGAATGTCTACTCACATGCACGACTATTTATATAGATCTCTAATGCTGAGTGGAGACCCATTAAGAAGCCCCTCATCACAAGGAATCCCTTCACTTATTGTGCCTACATTGCAACTCAACATTAGACTAGAATTGTTTATTCCACTGTGTTGAACCCTTAATTAAACTGAGAGGGGGGGAGGGTGAATCAGTTTAACACATTCATGATCTTTTAAAACTTTTTATTAAACCTTGTTTATACCTTCATTTCATGTCCAACTTAATATGTGAGTAATCTTAGAATAAGAGCAGTAAGTATTAATATAATATAACAACAGACTTAATATGAGAGCAGCAGGTATTAAGCAGATGATATAAATCAGATCAACACATAAACATCATGCACAGAGACACCAGATATAAGTGGAAACCCATAAAGGGAGAAAACCACATCTTATTATTGTTGTGATGCAAAGGCAAGCTCCAACTCCCTCTCACCACTATTTTTTTGTAGGCACCAACCTACAGGAGGCTCCAACCTCAATTCTGCAAGCTACAACTTGCAAGGAAGCACCAACTCCCTTCAATTTTCTGCAGGCACCAACCTACAGGAGGCTCCAACCTCAGTCAGCTACAACTGACAGCTATCAAGCTGCAACTTGATAGGGAGGCTCCAACTTCCTCAATTTATCAGACTTAATGTTTGCTGATTTACCTCATATATCAGCTCTGTTCTTGTAGCTTCTCTTTCTGCTCTTCTTTTCTTAATATTCTCTGTCTCACACTTCTATACCCTGCCTTCTCTATATTTGCTCTCTCTAACACCTTTTTTTTTGCATATCAAATTGATATTATATATAGAGATCCTCACATGACTGTTTGTATTTCACAAGGAATTTGGAGTGAATAGTCATGAATATTTGGCTTCTGTCTTCTTATTCCTTTATCCAACTCAATTTTAAAAATATATCAATATGCACAAATTTCCATGCTACAGTGGGAGTTTTCTTTTCCTTAGGATACTTGCCTTTGCATCACAAACAATAAAAAATCAATTACTACATTTACATTCACATTTTTAATTACATATTTCAATTTCACTTAGCTCCTTTTCTGGATTTTGGCTTTACTGGATTTGTCTTTTCCTGCTGATGTTAAGAACCTGTTCTGCATACTCTTTGTTCACTGTCATCTGCA
This sequence comes from Pinus albicaulis, assembly GCA_034641835.2. Taxonomy (NCBI): domain Eukaryota; kingdom Viridiplantae; phylum Streptophyta; class Pinopsida; order Pinales; family Pinaceae; genus Pinus; species Pinus albicaulis. The sequence goes on from CM076582.1 coordinate 370,251,392, forward strand.
TATTCCACCTGTTCACTGCACTTTTGAATCCCTTTGTTGTACATTTCTTCAACTCTGCAATCTTTTTTTTCCTCTGTCAGGCCTCATACTTCCTCTTTCTGTGTGCATATAAAATGAATACAGCAAATTTGTACTCAATCCAACTGTCGATCTGGGCAATTTCAATACTTTATTCTGAAGTTTACCTCCTTGAAGAATATATGGTTTAAACCATAATCGGATCAACTCGCATCAAACGGAGCTCCATTCCTTTTTAATTACGCGGGGGTAGCAGACTCGAGCAGATAAGGGAAGGAGACCCCCTGGAATAAATGACGTCATGTATGCATATTCCCGATTATCAATAAACTGTGGCTTTTGTTTAGCGCCCAACATATATAGTCACGGTCTTAAAACCTTCGACTCTGGGCCCACAAATATAAGTGACATAATACTTTGGCTATTAAAACCATGTAAACTGACCCTCGGCATGTACATATATTAAACCATGTTCATTTCATCATATATTTAAAACGACGTCACCCTACTCACATATGATGCTATATCAATATATAGTCACGACCTCCGTTCAATTATTAAACCGTCACAATAAGGTTAACCTACATATTTTCCATGGTTTATATATTTGCCTCCAAACCTTAGGACTAAGGTTATAACCCCTCATGCTTATACTCCTTCTATCATGGGAATTCAATTTATTTGTATGTGCCAAGATTTACAACCAATGGTTAAACCTTGAGAATTTATATTGATACGCACGCTTTTTGCATAATTAACTTTTGAATAAACCTTGGCTCTGGGCTCCGCATCTACGTTCAATTGCCCAATCAACACACTCACCGTACTTGCTTATTTTGCGTGCATCTTCGTCAAACGGTCACCATCCGATGGCTCTACGCCAGATCGACGACACTCGATGATATCGCTCCACCTCCTGGTATGAACGTTAACGCGCGATGGCGCGCTTTGAAAGGCAGTTTCGTTGGGTCCCACCTTGCCACGCGTCAACACCTCTATGGAATCGCTCCCCCTTCCTCAAATACCGCTTGTCGATGAAAGGTGGTGCGATTAAATCCGCTTCTAGCCTTTACTGCTCACTCCAAACCACGTCACTGTTCCTCTCTCAAGGTTCCATCCTTTCATGGTTCCACTCCCCTTTGACACGTCAGGTTCTATCCACTTGTATTTCTTTCATTACACTTCGTCACATAGTTTCACGTCAAACAACGTGTCTCCCTTTCGCGCTCGCTCCAGTCAATACACGGCTTCGTTCCTCCACAAGCTAAACAATGAGAACGGGAATCGATTCCAACCAATTCTTGACGACTTAGTTAACACAGACCAACTTGCAAATTAAGCTTAGAAGTGCTCCAATCAACTCCATTGTATTATTATCGCCCTTAAAAATTTCATACAAACACATGGTTCGAATTGTAGTCCATAGCCAGACTTGACATCAATTCATAAGTTAGAACAGTGTATCCATCACGAATAATGATTCCCGGAATAACGACTCTGGCTTTGCCTCTGTCTCAACTGTTGTGATAACGGCTCTGCCTCTGCCTCTGCTTCTGATAACGGTTTTGGCTCTATATTCGCTTCCTCTACCTCTGCCTGTCTCCTTTGCTTCCTTTGTTTGCTTCTTGGCTGCCTCCATTGCCTATCTCTGTTTTTTTTGCCTTCTTTGCCATCAATGAAAACATTTCCAATAGTCTCCCCCTTTGGCATTGATGGCAATACACTTTCTCTGTTTGCCTGCTCTTCCTCCTGTTGCTTGCTCTTTTCCTGCTCTTCCTTCTGTTGCTTACTCTTCCTCCCCCTTTGACATCAATGGAAAGGGGTTCGAATTCTTAGATGCTTTGTATTTATCCTTTTTCAAAATTTCATGCATTTCCTCTCTCTGAGATCTTCTGAATTTATACTCTACTGCTCCACACTGTGGATTAAATCTAAAATTCTGACGCTTTAGCCTTTTCATTGACTCCTTTATGCTGGATGTATTCTTTCCATAATCCTTTGATCCTGAGGACATGATCCATGCTTCCCTTGTTGGCTGATCTCCCCCTAGAATGATATTTTCATTTATGTTCTCCCCCTGAAACTGTGCTTTCTCTTTATATCAGAGAGTAGCATATACATATACTACCCCTAGTTTATCTCTAAAATATTCAAATGGTTCTCTAGCAAGAGGTTTGGTAAATATATTTGTTGTTTGTTATTTTGTTGGCACATACTCCAGCTTCACTATCTTCTGAGCCACTTGTTCTCGGAGAAAATGATACTTGATTGGGATATGCTTAGTTTTTGAGTGAAGCACAGGATTTTTAGATATGCTTATAGCACTTGTATTATCACATTTAATTGAGATAGGTTCATTAATGCTTACCTTCATGTCTTGAAGAGTCTGCTTCATCCACATGACTTGTGTACAACATGTTGTTGCTGCTATATATTCTGCTTTCGTTGTAGACAGAGAGATAGATGTTTGTTTCTTGCTTAACCATGCCACCAGACTTTCTCCTAAATAGAAAGCACCTCCACTTGTGCTTTTCCTGTCGTCCACACAGCTGGCCCAATCTGCATTTGTGTATGCTGTCAAGGTGAAACTTTTGCTTTTAGGATACCAAAGTCCATACTGTGTTGTTCCTTGTAGATATCTGAATATTATTTTTACTGCCAGAAGATGGTTTTGTTTAGGTGCTGCTTGATATCTAGCCACTAGTCCTACTGCTAGCATGATGTCTGGTCTTGATGCTGTCAAATACAAAAGACTACCTATCATGGATCTGTAGCATTTTTTATCTATATCAACAGATCCATCATCATCACACAACTTGCATCTCGTGATCATGGGAGTTGACACAAGTTTGCAGTCCTCCATTTTGAACTTTTTCAACTTTCAAGTATTTTTCCTGTGAGATAAATGTACCTGTGTTCTTTTGATGAATTTGAAGTCCTAAGTAGAAACTGATCTCTCCAATCATAGACATCTCAAACTCTATTTTCATCTCATCAGCAAACCCTTTTGCTAGTTCTTCTCTGTTGCTTCCAAACATAATGTCATCAACATATACTACAACAATCAGGAGTTCATTTTCATGGGCTTTTATGTACAGATTGTTGTCTACTCCACCTCTCTTAAAGCCTTGTTTTTGTAAATATTTATCCAGTCTTGAGTACCAAGCACGAGGAGCCTGTTTCAGTCCATATAGAGCTTTCTTCAATCTGCACACATAGTCTTCTCTGTCTATAAATGAGAAGCCTTCTGGTTGTTCCATGTAGACTTCTTCTTCTATATCTCCATTAAGAAAAGAAGATTTTACATCCATTTGATATACCTTAAAGTCTTGGTAGCATGCAAATTCCAGGAACATTCTGATAGCCTCCATTCTGGCTACAGGGGCAAATGTTTCATTGTAATCAAGTCCTTCAATTTGTGAGTATCCTTTGCAGACCAGCCTGGATTTATTCTTGATTACTTTTCCTTGCTCATTCATTTTATTTTTGAATACCCATTTTGAACCAATGATATTTTTCTCAATTGGTCTAGGAACTAGTTCCCAGGTATTGTTATTTTCAATTTGGTCCAATTCTTCATTCATTGCCTTTACCCAAGACTTGTCCTTGCTGGCTTCTTCGAATTTCTTTGGCTCTATTTGTGACAACATGGCTATGTATACCTCTTTAGTTTGTTCTGTTAGCTGCCTTCTTGTTTGGACCCCTACTCTCTTGTCTCGAATGATCTGATCTTTAGGATGGTTATTCTGAGTATATCTTGAGGGAGCTTTAGAACTCAGCTCTGTATCTTCTGTTGTCTTTCTTGTTTCCTCATCATCTTGGTTTTCTTCTTCATGGTTGATTGATGGACTGCAATAGTCTGTATCCCTTGTGTTGTTTGGAGGTTCTTCATCAAATCTCACATCAATTCTTTCTACTATTTTTCGAAGAGTCTTGTTGTAGCACCTGTACCCTTTGCTTTTGGATGCATATCCTAGAAATATTCCTTCATCTGCTCTTGCATCAAATTTTCCAAGATTTTCATCATTATTCTTTATGTAACACTTGCTACCAAAGATTCTGAAATGTTTGATTGAAGCTGGCTTTCCATGCCACAGTTCATAGGGAGTCTTGTCACTGCTTTGCCTTAAGTGAGCTTTATTAAGAATATGTACTGCTGTGTGCACTGCTTCTGCCCAGAAGGTTTGAGCAATATTATTTTCTTGCATCATGGCTCTGGCAATTTGTTGAACAGACCTGTTCTGTCTCTCTACTACTCCATTTTGCTGAGGTGTTCCTGCAATAGTAAATTTTTGCTTTATCCCATGTTCATTTCATAGGTCAGCAAAGTCACAATCTATAAATTCACCTCCTCTATCTGATCTGATACATTTTAGCTTGCATCCAGTTTTATTTTCTACTAATGCTTTGAATATTTTAAATTTTTCTAGTGCTTCTGATTTGTTCTTGAGAAAAGCAACCCATGTCATTCTGGAGAAATCATCTATTATCAGCATGAAGTAGGATTCTCCACTTGGTGTCTTAGTTCTAGCAGGTCCACACAGGTCCATGTGCACAAGCTGGAGTGGTCTTCTAGTTGATAACTCATCTTTAGATTTAAAGGATGTTCGGGTCTGTTTTCCCAATTGACACGATTTGCATATGGTATTTGAAGGCCTTTTTATTTCTAGCATATCTCTGACAGCTTTCTTCTTGCTCAGTCTGATGATATGATCGAAGCTGAGATGTCCCAATATTTTATGCCATAACCATGACTCCTCAAGTTTGTTAAGATGACATGCTTCATCTTCCTCTTTCATAATGTAAACATTGCTCTTTGTTCGAACACCTTTGAGCAGAGTCTTATCGGTGGTGCTTGATCTGACTTCACAGTCTTGTGCTCTAAATAGAACTTCGCAACCTTTGTCACACATCTGACTGACACTTAGTAAATTTTCTTTCAGCCCATCTACAAATAGTACATCTTGGGCCTTTCCTTTTCCATTGTCTATGCTGACTGAGCCTTTTCCCTTGATCTTACCTGATTTTTCATTGCCAAAAGTGACATTGCCAGATTTCTTTTCATCAAGAGTTATAAACTTGCTTCTGTCTCCAGTCATGTGTTTTGAGCAGCCACTATCCAAATACCAATGGCTTTTCAGGTCTTGAGCAATTAGAGCCAAGTCACATTTATTCACCTTCTTTATCCACTGGAGGCATCCTTTTGTTTGGTATCTTTTGTGAGGTGATGAACTATATCTTCTTAGAGGACATTTGGAAGGTATGTGTCCAACTTGATTGCATACACAACATTTGATCATAATTTTTGTATAATTATGAGTATGAACAAAATTTCTTTGATTCATAAACCTCCTTGAGGTGTTAAACATCAATCTTTGTCCATACTTTCTACACTCAATGATTTTATGACCAAATTCCCTACAATAAAAGCAGTAACCATAGAAGCTATTTGCATACCTGATGTAAGGTTGCCTCTTCCATTTGTTTGCTTGAGGCAGTCTCTTCAATGTTTGCATCTTTTTCTGGTTTGAATTACTCCTCCTTGCATGACAATATGCAACAATGTGTCCCAGCCTGTGGCAAGCATAACAGGTGGCATTCTTCATAGGAGGGAAGAATCTCCTTTGATGGTTTCCAAATTTTACATATTCAGGGGTCTTAGTATTTATTACATTATTTGCTACTAAAGGTTTCTTCTGATCTCTGTCTTCCTTATTGCAGATTTCTTCTTTTATAGGAATTGTTTGAGCTGCTTCATCATTCTTCTTTGCTTTTACAAAAATAATCTCTCTGTCAACCTTTTCTTTTCCTTTACTTGATTCTCCTTCATAACCTATTCCAGTCTTTATCATAGGGGATCTTTGAGCAACCAGAATTTCATTCAGCTTACTAGAGATTTTTGTTTGAGAAGAGTTTATAACCACTTTCCTTTGAGCATTTTCTAATTTCTTCCTGAGACACACTACTTCTTCTTCCAAATTTTCTTGTTCTTGAGTTTTTTCTTTTATTTGCTTAAGTAACATGTCCTTTATCTTCTTGGCTTATTCAAGCTCTAATTTTAGCTGCTTAAGGACTTTTGAATTATTTTTTTCTCGTACATACTTGAGGAGAATGTCCTTTTGTTTTCTGAATTTCAATTTGAGTCTATCAATCTCTTCTAGAGCACTTCTTAGCTCCCCCTCAAGGTCGACTTCACCTTCTTCTTCTTCATCTTCTAGTAGGAGACGTTCAATTTCTTCTATGGCCATCAATAAGAATTCAGAGGTTCCTTCTTCACTTGAGGATTCATCTGAATCTTCAGATGTACTGCTGTCTTGTTGAGCATAGAAGGATTTTCTGCTGAACTTCTTTCCTTTCTGCCAGTTCTTTGATTTATTTCTCTCTGACTCTTGAGCCTGATTCCTCACTTTCTTGTGAGGACACTTAGCAGCATAGTGTCCCACTCTTCCACAGTTAAAGCATTTTAAGGGGAGTTTACCTTTGTATTTACCTGAGCCTCTATCCAATTTCTTGACAAACTTTGCCTCTTCTTCATCCGAGCAAGAGAATATGTCTCCCTCTTCTTCTTTCTTCTTTTCTATTTTAAAGGCTGCTTCCCTCATACTTGGCTTCTTCTGTGGGAGCCTCATTTCATAGGCTGTTAGATTTCCAAATAGCTGGTTCATGGTCAAGGTCTCCCAATCAGCTATTTCTTCTATTGCAGACACCTTCGGATTAAACCTGGATGGAAGAGATCTTAGAATCTTTTGCACAATTATACTTTCTGGCATTTTTTCTCCAAGAGCTTTCATATTGTTAATAATTTCTGTAGCTTTTAGGAAGAAACTGGCAATGTCTTCATCATCATTCATTTTTAAGTTTTCAAACTGGGCTCTATAGACTTGAATTTTGGCAGTCTTAACTTTCTTGTCTCCCTCATGTATGTTTTCAAGAGTATCCCATATTTCTTTGGCAGTGTCTTTATTCATTACTTTGATAAACTCTGCTTCACAAAATCCATTCAGGATGGCATTCATGGCTTTTGCGTTAGCCACAAAATCTTGTTTTGTTTCTTTATCTATATCAGTTGCCTTTGGGGCATATCCTAATTCTACAACAACCCAGACTTCTATTCCTAGAGACATTATGTATGTCCTCATTCTGATTTTCTAGAAAGCATAATTTTCACCAGTGAAGAAAGGGGCTTTATTGGTTGAGCATCCTTCTTTACTAGCCATCCTAAGAAACTAGGATCTCCTTTCAGTTGTTAGAATGATACAAAGGAACCTGCTCTGATACCAATTGTTGAACCCTTAATTACACTGAGAGGGGGGGGGGGGGGGTGAATTAGTTTAACACATTCATGATCTTTTAAAACTTTTTATTAAACCTTGTTTACACCTTCATTTCATGTCCAACTTAATATGTGAGTAATCTTAGAATAAGAGTAGCAAGTATTAATATAATATAACAACAGACTTAATATGAGAGCAGCAAGTATTAAGCAGATGATATAAATCAGATCAACACATAAACATCATGCACAGAGACACCAGATATAATTGGAAACCCATAAAGGGAGAAAACCACATCTTATTATTGTTGTGATGCAAAGGCAAGCTCCAACTCCCTCTCACCACTGTTTTTCTGCAGGCACCAACCTACAGGAGGCTCCAACCTCAATTCTGCAAGCTACAACTTGCAAGGAAGCACAAACTCCCTTCAATTTTCTGCAAGCACCAACCTACAGGAGGCTCCAACCTCAGTCAGCTACAATTGACAACTATCAGCTGCAACTTGATAGGGAAGCTCCAACTTCCTCAATTTATCAAACTGAATGTTTGCTGATTTACCTCAGATATCAGCTCTGTTCTTGTAGCTTCTCTTTCTTCTCTTCTTTTCGTAATCTTCTCTGTCTCACACTTCTATACTCTGCCTTCTCTATATTTTCTCTCTCTAACACCTTTTTTTTATCATATCAAATTGATATTATATATAGAGATCCTCACATGACTGTTTTTATTTCACAAGGAATTTGGAGTGAATAGTCATGACTCTTTGGCTTCTGTCTTCTTATTCCTTTATCCAACTCAATTTTAAAAATATATCAATATGTACAAATTTCCATGCTACAGTGGGAGTTTTATTTTCCTTAGGATACTTGCCTTTGCATCACAAACAATAAAAAATCAATTACTACATTTACATTCACATTTTTAATTACATATTTCAATTTCACTCAGCTCCTTTTCTGGATTTTGGCTTTACTGGATTTGTCTTTTCCTGCTGCTGTTAAGAACCTGTTCTGCATACTCTTTGTTCACTGTCATCTGCATATTCCACCTATTCACTGCACTTTTGAATCCCTTTGTTGTACATTTCTTCAACTCTACAATCTTTGTTTTCCTCTGTCAGGCCTCATACTTCCTCTTTCTGTGTGCATATAAAATGAATACAGCAAATTTTTACTCAATCCAACTGTCGATCTGGGAAATTTCAATAGTTTATTCTGAGGTTTACCCCCTTGAAGAATATATGGTTTAAACCATAGTCGGATCAACTCGCATCAAACGGAGCTCCATTCCTTTTTTATTCCGCGGGGGTAGCAGACTCGAGCAGATAAGGGAAGGAGACCCCCTAGAATAAATGACGTCATGTATGCATATTCCCGATTATTAATAAACTGTGGCTTTTGTTTAGCGCCCAACATATATAGTCACGGTCTTAAAACCTTTGGCTCGAGGCCCACAAATATAAGTGACATAATACTTTGGCTATTAAAACCATGTAAACTGACCCTCGGCATGTACATATATTAAACCACGTTCATTTCATCATATATTTAAAACGACGTCACCCTACTCGCATATGATGCTATATCAATATATAGTCACGACCTCCGTTCAACTATTAAACCGTCACAATAAGGTTAACCCACATATTTTCCATGGTTTATATATTTGCCTCCAAACCTTAGGACCAAGGTTATAACCCCTCACGCTTATACTCCTTCTATCATGGGAATTCAATTTATTTGTATGTGCCAAGATTTACAACCAATGGTTAAACATTGAGAATTTATATTTATACACACGCTTTTCGCATAATTAACTTTTGAATAAACCTTGGCTCTGGGCCCCGCATCTACGTTCAATCGCCCAATCAACGCACTCACCGTACCTACTTATTCTGTGTGCATCTTTGTCAAACGGTCATCGTCCGATGGCTCTGCGCCAGATCGACGACACTCGACGATATTGCTCCACCTCCTGGTACGAACGTTAACGCATGATGGCGTGCTTTGAAAGGCGGTTTCGTTGGGTCCCGCCTTGCCACGCGTCAACACCTCTATGGAATCGCTCCCCCCTCCTCAAATACCTCTTGTCGATGAAAGGTGGTGCGATGAAATCCACTTCCAGCCTTTACTGCTCACTCCAAACCGCGTCACTGTTCCTCTCGCAAGGTTCCATCCTTTCATGGTTCCACTCCCCTTTGACACGTTAGGTTCCATCCACTTGTATTTCTTTCATTACACTCTGTCACATAGTTTCACGTCAAACAACGTGTCTCCCTTTCGCGCTCGCTCCAGTCAATACACGGCTTCGTTCCTCCGCATGCTAAACAATGAGAACGGGAATCGATTCCAACCAATTATCGACGGCTTAGTTGACATGGACCAACCTGCAAATTAAGCTTAGAAGCGCTCCAATCAACTCCATTGTATTATTATCGCCCTTAAAAATTTCATACAAACACAGGGTTCGAATTGTATTCCATAGCCAGAATTGACATCAATTCATAAGTTAGAACAATGTATCCATCACGAATAATGATTCCCGGAATAATGACTCTGCCTCTGCCTCTGCTACTTCTGTCGCTCCGCCTCTGTCTCAACTGCTATGATAACGGCTTTGCCTCTGCCTTTGCTTTTGATAACGGTTATGGCTCTATATTCGCTTCCTCTGCCTCTTCCTGTCTCCTTTGCTTTCTTCGTTTGCTTATTGGCTGCCTCCATTTCCTGTCTCTGTTTTTGCTGCCTTATTTGCCATCAATGACAACATTTCCAACACACTGGTGGGAAAAAACCCCATTAAATAAATAAATCAAATCTACTCTATAAAAAATATATCACTCTATGCTAGAGAAATAAATGTGAGTACCATGGGCCAATTTCCCTGTGCCAGACACCAAGGCTAATGGGAGAAATACTAACCTGATCCAGCCACCCCTAGCCAAATCATCATGGCCCCATGTGTGAATTTATCATTCCCTTCCTAGTCAAATCAACATGACCCCATGGGAGAATGTCTTTCCAATGTTGCAAATTGTAGAAACATCATTAAAAATAACTAAATGAATGAGAAATTATGAAAATAATTATTTCTTATAAAAATATGGTAAGATTGATTTACAATACATAAAATTTCATGCATATATTAAAAATTAAAACTTAGTGATAAAATGCCTTGCAAAGTATTTTATTGTTCAAAATAGTTGTAAAATGTGTGCAAAACATAATAAAATTGGTGTAGGATAATTTTACTTGGGTCAGTTGTGTTGTACTGACATGGAAATATATCATAAAATTTAGGACTAATGATAGTTGTAGAAATAGAAACTCATATGCCTTGAAAATAAGTTCAAATCACTCTATCAAAAGCATTACACTATCATTGAGGGTATGGGTGATTTTTTTGTATCAAAGTTTCCACCCTTTACAATCTTACACCCTATATTAAATGTAGAGATTATTCAACCATAATATCTAACTATAATATATTTCTAAAAATTGGTGTTGACCCACATATAGCTCATCGATGTTAAATCCTGCAAAGTATTGCAAAGCTTGGTATCCTTGTGTTATATTTAAGCTAAAGTAGGTGGGGTCCTCTAGAAAAAGTGTTATTAATGATTAACTTTAGTGTTTATGGCTTATTTGCCTATATGACATAAAAATTATGTATTTCACATGAGTATCATTAATGGTTTATTATCATCATCCATGCATATTGATTCAAATTTGAAAGTTTTGAATATATTTCTAAAATTGATGCCTCATCATATAAATTTGATCTACATATGTTTCAGTCTTTTGGCACACATGAAAGGTTGAGGAAGGTTTATTATTATCATAGAAAGCATACTGATCATATATGGTATAGCTTTAAGGAAAAGCCTTGGAATATGGTTTCAAGCATAGAAATACATATTAAAATAGCTACATGACAAGTGTTATATTGAAATTACGTTACATTACATGTCCATAATCCGGATAGCTCTTCTTCAATTGATTGGAAAATTTCTTTAACACTGTGGATAATCTGGATAGCTCTTCTTCAATTGATAACCACGGGCGCTTAAAAACCACCACAATGTATGATATTTTATATGAATAAAAAATTGTGTTTGTAGTTACAAAATTGTAAACACTATGATAATATATGGAGCTTGTTGGAGCATAGAACCTTTTTTACTAATTTTTTAGGTATAGGGCTGTGTAGGAGGGATGAGGAGCATGGGATGTATGAATGGGGTGCAACAGAGGGTTGGCGCATGAGGTAGGGTGTGGAGCGGATGATCGCCATGTAGGAAATAGGTTATGGCGCCCGAGGAGAAGAGGCATGTACAAGGAAATATTAACAGTTAGGATTTTGTAGCAGGATGGAGTCGAACAAGGATGTCGTGGCAAGAAGAAGGTTATAGATATTTTGTAGGAGAAGGAGGAATGACATAGTGGATTAGTACAATAGGATGATATTTCAAAGGGTCATTAATACATGTGGGCCATCTCATAGATGGGATCATGAAATATCCCAATGGCCCGTAGGATAGCTGGAGCGGCAAGGTAGAGGGTTGGGAAGAATAAAGGGAATTCTAAGTTGGGATAAGAAGGAATTTTAAAGATAGATCTTGAGTTGGATGGGGTAAGACGAGAGAGAAAATAAAAAAAGGAGTTTCCCATAAAGAATCCATTGATTCATCTGCGAGTAATAGTTTTTCTTCTGTTGAGTCTGTGTCTATATGTCCTATTATAAAATTAACTATTTTCAGTCTTCATAATTGGTGTTATACTCATTTCAATATGTATATCTTATGTAACAAACAAAAGAAGAAATAAAGGTTATTATTTTAAATCATGGATTTCATGCTTCTTATTGATGGTCTTCTAGGTAAAAGAATGTTCTTCATTGTTGTGAAACTAGCTCCAAAAAGAGAAGAAAAGAGATATCGACGCCTTAGAAATAAGCCACTTCGAGGGGGCAACCTCCAATACATTACATGAATGAACAATTCTTGGATGATACAAATTACAAAACCTCCTTTCTATATATAGGAGTCCATGGGGCCACAATGTAATCCTATTGGGGCCACAATGTAATCCTAGCCGACCTAACAATAATAATTTAAGGGCACAATAATAACAATATGGGGATTACGGGGGTACAATAATAACAATAAGGGGGTTACACTAACAACAATAAGGGACTATACTAGTAATATAGGGGCCTAACATGCCCCTCTCCTTCAAAAAAGTGTCGTCCTCAATGCTTGAGTAGCTCTGGGTGCTTCTGTATAAAATTCTCATCCTCCCATATAGAATCTTCAGTGGGTAAGTTCTTCCACTTAATGAGATACTCTGAAATTGATCATTTCCGTAGCTATCGAGTTCTTGTTTTCGTGACCGCTTCAGGTTCCAATATGATTTTTCCTTCCTCATCAATTTCTGGCAATATTGTTTGAACTTGAAGATTTTCACCTATAACCTTCTTTAAGCATGAAACATGGAAAACTGGATGCAATCATGAAGAAGCAGGAAGCTCCAATTTGTATGCCATAGTACCAATCTTTTGCAACACCTTGTAAGGACCATAGTACTTTGGCGATAATTTATTATCCTTCTTAGCTTTCTTGAGGGACATTTTTTTGTATGGTTGTAACCAATTGACCCATTGTGTTTTTTTATCAGATACAAAACAACGAATATATCCTTCCAAACATTTATTTACTATCTCATTTTGACCATCAGATTGAGGATGATAAGATGAGCTATCAGCTATTTCAGTACCCAAATAAGAAAATAACTTCGTCCAAAAATTTCCAGTAAAAATGGGATCTCTGTCGCTCACAATAACCCTTGGGTTTCCATGTAGCTTTTGAATTGTGTCCATAAATGTAGTAGCAACTGTACTTACTTTAAATGGATGAGATAATGCAAAAAAGTGTGCATACTTGGTAAGTCTATCAACTACCACCATGATGACACTCTTTCCTTCGGACTTAGGTAAACCTATGATAAAATCCATTGAAATCTCCTCCCAACATTGACTTGGAATGGATAAAGGTTGTAGAAGTCTCAGGGTCTTAATTGTCTCCACTTTATTCTGCTGGCAAACCAAACATTCCGCCACAAAATTTTGAATATCAGATTTAAGGCCATCCCAAAAAAATTCTTTCTTCACCCTGTGGTAAGTTTTTAAAAATACTGAGTGTCCTCCTAAAGGAGAAGTGTGCAATTCCAGAAGAATCTTTTGTTTTAGTTGGGAATTCTTACAAAGATATAAGCGATCTTTGTACCATAAGGAATCATTTTTCCAACTAAATGTATCAGATGTACTAGGATCTTGCCGCAACTTTTGAATGAGTGTCCATACATCTTTGTCCTTCTTCCATTCATCTCTTGCTTCAGTTATCCAATCTGGTTGGATAATAGAAATGGCACAAAGCAATGGTTCCACCTCTTCATTCTTTCTTGAGAGTGCATCTGCAACAACATTAAGCTTTCCTTTTTTGTAGATTATTTCAAAGTCATAACCCAACATCTTTGTGACCCATTTTTGCTGCTCTTCTGAAGATAGTCTTTATTCCAAAAAGTGTTTAAGACTATCATGATCAGTTTTTACCTTGAAGTGTCTTCCCATTAGGTAAGTTCTCCATTTCTTTAGTGCATGCAGTATTGCTAACATTTCCTTCTCATAAATAGGTTTCTGTAAATACTTTCCTTTGATTGGATGACTTTCAAAAGAAATGGATCTTCCTTCTTGCATTAAAACAACACCAATTCCATTTCCTGAGGCATCACATTCCACAATAAAGGTTTTTGTGAAGTCTGGCGTAGCTAAGACCGGTGCTAGGCACATTGCCTCTTTAAGATGTTCAAAGGCTTTAGTTGCTTCAGGAGTCCATGAAAATGCATCTTTCTTCAATAATGTTGTTAGAGGTGCTGCTATTCTCCCATAATTCTTAACAAACTTGCGATAATACCCCGTTAACCCGAGAAATCCTCGCAATTTCTTTATGGTTGTGGCGACTTTCCATTCCTTAATGGCTTTAATTTTGTTAGGGTCTACTTTAACACCCTCGTGAGATACAATATGACCTAGATATTCCACCTCTTGTACTCCAAAGAAACATTTGGATGTTTTTGCATATAATTGTTTCTCCTGCAATAGTTTGAGAACCCTATCAACATGTTCAACATGATCCTTCCAAGACTTGCTGTAGATTAGTATATCATCAAAAAATACTAGCACAAATTTTCTAAGGAAGGGTTTGAAAATGGAATTCATCAACCCTTGAAATGTAGAAGGTGCATTGGTAAGGCCAAAAGGCATGACCAAAAATTTATAATGACCCTCATTAGTTCGAAATGTTGTTTTTGGAATATCTTCAGTCTTCATTCTAATTTGATGATATCCTGAACGAAGATCCAACTTGGTAAAATAAATTGCTCCATGTAATTCATCCAATAATTCATCAATCACAGGAATGGGAAATTTATCTTTAATGGTGAGCTTATTAATCTCCCTATAATCCGGGCACATTCGCCATGATCCATCCTTCTTGTGTAACAATACTACAGGAGCAGAGAAAGAACTTTGACTAGGTTGAATTATACCCGCCTCTAACATTTCTGCAATCATACGTTCAATTTCGCTCTTTTGGAAGTAAGGATATCTATAAGGCCTGATGTTTGGAGGAACACTTCCTGGAATCAAATGAATAGCATGATCATGATCACGAATGGGTGGGAGTCCTTTGGGAGTTTCAAACACCTTGGAATGATTGTCCAAGACTTGTTGGAGATCTGCAGAAATAGATGATTTTGATGTTGGAACTTCTAGTGAGCATAATTGTGCAATTACGCCTCGTTGTTCTTTCTTTAGAAGCTTTGCCATGACATTAGAGCTTATTATCTTTGTCGGATTCCCTGCAATACCTTGTAATTCAACTTCCTTTCCTTCTGAAAAAAATTTCAAGAAAAGTTCTTGAAAATTAAAAGCTACCATCCCCAAAGATTGTAACCATTGTACTCCTAGTATAACATCAGCACCTCCCATAGGAATGGAAAGAATTGGACTATTCAATACATATTCCCCCATGGTTAGCTTGATATTATGGCATTTTCTAGAGAAATTTATAGTTCCTCCATTTGCAACCATCACTTGACATTCTGGTGCTAGGTATAGGAAACAATTAAATTCCTTGGCTACCTTACAAGGAATAAAATTATGGGTGCTACCTGAATCAATCAGCACTATTACCTTTTTCTTCTTGATATGTCATTCTATCTTGAGAGTTTGAGGAGTGGTAATTCATGCCAATGCATTACACGATATGGTCAGACTCATTTCTTCCTCTTCTAGGGCTGGTTCCTGGTGTATATCCTCTTCTTGTTCATTTTCTTCTTCCTCTTCACAATCTATGTAAAATAATTTATTCTCAGCACACTTATGACCTTTAGTGTATTTGTTATCACAACCGTAGCAAAGCCCTTTTGCTCTTTTTTCTTCCAATTGTTGTGGTGTCAACCTTGTAGTTTGTGGAAATCTAGGAGTAGCAACACTTCCCTCTTTATAGAAGTGAGTGGTAGGCTTCCTTGTCACCATAATTTTACATTCAATTTTTCTTGCCAACCCGAATGCCTTCTCCAATGAATCAGGTTCCAAAATGCGAACTTCATGTTGGATGTTATCCTTTAAAGTACCTATGAAGAGATCAATCCTGTGTTCCTCTGGAATATCAGTTACCCTTATATTCAACTTTTGGAAGTCCTCAATGTGCTCCCCCACTAAGACCTTTTGTTTGAGATTTATCAATCGGCTAAAGAAGGTGTTGCTCTTTGTATCCTCATAATGTGCTATCATTTCCTCCGTAAAAATTGACCAAGTGACAATTTTTTTACGGGAGAAAAGCCATCGATACCATACAAATGTATTTTTTTCTAAATGTAAAGTTGCAATGCGTACCTTTAGTGTGTTTTGCACATTATGGAGATCAAAATATTGCTCCATCTGCAGTATCCATGTTACAGGATCCTTTCAATCAAACTTCATCATATCCATTTTTTGGAATATGGCAGCTCCTCCCGCGAACATTAGAGTTTACGAAGTCATGATTAACATTTATTTTTTTCTCATTATGAGTTTCCTCTACTATCTTTTCACCATTAGGAAACATTTCTTGTATCCTTTGTTAAACCTTTCCATGCTCCTGCTTAGATCATTCTTCATGTTTTCCATGTTGTCTTTCATTTTGTCTTCCATGTCATCCATCTTAGCTTCCATGCCGCCTTCCATGCCATCCATCTTAGCTTCCACGCCTTTCTTCAACCATCCATCTTCGCTTCCACGCCTTTCTTCAAAACTTCCATTTAATTTTATGTTGCTCATGCAGAGTGAAATTCTGTGCAATTGTTCTGAAATTTTGATAGATCATGTTGCAATTCTTCATCTTCATGAGTCATAGTAGAGCCTTTCCAAGGCTTAATGGGTGTTGAATTATTTTTACGGGGCATTTTTTAGAACCCAATACTGATATCTATTCTACAATATGCCCTTGGAATCAATTCAAATTGATTCTTCAAACAAGACTTATGCAATTCGGAAAAAATTTCACACCTTTTTCTTGCTTTTGAAGAGCTCGATATTTAAATTGGATTATCTCAATGGTTATAGCTCTTCAATATCTAAAATTTGGCACTGAGGTAGCCATCTGAATACTCTTTTGAATGCCACAGGTCTGAGATGATTTGGATTCTTCAAGATAATGTTATGTCCAATCTCCCACAATGACCTAATTATGGTTTGTTTCAGTAGATCGAACTTGTATGACTTTCCACATGTCACTGTTTCATCTTTTAGCTCTGAAATTGATAGAAAAGAAACTACAGTCCATGTAATTGTGGCCACTTTTACGACACTCCAATCCGATGCTCGGAGAGAGAGTTATGTATATTTTCCCATGATCACCTCTTTGAGATGAAATTCAAGAGCCTGAAAAAGCACTACCTTCCACAGATCATATCTCCGAAAATATTGTGAACCAAGATTTGAAATTTTGCGACGAGTTTCCTTAGGATTTCAGCTACGTGCCCTAAACATTTCAGATTCTGACCCTTCGTAGAAAACAATTTATAGCGCAAATGCCACGACGACCTGTTTATATTAAATTGAGGAGCCTACAAAAAGACCTAACTTCCACAGATCATATCTCCGAAAATATTGTGAACCAAGCTCTAAAATTTTGCAACGATGTTCCTCAGGATTTCTGCTTAAAAATTCTAAAATTTTAATAAACTTCTCACAAAAAAAAATTTATAGCGAAATTTGATGATGACCTATTTGAGCAATGAACTCGGAATCCAACCAAATGTTGTGAAACCAGCTCCAAAAATAGAAGAAAAGAGATATCAACGCCTTAGAAATAATCCACTTCGAGGGGGAAACCTCCAATACATTACATGAAAACCCTGGAATCCAACCAAATGTTGTGAAACCAGCTCCAAAAATAGAAGAAAAGAGATATCAACGCCTTAGAAATAATCCACTTCGAGGGGGAAACCTCCAATACATTACATGAATGAGCAATTCTTGGACGATTCAAATTACAAAACCTCCTTTCTATATATAGGAGTCCATGGGGCCATAATGTAATCCTAGAGAGGCCACAATGTAATCCTAGCCGACCTAACAATAATAATTTAAGGGCACAATAATAACAATATGGGGGTTACAGGGGTACAATAATAACAATAAGGGGGTTACACTAACAACAATAAGGGACTATACTAGTAATATAGCGACCTAACATTCATGCTTCCAAGGTTTTTTAGGTGATAGGATTTATTGTCATGAGTCAAGAGAGTCAACATCATGCTTATAAGACCCTTCCAAGAAAAATTTATCTTTAAAAATAATTTATTTTGGGCCTAGAAGGTCTTGGAAACCTCCAAAGTATAAGTCAAATCTAGCAGCTTCAAGTCGGCCTAAAGTAGGGAATTTGACACCTTGGAAAGGTTATATATAGAAGCAAATTCGATCTCATTTGGAACTTACTCACTCACAAGTTCTATCCCTCAAGAAAAGTTTTGACCTAAGGCTAGAAGAGGAAAGGAAGGAAGAGCGAAGGTCTAGAAGGAAAAATGAATCCAAGAATTCAAAGAAAAAATGTTTTTGGGCTCTATCTCTCTCACATGTGAAAGAAACTAGGGTTTTTGTAGCTACAAAGAAGGTCAAAACTACAGGTCCAAATTGCCAGATAATGAGTTGCATTGTCAAGTTGTCATGTCTTGACCTCCTTGACATTGGGATGATATGTTTTTCTCAAAGGAAGGTCTCTTGAAGAAGTTCAATTTGGGTTTTTGCAGTAGGTACAGGGACGATGTTGCAGGGTCAAAGCTAGACGAAATTGAAGCTAGAAGTTGCTTGAATCAAGATTTTTTTTAGTAAATTAGACTAATTCTATTAAGAAAACATATGGTACAAAGTGAAGTTATGATTAAGAGAAGCTAGATAGCGGGGCATCTGAAAATAAACTATCAACCTCGGTCCCATAAGTAACCAAGAAATAAGAAAAAGGGATCAAGAGGAGTAACAAGGAAACAGAAGGAGATAGTCACTAGAGTCTACCTGGAATGGGTTGAATCCTCAATAAGACATTTTTTTCTTTATTTTTGTTAACATTGACCCATCCATCCTGGGGCGGGTGGGAAAGAACCACTTGAAGACTGTTGTTGACTATAGGGAGAGTCTCATTATCCGAATCAGAGGAGAAGAATTCATGAGTGCGTTTCTGTGTATTCAAAGAAACAATGGGTCCCTTAGGGCCACCCAAGGGCATATCCTTCATTTGCTTTGCAGCCTCCACTTCTTCTTCAGTCTCATCCTCATCTGAGCTGAAGGACTCAATGTCATCCATGGGGGGCAGATTGCATGGTTTCCAAATTTTAGGTTTTGATTTGCGATTGATTTTCTTCTTTTGGGTGAGGAATGTTGTTAGTGTGAATTCTAATCGCAAGCGTACGGAAAAATCTCACTTTAGTTGTGCATAAAAAATAGCCCTAACATCAAAGATGGCTGTCAATTTCCTTAGATCTACAGTTAGTGATCAGAATAAAATTCTACAAAAATCTAGATCTATGCAGTTAAAGACATTAAACAGCAAATAATAATCAAGGGTTGCTCCATGCATCCAATGAACAAGACAAGAATTTATAAATCATTTTTTGTATTATGACACCTAGAAAGGGAACATAGAAAGATGTTACCAGTCCCCCTCAATGGGATGGGTTCTTATATGTCCTCAGCACTTCAAATCTAAGATCTCTCTCTCTCTCTTGATGGTGCAGAAAACCCAGGAAAAAATGGAACTCAAAGGGAGCTCACAAGCAAAAAGTAGAAAAATATGACAATGATGGAGGATCAAAGTCATACCAAAAGTATAGATCCAGGGTGATATTTAGGCAACAAAAGGTAGTGAATGAATGGAAAAACTTTTCTATTTATAACAAAATATTGAGTTAGTGTAGATATTGGTGCATAGTTAAAATATTATTAACCAAATCTAGATCCAACTTTTATGGAATATTTTATTATTTTTGTTGGAGGGAAAAATAATTTGAATTTGGTCAAATCCATTTATTTGTAAATAAGAAATAAATAAATGATTTATTTATTATTTTAATAATTTGGTTGAGTAATAATTAAATAAATAGTGATTTATTCAATTATTTATAAATGATTTAGTCAAATTTAACAAGGAATATCATTTAAATAATGTTTTAAATAATTATTCCTAGGAAATAATAAGATAAATAGTGATTTATCTAATTTATTTTCCTATTTTGGGTTAAATATGACTAGGAATATTAATTAAACTATGTTTTAATTGATTATCCCTTGAGGAAAATCAAACAAATAAGGATTTATTGAATTATTCCTCATGGGGTTTCCTGTTTAGGATAGAAACGACTTAATAAATTATGGATTATTAAGTTATTTTTCATAGTGAAAGCAATTTTACTATGGTAAAATTGGTCTTACATAGTGTAATTTGGTCCATCTAATAGTAACATGTTAGATGACCAAAAATTGGTGTAACAGACTTACCCCTAGCGTGTGAGCGTTAGGAGCTAATCATATCACTGAAGTACGTTGTAAGAACTCAATCACTAGACACTGAAGGGGGATTCTGAGAGATAGAAATATAAGGTAGACTAAAGTGCAAGAGGACAAGACGCTAAGGAGACGAGACTTACATGTGTGACAAGTCTCTTTTACGAGTGAATACATGTTCTACATGAGGCAGGGGAGGCATACCTATGCCCGTCGAGATAACAAACTACAAAGAATAATGATGCATCTAGCAAACAAGGGACTGAACTACATATTACATGCTGGCATAAACATGGGCCAGATAAAAACATGATAATGGATCCCACATACATACTGTGCTTGGGACAACAACTAGGACTTATGCAATAATATCTGAGTACATGAGATATAAGTACAACCAAAGAGGCGTTGTAAAACAGGAAAGGGCTCTGAAAATATGAATGGCACATGCAAACTAAAAGGTGCTACAAGCAGCTAAGGCTGAAACCATCAAATCTATGGATCTGCATCAAAGGCTATGGTAGATAAGTCATCCGAGCATGTGGGGGGCTACCTGAAGGGCCACCCCCTCATGAGGTGTGAAACATCTCACACACACCCGAGAATCACCGTTACAATTTGCTGCATCACTGAACCATCAAGTATACGGATCTCGATCATGCCATAAGGAGTTGGAGCCGAGAAACAATAAAGTCAAAGGGCAATAAAGAATACCTTTTCCTGATCCAAGGCACCAAAAAAAAGTGGAAGCTGGAACCAAGGTACACTGCCCTCTAGACCTGTCCTCTAGAATGAGTAAGCTGATGTCAACAGAAGGAGGTTCGCCATAGGTGAGGCAATAAGGGTTCCTCGACTAAGGCATGAGGGATAATAGTAGAGCGACTGATAGACTAACACCATGGATGATGGTGGAATGGGGCGGTATTGAGTAGCGAGCTGACGACTTCCCTTGTTAGAGCATAAAGGGCAAGGATGATCTGGCAGCTACTAACTCGACACCACAGGGGATAGGGGACAGTATGAATCAAGGCAAAAATGTGAAACATGAGAGAGGAAAAAAGCAATGAAGGATGGATGACTCTGGCAGGATAAAAAAGGGACGTGGGACAGACTCTATGGATGCGATGATAACTCAACTTAGATGCTCTTAACAAGGGCGACTCGATGATGATGCCACACAGAACAGGCCCAATGGGGACCATGAAAACATGAGTACAAGATGGTTACTCAGGACGAAAATCAACACGAGCATGGACAAGTATGAAGGCAAGGTGGTGCCCCAAGTACAAGTGTTGAAAGTGAAGAAATTCGATTTTGAGGAGCGGTGAAGTGACCCTTCTTGGAAAAAAAGTGTCTGGGTGAAGTATCAAATCACCAAAAATGAAAGGATACCCATTTGAGAGCTCAGTGAGAGATTTCCAACGATGCTGACGATTTGTCAAACCGAGCTACGTTTTGGTCGCAACTGGCAAAATAAAATTCTTGGGTGTTTATTTTAATAAGACATTTTCCCTCCAATTTTATTCATTTGCAAGTGTAGCTGTTGTGACAGTAGAGAGGAGAAAAGGCCCTAAATATTCCAGCGATTTTAGTAGAAAAACCAACCAATGGAATCGAGATCTGTCACTTGCAGGCAAGAGGCCTAACCCTACTCTTTCAATTCAGTGGATTAAAAGTTCAGTTTAGGCACCCACAGCTCAGGAACAGACCCCTGCTCTTCTTCATGGTCGGGTCACACTTTTTGGGGAATTTTTTGTGACCTAGGTAGTAGGTTTTAGGCAGAAAACTGCGACTTGTCCCAGGAATGGCCTGAAAAGTGTGAATTGTTAGGGAGAGGGATTTTGGTGTTGTTTTTTGGCTGAGAGCTGGGATTTTATGTTATGATTCAGTCTTTCCTTTCTGTACACTGGAAAACATGATGGTTTTGTGCAGTTATGGCAGAGTTGAGGATCAAATGTAGAGAGAGAGAGCTGGACACATTATGGTTTGAGATCTAGGAGGATCATGGTGTTCGTGCTGCATTGGCCAGGTTTGGGGTCCTGAAGTTTGTGGAGAACCCTTTGATGAGAGTAGGGGAGCCCTTGTTGGCCTGTATTGTTAGCTATTGGGATCTGGATCATGAGATATTTATAGTGCAGGGGAACCAGATCGAGATGACTGTCCAGGATATATATTTCCTGACTGGTCTCCCACCACTGGGGATAGTGGGAAACACACAGCCAGTGTTATCGTGAGGGCAGAACATTATGGAGCTTGTAGAGTGCCACTGTCGACCGGGTCTCCATGTGAAAGGGACATGGATACCGATCAGAGATATAGAGAGGCTAGAGACTCGTGTGGTTCATATGGCACAGTGCTTTGCTTGTTCTTATTTGAGAAGATCCTCACACTTCAGCCTCACATACAGATCCAGGATGGGGGCCCGCGAGAGCCTAGGATGCGCCACTAGGGTGGCTACTATGTAGAGGGGGAGGTGGGGCAGTCAGACAGGTGTTCCAACCCAATTTTTTCGCTCATTGGGAATAGATTCCACTGTACATAGATGACTATCCCTATAGTGGGATGAGTTATCATGGGGACCCAGAATTTCCACTACCGCCAGGTCGATCATGGGAGCTCGATGGTAAGTGACAAGTTTCTTATCTTTAATGTGCATTTTAAATTTTCTAAATATTGTATATGATATTGATTCATTCACTTTTGGTATGTAGATACATCACCGGTGAAATGGCTAGTTATATAGGGTGGCCTACAGTATCAGGAGTTGCAACACCTAGTGGGTCGAGGGGTCCGCAAAATGAGGATGCAGTTTCCCTCCTGGACGACATCCGTCGTAGATGTGAGAGGCTACTGACTAGTGTTTCAGAGCGCGGCTAGAAATATCTTGACGACCAGTACATAGAGCCATGTATTGGTCTACCCTCAGAGTGGCAAGGGGTCATGCGGTGCATGGCGATGACTGGACAACAAATGCACGATATACAGCCTGCTGGAGCTGAACCATTGGCCCGAGATCCTCCGGATAGTGATTAGATGTAGGGGCATGAGGTGCCCCTAGTTTTGATTTTAATAACATGCTATGGGCATGTCATATGCATCAAAGTGGATGGACTCTAAAACATTTTGAACAACACATATAATGGATATACATCGTTTTATGGTTTATTTTTATTTTCTTGTGTTAAATGCATGTGATAAATGCCAATCTAGAATATTGTTTGCAATGCTATCTACATAGTGATTTTGTACTCTGGGTACATGAATGAATGTAATGATTTCAAATCCACACATCAAAATATTCACTCGTAAATATCTTCTAAAAAGGACAGGATTATGCACACGATAAACACCATTCAATTGCATGACAAACAACAAACAAACTAAACGAACATGAAGGTGGAGGATGCGATGGTCAAGGGCATTGACTAACAAGCCTCTCACTGTATCATATTTGGCCTGATTATTGGTGGCAGAACCAATGCATACATCGTTAGAGAGGGCAAGCGAATGTAAGCGGGTGAAAATGGCCCAGGCTACTAAGGCTAGATTCCGGGAGTAGCGACTTGCACCATCAACATAACTGAATACGGTGTGAATAGGGGGTCTAGCTGAAAGGTGCCACAAGGCAACAAACGAGAGGATGATGAACAATGCTGGCAACCTGAACGGAAGGCAAAAATCAAACAAGAACTGCTAGAGGGAATGTTATGGGTAGGATTTCTACCCCCCGCACACTGAAAAGAGGATGGTGCGGGGGAACTAATTTGGGGGCAGTTTGTGCTCAGGTTGCGAAAGTCACCATATACATGTATGGTTCCATTCCTCTTATGGGCAGGAAAGTTGAAGTCAGGGGTGGAAAATGCTTCCATGATGTCATCATCACAGTAGAAGATGGGGTGACTGGTGGAAGGGAGACCACATGACATAGCTAAGCTACCTGACTCATCATCATGAGAATAAAGGTTCACATGTGCATCGTCACTTGGGGGGGGGGCAGGGGGGGGTTGACGGAAGAACAAGTAGATGAGGGATCCACCAATGTTGAGCCCAGGGTGATCGTTGAAGGGAGGTCAGTCGAAACATAAGGGGAAGTACTAGAGGGGTCTTCCACCATGGATCTCATAGATGATAATAGGTTAGGATGGTGATTGAAGGCTCCGTCATATTGAAATTGGGAGGGGGAATGTAAATGGGAGCTAATGTATCCTCTAGCTCGCTTATGGAATAATGCGCAAATAAAGGGGAGACAGACTCATGGTGGTCAGTCTTGTACTGGCAGAATACTTCCAAGGAGGTGCGGTAGTCTTTGAGGCAGGGATAGAGGTGGGTAAAATGGCCATGGAGATCACACAAAGCACAAGGGTGGTTGGTGTGCACAGTCTTGGGGTTCTTGGTTGCAGTCATGGAAGAAACAAAGGCTTCAAGGACCTTAGACTCAGGAAACGCGACATTAACCATGGGCTTGATACGAGGCAATTCAGGACAATTATGGGTCGCATGACCGACAACATCACACAAATCACACGGGGGGCAGGGTACGCTTTGGAGGCTGAGGAGGAGCTGGGGTTATCTGGGCAGCCTTGTCCTTAGGTTCCTTTTTGCGGGTTTTTGACCCCTCACTCGAGGCTTTCGCAACAGGAGTAGGGTCCTGTTGAGGTGGCTGAGGCACAAAAGAAAATGGAGGGGTCATGGCGAATGGTTGGACCATGGTCAAAGTTGTATAAGGTTTGGGCTAACCAAGCGAGATATTGGTTGGGGGATCAATGTACCAGTCTGGGATCCCCAGGGTCATGTTAGGAAGAGACAATGTAGCCATAACAGGTACTGAAAATACTCCAGGAGAGGGAGCAAGAAACAATATCACTACAAGGAAAAGACCCTCTAACGGAGGTTATAAAGGAGGTTTTTAGTGTTATAAAATTGGTCAAAATTGTGAAAAAAACATTTGCTACAACATCCGTTTATGGTTACGGAGGTTTTGTCAGAGCTTTTAACAGAAATTCAACACAACTAAAAACAATTGGGCGGTCGTAGGTTATTACGAATGTTTTTTTTTCATCGGTGCACTACTCTAGATTTAACGCACCGGTGCGTACATGTAAAAGGCACCCTGGGGCAGTTGAAAGAGAATGCACCAGGACATTAAGGTATAAAACCGCACTGGGCATAGTGTTAGTGATACAACGCACGAGGTCGTTCTAATTGGTCTTGGGATTTGTGCAGTGCCTATAGGTCGTATCAATGCACCGGTGCATAGACGTATAGAAATGCACTAGTACGCAGTGTCACAGAAAGGCACC
Source organism: Pinus albicaulis (assembly GCA_034641835.2). Classification (NCBI taxonomy): domain Eukaryota; kingdom Viridiplantae; phylum Streptophyta; class Pinopsida; order Pinales; family Pinaceae; genus Pinus; species Pinus albicaulis. The sequence continues at coordinate 370,277,082 of CM076582.1, forward strand.
GAGGTTTATAATTAGTATCGGTATTTGTGCGGTGCCCATAGGTCGTACAAATGCACCATAAACGCCCCGATGCACAGTTTCACACAAACACACCGAGATTTATAATTGGTATTAGTATTCATGCGGTGCCCATAGATCGTAGAATGGCACCGGTGCATATAGACACATAAATGCACCGGTGCGTCGTACCACACAAACGCATCGATATTTTTAATTGGTTTTGGTGCTCGTTCGGTGCTCATAGGTCATAGAAACGCACCAACGCGCTTCTTAATACAAACACACCGGTGTACAGTTACTGACACACACTGGTTTTCATTTTGTATTTTTTATAAACATCGACCTGTGATAGTGCAATTATTGTGATTGTTTTAAATTAATTATTCATCAAAAGTCAACACGTCTTATAATAATATTCATATTAATTAAATTTTTATTAATGCATTTGAATGCGATGTTTGGATTAATTTGTTATATCATATCATAATTATTGTGGTTTTTTAAAATTCATTATTTATCAAAAGTAGACACATATATATCTTATAACAACATTCATATGGATTAAATTTTTATTAGTGCATTTGAGAACGACAATGGAGAACGTAATAATGACAATGGGGAACACAATAGAATAAATCAAAACATTTTTTATGATATATAATATATATGAATAAGACAGTCTTTATCATACAAAATGGGACAGTTATTGGTATCCCTTTGTCTTTCAATTGGGACACTATGTCCATTACATTAAAAAAAATGTCTGATTTCACATACATGTTTCAAAAAATACAACACCTTGCTTTGATATCCAAACATAGTGATCATCATTCTTCACTTGAAATGTTGTCACTGCTAGAGCTACTTCTATGACTTGGGTTATTTTCAGGAATGTTTTGTTCACGGTGTTGATTGTTTTCTTCTTCTTCACCTTCCATCTACAAACATAAAAATAAACTGAAATGAGTGTATATACATCGGTGAGAATAATGAAAATTGCAATATTAAATAATATATATCATTGTAAATCAAAAATAAAAATGACGTTCCATAGCAACAATTGACTCATAAACTATACACATTCTTTCAAAACCATGTACCATGCCATCTTTCAAAATTTCATCTATTGGTGCAGTTCCATACTTTGTTTCCTGCAAGTTTTATACCCCATAACAAATTATATATTTAATATAAAATATGTTTTTTTTTTATTAATTATAGACGGATCTAAGTAAAACAAGATCGATAGATGCTTACAAATTCCACAATTAATTTATGATATGACAACATGTACTCACAACCCATATTTAACCCAATTTCAATCAATTCGTCTGATGGTTCTTCTTTGTATGTTGGCACCTGTTTGAAGACATTCAATGATGATTTTTGTAAAACAGTTTAAAAAATACATAAATAAAATCTAGTTAAGTTGTTATAAGGAAGTAGCAATTACTCACAAACTTAGATACCAACCCTTTTCTTCCTTGTCGTCCTATTTATGTGCTTAATGGGTTCCATTTTCTTTTATTTTCTGCAAGAAAATACTTGATAATTAATATTTAATGCTAAATAGTTTATTTATCGAACCTAATGATCAAAAAATTCAATGATTACATATTACATTTGAAGCACGTTTTTGTTGAGATGACTCCTCCTGTGATGCAATTTTGTCCATTTCTTTGACCATCTCCTTGTACACCTTTTTGGACATTCCTACTGGCATATTTCTAATATCATCTCATTCATCTTTTGAGATTTTCATAATCTTCCTGAAAATGTAACATGACATTAAAATATATAATTTTTATATTCATATCTGAAAAGTAAATATAACAAAAGTGATATTTATAAATAGTTCTAGACAAACATTTAAAGGAATATTACTTTTTCATTCCTTCTTTTTTGTTGTTGTATGTTTTTGCTATTAAAAGTTTGACATGTCTCATTGACCAATTCTTTGGAAACTCTTCCTGTAGTTTACATAAAATTTGGTTCTTGGAATCATTGGATTGATTTTTGTATTGTAAGTGGAAAGAACGTCTATACATTCGTTCCACTAGATGCCTCAAATTTTTGTAAAAGTTTTCCCCCCTTTCTTTAACTTCCAACACCACTCCAGATGAGCTAAGGAGCAATTCATTTTCATTTGCATGCTCTATTTTTTTTCTTTTCTTAGAACAACATTCATTTTGTGAGTTTTTGGTACTTGTAGAACATTAAACAGATGTGAATTAATAGACTATTTGACACATGTTATATAAAAAATTTAAGTATATTATTAATGATAATTAAAAAAAGAAACTCACATTGGATCGATAGTATTTTTTCATTCACATGATTCATCCTTTTGCAATTTTTCCATCAATATTTTATGCTCTTCTGGTCCTAGATCAAAAATAATCTTATCGAGCTTCGTCATTTTGTGGCTCTGCATGATACAAAGTAAACAATACATATTAATTAAAATTACATATAGTTCAAAAATAATATTTTTTATAAATAATTTACAAAGAACTTGCCTTTTTTTATTTTCTTGATGTGTTATTAGTATTTTTGTTACTTGATCTCTTGTCAGTCATTTCTTTATCAATCTGAAACATGTACCATGACATTCATTAATATATTTATAATAAATTGTCTACTTTTCAGGTAAAAAATAAATCTCAAGGCACCAGTGCGCCTCTCTTGATGTATGCACCGCGACCGGTGCGTGGGGGTATTACCAATGCACCGCAAAATAGTATAATAAACCATACGGTGCGTGGGGTATTATAAACGCACCGCAGAAACAGTGTAATAGACCGTACGATGTTATCCTTGTAACATGAAGCACCGTGCCCTATTTCAGATATGGCGCACTGATTTAAAAAAAAAATGTTTTCAAAATTTTTATTACAGAGTACTTGTGCAGTGCGCTTTATAATACAGCACATCGGTGCGCTAGGTTACGCAGGGCGCACCGATAAATAAAAATCCATTTTTTAAAAAAATTCACGCAATGGCCGAATGGATTGGGATCCGACTATACAAGTCATCCCGTGAGTTGGATGTTAATCTAAAATGAAAAACCTTAATTTTGAAATCACAGAAACAGGGAGAAGAAAGGGAAAAAACAAAAAAAATGAAGGGTTTACGGTAAAAATGGATAAAACTGCAGAAAAAGTAAAAAAAATCAAATTTAATCACGAAATGGTTTGAAATTCTATGATACAGGGTTTGAATCACTAGATGTTTGGTTTCTGATTGTCTGAATACTTCTGTTCGAACGTATTTCGCTGCTCCATAGTTCCCTCTTGCTCTCTTTCTCCAGGTATATCTCCTGCAAATATCTGGCTGAAAATTTTAGCAAAAATAGTGAAATACTGAAAAGTGTGTAGTATTTAAAGAATTATTTTATGAAATTAGATTTTCGAAAATATTTTGCCGCCCATTTTTCAATTTGCCGCTTTTTTTTCACTTAAATAAAATAGAGTTGTGCTTTTTTTATTTGTGTTTATTCGTCACCGGTGCGTCACTTAATAGCACCACACTAGTGCATCTTTTTGTAACACCGGCACTGGTGCGGTTATATGTACAGTAGCACCAATTTGCGGTTAAGGCACCAAAATTAATTTTAGGTGTGTACACCAAAATTTAGTGAACTCCAACCATAGAAATTGAGAATTAGAATTAGAATTAAAATTGAGAATTGGAATTGGATAAATTCTTGATGGAAATAACTATTCTTCCAATGCATTTTGTTTATTGCAGGAGGTCCCCACTGATTATGTGGAGAGGATGCAATGTGGGACGTGTGAAGATGCAATACTACAGGGCCCAAGTGGGAAATTGTGGCATGTGAACCTGTTATAATTGGCACTTAACTATTTTCAACCAATATGTTTTAGAATATAATCTGCAGATAGATGGATGGCCTGCCAGCAATTAGTACATATAATCTGTAGAAGGGTAATGTTCTGGGAGAAATGACAACGAGTCCTTCATTCTGCATTTGTTAGCAGAAGAAGATCGATTTTCGACTAGACGATGCAGTTATTACATGTGGAGGCAATGGTTTCCCATAGAAAATGAGTATAGGGTTGAGCAAAGGAAAGACATTGAACAATAGGCTATTACATTAGTTTTTCCAATGGGAAACCGATTTGCAGGTGGAAATATGCTAGCTGCAGGTATCTATGCTTTTCTTCCCATAGAAATGGTCACTTGATTTCCATTTATAATACATGCAGACTTTTCACTGGTTTCATCCACAGGACCATAGCTCAGACAAGTTAGAGATGCCATTCAGGTTCAATTGAAAGCCGAAGATGTGATTTTATGTGACGTCAGCTTTGCTGGTAAAAGTTTATGTAAGCCAACCGAAGCTCGGACAATACTCCCAACTGCTTTTAAATGCATTCTAGAGAATCTTTCCCTTCATGGGACCTACCAGCCTGATCAACAACATCAATTAATATTTCTCTGTTGTCCTTAAGGGAATGAGAATCCTTCCCTTCATGGTGCCTCTTAGCTTTATCAACTGCCTCGATTTATCTTTCTCTGCCATCAAATCTGATCTCCATTTACCCATCATGGGATCTCTTAACCCTATCACCAGCCTCAATCGAATTTTCTCTACCGGTATCAACCTGTAATCCTTTTGTACTCTGTCGAGCTCTGTAGCCGTCTGCATCCCTGTAAGCGTCTTTGTCCATCTTTCTGTTTGAATCACTCATTTTATCTGTTATAAACTTCTCAGCTGAAATTCGAACTCTCATCTTTTCAAACCCTCATCTCCTCAGAAAAATTCTTGCCCGCGATTCGAACCCTCCGCTACTCTAATATTGCACTTTATAGAATAACCCTGTTCCGGTGTGCGCTGTTTTATAGGCGCACTGGGGCGGTTTGTAAGATCAAGGTTTTTGTTTTGGCGCAGTGTTTTATGACGCATCGGTGCAGAACAACTGTGAAGCACTGGTGCGTCTGAGTAATAAGATGCACCGGTGCGTGTTATGATGATAAGTGCACCAGACTATATAAAGTTTTTTTGTTTTGTTTTTGTATGTAAGATCATAATAAAATAATGATAATTCTAAAGTACATGAATTTATTTGCATTATTTTCTAAACTTTATTATGTTACAAAAATTCATATTATTCTAGATTTATTATTTTACAATTATTTACAAATTTACAAATTTAAATATTTTAATAAAATCAATTCACATTAATACAATTAAAATTTTTACATTAATACAATTAAAATTTTACAAATATTTTACATACAATTATAATTAAAATTACAATTACAATTTTACAATTTCACATACGATTAGAATTCCAATTACAATTTTAATTTTTTACAATTACATTTACAATCACAATTTTACAATTACAACCATTTCAGAGTAATAAAATTAAAATTTTACAAATATTTTACATACAATTAGAATTAGAATTACATTTACAATTACAATTCCAATTTTACAAATATTTTACATACAATTAAAATTAAAATTACAATTACAAATACAATTAAAATTTTAGAATTTTGCATACAATTAGAATTACAATTACAATTACAATCATTTCACAATAAATTAAATATTACAATTACAATTAAAATTTTACATCAAATATTTTACATACAATTACAGTTAAAATTACAATTACAATTTTACAATTTCACATACAATTACGATTAGAATTACAATTACAATTTTTATTTTACATCTAATTACATTTGCAATTAAAATTTTACAATTACAATAATTTCACAATAATACAATTAAAATTTTACAAATATTTTACATACAATTAGAATCAGAATTAGAATTACATTTACAATTACAATTACAATTTTACAAATATTTTACATAGAATTACAATTACAAATATAATTACAATTTTAGAATTTTGCATACAATTAGAATTACAATTACAATTTTACAATTTTTCATATATACAATTACAATTAAAATTACAATTACAATCATTTAGCAATAAATTAAATATTGCAATTGCAATTAAAATTTTACATTAAATATTTTACATACAATTACAGTTAAAATTACAATTACATATACAAATACAATTTTACAATTTTACATACAATTAAAATTTAAATTTCAATTACAATCAAGACATAATATTTAGTAAATATCATGGTCATTTAATATTAAATTAATTAATAAACATCACGATCATGATAACCATCGTAAAAACATCATATTCGACTAAAAAACACATTCAAACATCAAATTAACATAATATATTAACATCATCACAACACAAACATAAAATATACATCTCATGTCAAATAACTCATGCTATCACATACACATCTATTTGCAAGCTAAGCATTAAATAAACATATCTAACATGACCTAACAATATACACATCATGATGATCACCAACATGTAAATTAAGTACAACTGCAACATGAACATAAAATACATGGACCATATATATATAACTGAATAATGTTAAAAATATACAACTATAATATAAATGTCATGGATCAGCTGGTGGTAGTACAACATCAATAGCAGTACTAGTGGAGGCCTGCTCAGTCAATGGTGTAGCCTCGACGGTCGATGGTCGAGCATGCTCATGATCATGACTAGTACTAATGGATGAATCAGTTGGTGGTAGTACAACATCAATATAAGCAATATTAGTGGAGGCATGCTCAGTCAATGGTGCAACCTCGACGCTCGATGGTCCAACCTGCTCATGAACATGACTAGTAATAATGGAGTTGTAGGCTGCTGACTGGATGTGGCTAATGGTCCAGCCTCATCTCCATGATGACTGCTAGATGCTAGTGGAGCCTCATGCTCATCGGGCGCAGCGCAAGGTGAACGATCATGAGATGAGTCGCTGCTCGCGGACTGTTCATCACGTGCTGCGGCTCGAGCGCGCCTATAACATGCAAGAGTCCTCCTCAGTTGTGTAACAGCTATCGTAGCTCCTACGAAATGCCGCATCAGGTTGTACATGTCACGCGGAATGCCTCTCCACATCCGTACTAGCCTATCATCGGCCTATATGTCTCTGTAGTGAGCGAGCTTGATGCCCACCTCAACAATCAATGCACTGAGTTGGTTGCCCAACTCCATCCTGTATCTAGTATTAGGTCGACTGAACCTAGAAAAAGGTGGTACCGACACACGAGCAGGAGAATGTCTCTCTGCATCGACCTCCTGATCATGATCCTCGAAATCTACCATGTCCTGATCGTCATCAAGATCCACACCTGGATCATGTGGTGGTTCCGGCATCTCCTCGTCATCAAAACAGCCAATATTTGCAAAATATATATAAGTACACAACAATAATTAGACAATTTCATTACACAATTTAATAAAAACAAGTTAAAGAACATGTTAGAATAAATATAAATAAAACAATAATATTAACTCTATCATCTGGCGGCTCATCATCTGTGAAGAGGATGTTGGAACACCCTCGCCAATCCAATCCAACATAAGGACAGGGGACCATATTGAAGGGATGCAGCTCATCAATATTGGCTAGTAAGTCTAGTGCATCATACAATATCCTGGCTGGAAACATAGTCTCTCCCCTCTTGGGCATCATCTGCCCCCACATGTGCATCCAGGCCTCCAACATCGACCTACGAGGTTGCCTAACAAAATTAGGCCTCATCTCTGGAGTCCTCTCAAAAAATAAACAAAAAAGCTTTGAAGAAAAAGGGAATTTGACCCTCCCTTGTGCATGAGCACGACATCTATCTAAGGCCGTACAAAACTGCCGCAAAAAAATGGCTGACCACCTAACAAGTCGTGGATCTTGTACTAAAGAATCAACATAATATAGAATCACACAACTAATGTGTTGCCCGTCACTGGTGTTGTGTGAAATGGTAGAAATGAGAAGTGAGAGGCACTGCACGTCCTGTCTACCAAATGCACCAATATGTAGCTGACCTCCAGGGACTTGAAACTATGAAGGAGACAGTACATTTGCTCCAATGTATCTTTGGGAGTAAATTAATTGACTCCCTGCTACACAACCAGCTGGAACCTCTGGGAACAAGGGAAAATCCACCCCTCTCCTCGATAGCCCTGTAATGAAATAAATATCCTCCTCAGTGGGTGTGTACCACTGGTCAGGACCAACCTAGAAAGCCTGTTGGTGGGCATCCCACCTGCGAATAAGATGTCTCAAAAAGACACTATGGGCCTTTAGGGAAGTAGCCTCCTCATAGAACTTGAGGAGGCATACTTGCCTTAACAGCCTTTGGGTATCTGCTGTAATAGGGCGAGGGTACACATCTCTCTCCCTTTCTCGTGCCTCCCACTGGCAAAGCATGTCATACTGCTCCGCCTGTTTTTGCTGATGTTCCTCCTCTTCTCTCCGAATCATTGACATATTAAATAATTTTTTTTATTAAATCAGACATGTATTTAGGAATATAAATATATAATTTTTTTTGAAAAAAAAAAAATAGACCAGTCAGTGTGCCACAAAAACAGTCATGCACCGGTGCCGGTGTGGCTTTAGTTTGCAGAGCACCGGAGGTGGTGCACTAGATGACATACAACGCACCATATGTGGTGCACCTAAAAATTTTTCAAGCCCCGTTGACTATATATGGTGTCAAAATAGCGGTGCGGTGACTAAAATATACGCTCCGACGCTTATAGTCATGTCAGCGCACCGACTTCCTAACAAATTACATAGTCAATGGTGCGGTATTTTACCCAGCCGCACCATTGACCCTCTTGGAATGTCGAATGCGGTGCACTGACAGACACCGGGGTGGATATATCCATCAACGCACTGCATTGCTATTCCCATGGTCAATGGTGCGCCCCGCTAAATGACCACACCGCATTTTTTTTTAAATTTTAAAATAATGTGAGGTGTATTTCAGTACTGCCCCGGACATGGTGCAAATACCATTAGCATTGGTTGCGGTGTGGCCTGTAAATTTTACAGGCAGCACCGCATGACAAATAGTTTTTTTCTTTTTTAATGGTTAATTTTAAGGTTATTTCAACTTCTAATCCACTAGAAAGCTTAATTATGGAAAAACTAGAAAAATACCTGTACATTTCGCCGTCGAGGAGGCATATTCGTTGTAGAATTTGCAAAAGAAAAATTTCCCACCATTTTGCAAAATGCAAGCTGGAGATTGGTGGCCAATGCATAGCAGCAGTGGGTGCATTGGGTGCAATGGAAACACTGATGTCAGGGCGGCTCAAAGGAGGAGAAATTGTACCGGTGCTTGAGACCTCTGGAGTTCTGAGAAAAGTGAAAAATGTGGTTTTTTTGCCATAATTTTTCTTTTATTTAACCATGTTCTGGTGCACGGGGTTTTATAGGTGCACCGGTGCGGTTTCTTAAGACCACACCGGGCGGTTTCAGATTTGGCGCATTGTTTTATGATGCACCGGGGTGGTTACTTAACACCGCGCCGGGTTGTTTCAGTTTTGGCGCAGTGTTTTATGATGCACTAGGGCAGAATAGTCATGAAGCACCAGTGCTTTATAGTAATAGGACGCACCGGGCGTGTGTGTATGGAGCGCACGGTGTCTGGTGTGCCAATTTTTTGTGCGATTGGTGCTTTCTCTTGTAGAGCGCACCAGTAATTGAGAGCAGAAAAGTGAAAAATGTGGTTTTTTGGCCGTAAATTTTTTTATTTAACCCTTTTTCGGTGCTCGTGTTTAACAGGCGCACTAGTGCTATTTCAAACAAATGCACCGGTCTGCTTCTATTTTTCCGCGTTGTTTTATGATGCACCGATGCGGTTTCATAACACCACACTGAGCGATTTTTGTTTTGGCACAGTGTTTTATGCTGCGCCGACACGGAAGAGTTCTGAAGCACCCGTGCATGACAGTAATAAGACACACCGGGCTGGTGTGTATGGAGCACACGGTGTTCGGTGTGTCAATGTTTTGTACGCACCGGTGCTTTCTCTTATAGAGCGCACCAGTAATTGAGAGCCTAGAGCATTGAAAAAAGTGAAAAATCCAGTTTTTTGCTGTAATTTTTTTTTTATTTAACCCTTTTCCAATGTGCGTGGTTTATAGGTGCACTGGTGTTGTTTCTTACAAATGCATCGGTCGGTTTGTGTTTTGGTGAGTTTTTTTATGATGCACCAGTGCAGTTTCTTAATACCGCATTGGGCGGTTTTGGTTTTGGCGTGGTGTTTTATGATGCACCTATGTGGAAGAGTTGTGAAGCACTAGTGTTCTACAGTAATACGATGCACCGGGCGGGTGTGTACAGAGCACACGGTGTTTGGTGTGCCAATGATTTGTGCACACCGGTGTGCCAATGACTTGTGCGCATCAGTGCTTTCTCTTTTAAGGAGCACCGGTGCGATATTGAATGATAAGTGCACTGAGCGGAAAACATCCATAAAACCCTCCGCCTGCCAACCTCCCTTAGTAACCTCCACTAGAATAGGATGTATGGCGTATTTTTATAAGGGGTTACTCAAAAAAATCTGCTAGAGGTTCTTTTTTTGTAGTGTATCTGACCGGAGGGGTAATGGTCAGGTGGGACAACTCCGAGATGGTTAAGGCCAGGGGGAACCGTTCCAGGAGGGTATATAGGATCATGGATCTCGTTGTAGATGAGGGGCCTTGAGGAGAGGGTCCTAAAGGCCGTGTCAAGGTGCTAGGAGTAGGTTGCGGAGGGCGGGGTTGCTGACTAGTCAAACTGGTCCGTTTGAGGTCAGACAGAGACGATTGAATCGTGCAAACATTCGATGAGTTGGGGTCAGAGATAGGAGGAGGGAGACTAGGGAAAGAACCAAGAAAAGAGGAATATTTAAAGAATCTAGGTGAAACATTTTTTTTCACAAAGAAAAAATTCGTAACTTTTCATTAATGATAGGTTACATGTTACATAAGCTGGTAGTATGTACTACTGTTCAGTCCAAAAAACTGTTACAATTCTGCCTCTATGCCTTTCTGCAGGCAATATCACAGTCCCAAAAATGAATATCATTTCAGTGATGAAACTAGTGTCCACATAGTAAGTTCGGTGCATAACTTACTAGCTAATATAGAAACCAAATACAAATATAAAGTAGATATACATGCCGAAAATATAAGTGAGGGAGCTAGAACAAAACCTCCCAAAACAAATGTACAACTAAACAACCAAAATAGCAGGTGCCTCCTCGATAAAAGGCCGATGAAAATATCTGTAAATCTGTCCATCAATGTGTTCTGTAATATGCCAGGTGCCCCAGATCAGCTCTGAAGCTTCTTTGGATAGTTGGTCAGCCACTTTGTTCCAAGCCCTGTAAATATTAGTCACTGAGATGGAATCAAAAAGTGCTCTGAGATGGTGTACCTCTCGCAGCAGTGCAGAGAGTGTGTGCGAGTGACAATGAGTTAGATTATTGAACCAATTGATCACAAGTTGTGAGTCACCAAATATCTGGATGGAGTTGCAATGAATGTCCCGAGCAAATGTTAGTAGAAGTCTAAGGCTTTATAGTTCAGCATAGTTGTTTGTGCCGGGACCCAATCCCATTCTGATGTTGTAGTAGTGGTGGTCATTCAAAAATAGTGTTGCGCCCCCCCCACACCCATGTGCGTTGGACGCACCATCGAAATAGGCCCACACCCTATTATGATCAATAATTTCAGGAGTCTCATGGGAAGGTTTGCTGTGGATGCGATCCTCGGGTAGGAGTCGAAATGTAGCAATTGATGCAGCACATATCCGATCACAGTCAATAGGAACCCCATTAAAAATCTGTTTATTACGGCCGATCCATATCTCCCATGCCACAATCAGTGGGAGGTTGCGTAATCTTGGGCTATGAACATAGTGCTGCCACCAATTAGTCCAAGCTTCAATTAATGTGCCACCCTGCCAATTAAGTCTGCTGCCCAGATCAGTGATGACCCGAGACCAGATACCTTTGATGATGTTGTATTGTAGGAATAAATGGGGAGTATCCTCGCAGTTTTCAAGACAGTAACAACATCTAGATGCCCCGTGATAAGCCCGTCTGTGGAGGAATTCCATGGTAGGTATACAGTGATTTAGAATGCACTAGAAAAGGATTTTGTGCTTGTGCGGGGTCTTCAATTTCCAGATATTGCTCCACCACCATTATTTTATAGGGGGTTCCCTGGGCCTAATCAGTGCGAGGTATCCAAGCTTGGGAGTATATTGACCATCAGTTGAAACAGCCCAAATCAATTTGTCCTCCTGATCCGAGATGCAGATGTTGGATGCTTTTAGAGCCCAGATGTATTTTTTCCAGACCCGAGTGCCAGCCTATGGGATCTCAAGGTCCTCTGCTTGTATCCAGGCTTGACCCCGCCATGAGGAATTTATCATATCCACAATCTGTGCCAGATGGAAAATATTTCTGTGGGCAAGGTGCTCAATGATGAAATCCGGTAGCTTGTAATATTCCCCACTCCCTGACCAGGAATCAGTGCCTATGTAGACATTTGCACCAGTACCTATTTACCATGATAGACCATTCTGAATAATGTGTGCTACCTTAGTGATAGCCCTCCAGATGATTGATGCACCCGACCTCAGTCCAATTCTGCCTCGAATCCACTCAAGGGAGTTTTCGATGCGGAAGAGTTGTGAAGCACTGGTGCTCTATAGTAATACGATGCACCGGGCGGGTGTGTACGGAGCACACGGTGTCTGGTGTGCCAATGATTTGTGCACACCGGTGTGCCAATGACTTGTGTGCACCAATGCTTTCTCTTCTAAGGAGCACCGGTGCGATATTGAATGATAAGTGCACTGAGCAGAAAACATCCATAAAACCCTCCACCTGCCAGCCTCCCTTAGTAACCTCCACTAGAATCGGATGTATGGCGTATTTTTATAAGGGGTTACTCAAAAAAATCTATTATAGGTTCTTTTCCTTGTAATGTATTTGACCGGAGGGGTAATGGTCAGGCGGGACAACTCCGAGATGGTTAAGGCCAAGGGGAACCGTTCCAGGAGGGTATATAGGATCATGGATCTAGTTGTAGATGAGGGGCCTTGAGGAGAGGGTCCTGAAGGCCGTGTCAAGGTGCTAGGAGTAGGTTACGGAGGGCGGGGTTGCTGACTAGTCAAACTGGTCCGTTTGAGGTCAGACAGAGACGATTGAATCGTGCAAACATTCGATGAGTTGGGGTCAGAGATAGGAGGAGGGAGACTAGGGAAAGAACCAAGAAAAGAGGAATATTTAAAGAATCTAGGTGAAACATTAGTCAGAGGTTTGACTATTTTTTTATTGGCCACCGAAGAGATGATGGACTCAGGGGAAGTCTGAGACTTCGGTTCGTAATATGTCAACTCATCGATGGTGACGATATTTCCATTGCGAGGAAAGCACATCTTACGGTGGACTGCAGATGGGAAAACATACATCACATAATTGTAGCTATGACCCAATATAATTTTGCAGTCTAAGGGGGCATCAATAACTTCTACGTCAACACAAACAGTCTTGCATGCAAGAGTAATAGGAATATTGTGGAACATGCCAAGGGGCTTGGAAGAGTGGTCATCCCACGCACGGATGGGTGATAGTGGAAGGGGATAACTCAAGAGATCCAAGTTTCTTCCAAATCAAAATGGGAATCACACAGGTGTATGCCCCCTCATCAATTATATAACGGGAGACGTTGGCATTTCGGATCTTGACAGGGATTTGGAAGGTGACAAAAGCAGGAAGGGGGGGATGCTTTGAATTGTCAATTTCGAATACAATCAAATGATCATCTGAAGGATCCACAACGCCCATAGCATTTATTAGAGCTTTTTGTTGTGAAGGGAACAACTGGAGGACTTCCAATGTTGACATGGCGACAGGGCATTGCACCAAGTCATCTACTATATTGTAGGAGTGGGAAACTTTACCAAAAACATTGTTTCAATGTAATGGTCCCTTGGGGATATTGGTATGAACCTCTGCCTTAGGCTGAGGGATTTGTAAAGGACCATTGGGTGTCAAAAGAGGCTCTTTGGGACCTGAAGAAGGGGACCTGGTGGCAGACTTAGCAGGGGGTTGGGTGTACTGACGAGACCGAGTCTGAAGGTTGAGGTCAACAGTATTGGGTTGGTTAGAGTTCATCATGAGGATCTGATAATCGGAGGTACCAGATGGAGGAGGTTGAGTGGCCGCCTGACTTTCAAGGGGTTGGGCAGCCACATATCCTTGTTGGGGGAAAGCATTGGTAAACACAACCATTTGGATAGAAGTAGCATTGGGAGGAACCGAAGGGGAGGCTTGCTGTCTTCGGGATGCTGCTTGAGCTTCCCACATCTGACGCATTTGAGGTAAAATAGGACAATCATGGGTATAGTGGCCATAGACGCCGCAACAAGAACAACGCTTATTCGTGCGAATAGGTCTGTCTTGTTTGGGCTGAGTGCCCTGTTGCTGGGTTGCAGTGTTAGATGTATTCCCTTTGGAATTGTTTCTGGGATTACCCTGAGAAGATTGGTTTTGGTTTCCTTTCCTCTTCTTTTTGGAAGCAGGAGGATTAGTCGCACCTTGTTGTGGATACACCTGCCCCTGGGGGGGGTGGCTTTTGTTGTGAGGCTTGAGAAGGCAAGGGAGGCTGAGGTGCTGATGCTGGAGGAGCTAGAGCACCAGGCTACAGATAATAAGGAGGTTGGGCAACATTGTGGTAAAAAGTTTGGGAAAAATGAGGAGGCATGATGTATCCTGCATACATGCTAACATGAGGGGGAAAGGTGTTGGAGGAGTTGGCCTCTCCATGAGGGAAACCATAACCCATGGGAGGATGAGTGTACGGATGTAAAAGGGATCCAATGATACCATCAACAGCATGGGATGCCCCTCGTGTGTTGGCACCACCGAGTCTAGGGAGATCAGGTAAGATAGTATAAAAATAACCATATTGTGTGTAGATCAGGTCATATTTCAACGCAATCTGGAGGGAAGCTTCCTCGGTCGGAGGGAAGTGAGATGTGACATATTTTCCAATAGCAGGTGTTATCACAAAATTGTACTTGATTGGCTGCTTATCAAACAACTCAGTGTAACTATTTCAAACCACTTATAACTGAAGCTTAGCCTCTTCAGTTTGAGAGGGCTCTCTCAAGGGGGATTTATGATATACTAGATGGCTAACTCTATGGGAAATTTAACTTGTTTTTTATGTTTGCGGGTTGAAAAGAATGCAGGCTTGCTACCATTGGGCTTATGGAGTCAAAAATCAGTAATTTCAGTGGTAATTTTTCTTGACATGGAAGCTGAGGCAGATAGAGGTCTTTAACAAAGGCAATTCACACATAAAAAATAAGATAACACAGTCATTTCATCACTAAAGGAAGTCAGAGCATAACCTTACGAATTATAAGTAATAGAGATGAAATCTACTGCAAGTGGTAAAAACATAAAGATATAGATCAATAAGACATTAAAAACCTCATGATAATCTCAGGTTTGTCAAGAAGAAAGTAACTATGTATTACTGATATCAGTCAAATACATAAAAGAAACAGTTTTGTGCAAAAATTCCCCAACCCTTGACTACTTTGATGCTTTGTCTTTAAATAGACCTTATTTACAATAAGGATGATTTTCCTAGTGGCTAGACTATCAAATTATCCTATCACACATCACATAACTGAAATACATGACTTCTAACAGAAAGCTGACAGCTACATCTTAAAGAAAACATCTCCTAATAGGACTCTAACTCATATTTATTACATAAATATACCTTATCTTGTGAAACAGTTACATGACAGTTACAAAATAAGCATCACATGCTCGAAAGACATATGATAGAGTTCATTACCACTTTACATATTTAAAACCCTCCTAGACTTGTGGAGCATAACCCTACTTTTTAGGAATGCTTGACCCTTATCTTCAAATCTGCTTTGGCTGATGATCTATCTTCATAGCACTCCCTTCAAGTCATAAGTATTTGATGATAAGCTCCCTTGACATATTGGAGGAGTTGAGATGTCAAAAACTGCCATTAAGATGCTCCAAAACCTTTAACAATTTCTCGCTACGAAAATAGGACAGTTTCGTAGCGAGTTTTGGTAGCATTGAAAAAGTGGCTTCTGACCCAATAATTTCGCTCCTTTTCTGTTACATGAAGTCAATAAAATCATGACACATCACCACCATAAATATCCCTCATTTGAAACTACAAAAAGTTACTTTAGAATAAAAAAGGATGCTATAGGTTTTTTCGTAGCGTTTTCCTGGCTTTAAGCCTAGGAAACGCTACGAAACTGTGTAAAAACACAAAATTTTCCTATTTCAAAACTATCTTCACAAAATGACCTCCAGGTGAAAAATATTGATTTTCTACATGTAATGAACCCTCTAAAGCATATTCAATCTCATCTTATGGCTCCAGTGGTGTTTCCTCCTCATTTATGATCAGTTGAGCTATGGGCTCCTCAACCACAGTCATCTTTAAACCTTTCTTTTCCAGCTCTTCATGAATTAGTTCCAATTGTTCCTAATGGTCTTTGACTTGGTATTTCAATGTCCTATTATTGGATTGCAAGTGTAGGTTTACCTTTTTAATGTGATTTACCTATCTTCATAGTGGATGAGTCCACTTTATCAGTTTTTCTGTGTTGTCCAAGGTCTTTGAGACACTTGTGACTTGATCCTCCCAATCTTCCTCATTTGTTCAAACTACGCTCGTTCAGCTCTATGCTTCTTTTCCTCTTTCCTCAAGATTGATATCTCTTCACTTGCATATTTCAACTGCTCCTTAAGGGCTTCAGCTTCTGACTTTTCAGTGATTTTCTCTTTTCCCTTCTTTTGTTTGATAACCAAATCTTCTTTTGCAGGTGAGGAGAGGTCTATGATTCTTGGTGGTGGTTGAGTAGTTTCACTGACCTTATGAGCTTCTTTTCTACTTTCCAAGACCTTTCTTGCATGTTGTGTCATTGGATTTATAGCTTAAAACATGAATCCAACATCATCACCTGCAAACTCCAATTTTTTAGTTGTTTTTCCTTTCTTAAGCTTCCTTCCTCCCTCATCTATGTCTTCATCTTGGAAAATGGGATTTTATTCAATATCAATGACGTGCAAGATGTCCTCTAAGTTACCCTTAACCACTTTTTGGCTCCTAGTAACTCTCTTGCTACCATGTTTGATAACTGTCAAATTTTGTTTTGTAGGTTTAGCTTTGGGTGTGTCAATCTTCTGCAAAGGCTTTGTCCCTATGCTCATTGGTTCAACTTGCTCTGCCACTATAGGTGATGAAACATCTCTAGGTTTGGGAAATATTTTAGGAGTGACAACATCTATTTCAAAACCATTGATGAACAGAAAGGATGTCCAATCTCTGCCTAATCTCTTCAACTCCTTTACCACCAATAACTTAATCAAACTATGATGAAATAGAGAGGTTTGATTTCCTTTTGTTTTAACTTGAAACTTATCTGACATATTACCTAAACTTATGTATAAGTACAAGGGTAAGTCAAGAGACCTCTTACCCAAAAAATTTAGCATAAGCCTAAGGTGGTAGGAGTAGACCATGTGAAACCTCCCTCCACATGTGAAGTACTTATGAATGATCATCAACAACTTTGAGTAGTTGTCTTTCATGTAGCTCCTTGGGATAGCATTTGTGAGATCAATTTCACCATGCTCTGGCTTGACGAATTCTTTGCAGTCCTACATGGTGAACTTGATGCCTTTAAACCATTGTTCCCCTCATCTATGGATTCCTATTGTTGCTGAGATATTGTCTGGTGTTACTATGAGATTTAACATTCCCACCTTTATAGTTGATCCAGTAAAACTTTTGGAAAACTTCTTTGAAACCTACAAATGGCACCCTTGCAATATTTGGCAGAATTGAAAACACCTTGTTCTTTTAAACACTTCCAAAGTAGTTGGGTATTAATTTAATAAATTCATGTCCATGGGCTCATGCCTGAGGTAGTTACCACCTTTGTTAGTATTCTTTCTTGCAGCCATGGTGAATTTATATCTTCTCAGCCTCGCTTGATTAGTGACACCTGTAACTTTTGAAAATGCCAGCAACCAGCTTGGCTTGGTGAAGCAGCTCTCTAGAAACTCAATAACATGCAAGGATAAAGCAAAGAATGACAAAAAGACTCAATTGGGTAATTTTTTATGGTTTCGATGACAAATCATGCCCTAATCATGACTCATGCATACTAAAAATGGTAATGATGACCTCAAGCATGACCTTGTACATTTGAAATAACCCTAATAGAATCGAATCAAATCCACCCTATCTCCTCTAATCATGAACTAACACCTTGCACCAGATTTGAAAATACAGACAGAAAAACTGTTTTTCGTAGCCTGACTAATTCATTTTCTGACAGTTTCACTATGAAACTATTAGGCAGTTTCGTAGCAAAAACTATTATTTTACGGTGTAAAACGCTACGAAAAAAGGAAAAACTGGCTAAAGTGTCCTTTTTTCAAATTTAAGCGCTTGAGAATAAAATATGAGAGAAAATGATGATTGATGGGACATGATGTGACCTATATGGAGGTGGGTTTGAACCTTAGGATAGGTTAAAGATGATAAAATTTAAATTTTCCTATACCAACTTGTGACAAATGAACTCTATGACCATGTCAAATAATGTTTCACTTTTTCTGAGTGATAACAGCAGGAAAAAGGGATCTGAGAAACCAGTCCATGTAGACACGGTCTTTGAAGGTAGGGGCTTGACATAGGCTCTTTCTTCTCCGCTATTCTTAAACATGGTCAGATAAGCGGGTCGCATAATTTTAACGGAAAGAGGTCAAGAGTTCGGTACCGGTGTCATAGCGAAGGGGAAGCTGGAAATAAGACAAAAAATCCTTGGCAAGGGTTGAAAAATTAGTATGAGAGGAGGAGGCCTGGTCAACATACCACTTAGAAGCTTCTCCAGTAAACGTACGCTGGAATAATCGAAGAAGGACGGAGTCATCGACTATGGAGTTAGAAGAACACCACATGTGGAAAGAACAAACATGGTTGGTAGGATCCTCTCCATAAATTCCTTCAAAATTAGGGATGTCTAAAGGGAGCTTGGTTGGCATAGAAAGCCAACCAGGATCATGGTGTATGGGGTCATTGATCAACTGGATAAAATCGGGAAGGCTTAGGCCCGCCATATAAGGAAGCAAGGGAGCAGCCGGGATAGTTCCCGTTGTGGCACCACTAGTAGCATTCCTAGCATTAGGGTCGGGGTTGCCACCAGCGGTAGGTCCTGAACCAGACATGGTGAAGGTGAAAGGTGGAGGAGAACCAAGGATAGAACCAGAAGGGGAACCTGATGAACCAGAAGTAGAGTCAGAATGGGGACTCGGTGGAGGACAAACACAAACCCTACACGGTGGGGTAAGTCTTCCTAATGGAAACTAAGGATGAAGGCCTTAGAGTCTCTGGGATAAATTCCTTGGGGGCTCAATGATGGTAAAGAGACACTAAACAAAAAAAGGAAGAGAGGTAAACAAGGGCAGGGAGGTGCAGGGTCAATTGATTACAATGTTTAGAAATAGAGGTAAACAAGGGCAGGGAGGTGCAGAATCAATTGATTACAATGTTTAAGTCTTGGCCTGGTGGTTTAAACGAGACGATCTTCAATTAGGGTGTGTGTGTATGTGATAAGTGTGTTAATTTTAATCAAGCCCAGACGTGTGTAGAGAAAAAATAAAATAAAATGATGTATAACTGTAAATAAATCTAAAAATGACAGTAAAGGAAATTGAATGCGACAGTAAAATAAACAGCTAAAGATGCATCAATTTAAACCCAAGGAGGAGGGCTTCCCAACAAATAGTCTATAGGTGGGAAAAATCTAGTCAAAACACACAAATTGGCCAATGGATCTAAAGTCGGGAGGGACAGGGATCTAAAGGTCAGATCTGCTGGAAAGAGGGGTAGAAAACAACAAGAAACCAGAGGGAAAAATGTTGCAAAAAAGGGGCGAAAGGCTACAACTTGAAGGGAAACGGAGGGGACCCTAAAGGAGGACCAAAAAAAACTGAAAATAGGTTTTTTGGATGGATGAATAACCGATCTAAAATGGATATGAAAGTACAGGTTCAGATCTGAAAAATGGCTAAAAACATTGAAATCTCAGAGGACCTACTTTAGCTAAAATCCTCCTAAAAAGGTGGAAACGTATTGAAGCCCTAAGGGGCTTGGCTCCTACTTCAATGAGTAAAAAAAGCAAGTACAGGTCCAAGACGGGTGAATAGGGAGGTCAAACAACCCTGAACAGTGGCCCAGACAAACCCAAAAAAATCACAGAAAAATTCCCGCAAAAAGTACATGTCACAGTTTCTTACCTATTTTCTACTAAGGTTGCAGGTTTCAGGCCGTTTTCAGCTTCCTGAAGGTTGAGGTCGCAGGTTTTGGCCCAAAAAGTGCGACCTACACTTCCAGTTGTTTCGGGAGCAGATTTCAGAAAAAATTGTCGTCTCTGCTGTGGCTAATACCTATTACCTGTGCAATAGGCCCAGAAACACATGGAAGTAAGAATTTCTACTATTTTAGGGTTTTAAAGGTTAAAAACAACATCAAGAAATGAAAAATAAGAAGCTAAAGAAAAACCATAGGGGTTGAAGCAGTTGTTCATGCAGGGATCTGAAAAATGGCAACGGTTATAATTATAAACCCTTGTGGAGTCACCAGTTGTTAGTGTGAATTCTAATCGCAAGCATACGAAAAAATCTCACTTTAGTTGTGCATCACAAACAGCCCTAACATCAAAGATGGCTGTCAATTTACTTAGATTGGCAGTTAGTGATCAAAATAAAATGATATAGAAATCTAGATCTGTGCAGTTAAATACATTAAACAACAAATAATAAGCAAGAGCTGCTCCATGCATCCAATGAACAAGACAAGAATTTTTAAAGAATTTTTTGTATTATGACACTTGGGAAGGGAACATAGAAAGATGTTACCAGTCCCCCTCAATAGGATGGGTTCTTGTATGTCTTCAGTGCTTCAGATCTAATATCTCTCTCTCTTGATGGTGCAGAAATCCCAGACAAAAATGGAACTCAAAGGGAGCTCACAAGCAAAAAGTAGAAAAATATGACAATGATGGAGGATCAAAATCAAACCAAAAGTATAGATCCAAGGTGAGTTTTAGGCAACAAAAGGTAGTGAATGAATAGAAAAACCTTTCTATTTATAAAAAAATATTGAGTTAGTCTAGATATTGGTGCATAATTAAAATATTATTAACCAAATCTAGATACAACTTTTATGGAATATTTTATTATTTTTGTTGGAGGGAAAAAGAATTTGAATTTGGTCAAATCCCTTTATTTGTAAATAAGAAATAAATAAATAAATGATTTATTTATTATTTTAAGAATGTGGTTGAGTGATAATTAAATAAATAGTGATTTATTTAATTATTTATAATTGATTTAGTCAAATTTAACAAGGAATATCATTTAAATAATGTTTTAAATAATTATTCCAAGAAAATAATAAGATAAATAGTTATTTATCTAATTAATTTTCTTGTTTTGGGTTAAATATGACCAGGAATATTAATTAAACTATGGTTTAATTAATTATCCCTTGAGTAAAATCAAACAAATAAGGATTTATTCAATTATTCCTCATGGGGTTTCTTGTTTAGACCAGAAACAACTTAATAAATTATGGATTATTGAGTTATTTTTCATAGTGAAAGAAATTTTACTATGGTAAATTGGTCTTACATGGTGTACTTTGGTCCATCTAATAGTAACAGGTTAGATGACCAAAAATTGTTGTAACAGATTTCCCCCTAACGTGTGAGCATTAGGAGCTAATCGTATGACCGAAGTACGTTGTAAGAACTTAATCACTAGACACCAAAGGGGGATTCAGAGAGATAGATATATAAGGTAGACTTAAGTGCAAGAGGACAAGACCTTGAGGAGGCGAGACTTACAAGTGTGACAAGCCTCTTTTATGAGTGAGTACCTGTTCTACATGAGGTGGGGGAAGCATACCAATGCCCGCCGAGATAACAAAGTACAAAGAATAATGATCCGTCTAGAAAACAAGGGACTGAACTATATAGTACATGCTAGCATAAACATGGGCTAGATAAGAACATGATAATGGATCCCATATACATATTGTGCCTGGGACAACAGCCAAGACTTATACAATAATATTTGAGTACATGAGACATAAGTACAACCAAAGAGGCCCTGTAAAATAGGAAAGGGATCTGAAAATATGAATGACACATGCAAACTAAAAGGCGTTGCATGTCTCTGAGTCCGGAACCATCAAATCTATGGAGCTGCATCAAAGGCTGTAGTAGATAGGTCATCCGGGCATGTGGGGGGATACCTAAAGGGCCACCCCCTCATGAGGTATAAAACATCTCACACACACCTGGGAATCACCGGTACAATCTATTGCATCATTGAACCATCAAGTATACGAATCTTAATCATGCCATAAGGAGCTGGAGCTGAGAAACAATCAAGTCAAAGGGCAATAAATAGTCCATTTGCCTTATCCGAGGCACTGAACAAGAGTGGAAGCTAGAACCAAGGTACACCGCCCTCTAGACCTGTCTTTTGGAATGAGTAAGTTGATGTCGACAAAAGGAGGTTCGCCATAGGTGAGGAATAAAAAACTATGAAGAGGAAAATCTTGTTGTCGTTGGTCCACGTTGAATGAATCCGTTGGTAGAGATTTGTTGTGCGAGGCCATAGTCCATTAAATTGGAAAATAATTGTTGATTTTGCATACTTTTGTAGTCGATCTCCAAGAGTTGGATGGGAAATTTCTATAGAGGGGGCTTCTTCCAGTTTATCAACCAAAAAAGGCTTGGGAGCCTCAAAGGGTTGAGCAGCTTTCTTGGGGGGTTGTGCATGGACGACATCCTTGTAAGATAAAGCTAGAGCAGAAGATGTTTGCTTGGCTGCTCCCCATCAAAGACGAAGGGTTAAAACTATAGAAGTATCTCTTTCAATGTTATAAAATGATAGGGGAAGAGAGTACTCTAGTTGTTTACCTCCATGTATCCTTATATATTTTTCTTGGATACAAAGTTCAACAAGAGAGTAATACACAGGTATTTCCGGATCAACAAGTGAGTATTCCTTGTGAAATTTCCATCTGTGGAAGTATCAAGGTCCTTGTACTAGAAAGGGAAAGAAAAGTGGGCCCTTTAGAGAAAAATAATAGTACTAATATAGAAATGCACACGATCATATACATATGAATGAATTGTTGATCAACTAGTGAAATATTTCACAAGGAATCAACGATTGTTAAAGCATATACAACACACCCTTAAGAAGATAAGTACCAAAGACACCAAAATAGTTAAATTTCCTTAGTACAGGTGAAAAAAGCATACATCGCAAACATTTTAAGAATAGTATTACAATATTCACGACATATGCATGAAAGCATGTTGGCTCAAAGAGCTTCTGAATTAAGTAAAAGTTCCAAGATACATCAAGAGAGTGAGCAACAATAGCCCCAGTAGTGGAGCATTAGAGCAGTCACTTGCTCCTCCAAAATGACTATCTTCCTATCCAATTCTTGGTAGGAGGAGCCAAGGTGAAATTTCCTTTACATGAGCAATGACGGTGTATATATAAAAAATGGGGTGACCATTCACCTCCCTTGTGACTCTTGGACTACCCTCATGACTGTTTGACTTCTCAATGACTTTTCAACTTCCTACATGAATTTTCGTATTGCATGGATGACTCTTGTTTTTCCACTTTACATTACCTTTATCCAATATTGAATTTACATAATCCACAAATTATGTGGCAAATAATGAATCATGACCGGACATGATATGACATTGATGACATGGACTGCATGATGATGTGGCAGTGCCAAGTCGTCCTTATTTCTTCTTTGTCTTCATTAAAATATGTATCCAATACTTTGTATTCATGATAGATATTCTTTGTTCTTAATATCTGACATTGAAAGGGTTGTGACTTAGATGGAGTGTTCATGCGGTATTAATATTTGGTCTTTTGTTGTAATATAGTGTTCCTTAGTCTTCTTTCCTGATGATAATCTCATCTCATCAGCTCCTTATGTGTCTTTTATCATGGTCTCCTTATCCATATCCTTCATCATCATCCTTTCATGACATAATAGAATACCTGCAACTAAAATCCACCCATGACAAGATGAAATCAAACTGATAAACCCCTAGCCTAAGATGCTTCATGAAATCACTTGTTAGGGATTTAACTAGTGACTCATTGAGTGAGTAACTTAGGGATTTGACAGTTATAGAGGCCAAGGTCTAGGACTCAGGCTTGATACTATGAAATTAGCAGTTCAAGATGTCCAAGGTCAAATGATTTCACAATTGAGGGACTCAATGACTCAGGTTGGAGGACTGAGCCTTGAGACCGCACAATGCACAATTTTGGAGGCCTAGGTAGATGAAATACATATTTTATGGACTCAAGGTCTCAAGATAGTGGCTTGAGGATAGAGAATATGCAGTGCGCAGTTCTGAAGGCCTGCATTGAGTGACTTTGCAGTTGAGGAACTCAAGAGGTCAAGCTTGAGGCTTGAAGTTTCCCAATGCGTAGTTTAGACAAGAGAATAGGATTGGAGATTTCACAGTTGAGGGGTTAAATTCCACAATATTTAGGGTTGAAGATTAAATTTTCCCAATGTGCAATTATGGAGGGAGAGAGGCCAAGTGATTGCACAATTCAAGATCTCAAGGTTGAGGATTGGTGCTTGAGACTATACAATGCGCAAAGAAGGTTGGCTAGAGGTAAGGATTACACAGTTATGGAGCTTGATAACTAGGACAGAGCGCTAATACTGCACGGTGCATAGTTCCAAGAGGAAATTTTAGTGCTTGATGGTTGAGATTTTCCAATGTCTAGTTCAGGAAAGCTGAGTGCAGTCAAGTTTCCCGGGAACAAAATTTTCCGGATAAGGCTAAGTGTGGAATCAGCGAGGCTCAAGTGAGCAGAGAAAAAACTAGATCATGATCAGACACTCAAAATATTCAATGACACAATATCGATCATTCAAAAAATAAGAACAACATGATTCCCTCCCTTAATGCGATACAAATTCCACATACCTCTCCAAGTGTGACACAAAAGATACACTTTGCGACGAAAGTGATGACACTTTTGCAATAGTGCATGAAACTTTGGGAATGAGTGTAAAAAATGTCTACCTGACTAGTAGGACTCATCGAAGCCAAATTTATGCCTTGAAACAAGCCGAAATCCACATGACACTTCCAATGCCAAAATATGACATTTACTATATAAAGAGAAAAGTGTGAATGACTCTTGCGATATGCGAATGACGGTGCAAAAAACACATGCCAAAGCCAAGATAACATGAAAAATAAACTAATCAATATGAAATAAATTGAAGGCGACAGTCAAAAACATGAAAGAGACACTCGCAAAAGTGAAGGCGTGCAAAAGAGACAGTTTGGAAAACTCATCAAAACAAAAGTACACTCAGCCAAAAGTCAGAGATTGTCAATGAAAGCATGCACTGAATGTCGACATGGGTTTATCATTGCACAGGCACAATCTTGATGGATTGTGCTATTCCTTTACAAGCTTGCGTAAAAGAATGCGCTCATTAACTTGTTGTAGAATGAGCATGTGCGAGCAAGTGACTTCGACACTTATAATCCATGATGGAACTCAAAGGCTTAACAAGGCATCAGCCGACCAAGAAGTGACTACGGAAAAATCGATTGTAAGATCCTTAGTAGGCTCCAAAATTAAAGTGTAGGAAAAATTTTGGAGGGTGTTTTTCGCAGCTAGAACATCCTATTTTTCCATTTTTTTGCAAATTTGAAGACTTCTAAGGCTATGCATGACATGCTAGTAAATTTGTACTCTACAAGTACATCATGGAAAAAGATGTCTTTAAGAAATAAATTATATAAGATGAAGAAGTCAAAGGATGATGATAGTGCATCCTTTCTAACGAATATATCTTATTTAAGATATCACTTGCAGGGGCTTAGGGAAACAATCTCTGACTCAAAAATGACCATTTGTGTACAAAGTTCACTACCACTAGAATGGAGCAACTTTGTAACAAGCATCTATTCCAAGAAATATTCAACTCCTTTTGATGAGTTGTGGGTAGTGCATCTTGGAATAAACCAAGATCAAGGCAAAACATGATATTGGATTAGATCAATAGTCTCAAGATTTTATTGCTAGAACTAAGAGGCTAAATAAGCGAAATTTTGGAAGTCCAAGAAGAAATATATGTCCAAGGTCCAATGCTTTAAGTACAATGAATATGGACACTTTCAGAGGGATTGTCCAAGCCAGCAAAACAAAAGCAAAAAAAAGGAAAGAATTGAGGGTCACATAACTGAAGAAATGGGAGAACATAAGAAGAAGTCGATGAAAAAAGATGTCAAAGATATTTACTATTGAATATGGAATCTTCTCTATCAATTTCTTTGTGAAGTTTATCTTTCTATTTGGATAGCATACATTGCTGTTTTTATTTTTTATGGCATAAAAAAAAAAGAACGTTATTGTAGCATATTTAGAATCTACTTGAGTGAGTTTCTTTATACGAACCAGCCTAGATCCATCTTCACTCTGGATCTATCAAGCGCCGAGAGGGATCAAATCTCTAGAGGTGCAAACCTCTTTTTTTGAGTGAAAAACTTGAGGAAAGGTTTGCACCTCGAGAGATTTGATCCCTCTCAGCGCTTGATAGATCCAGAGTTAAGATGGATCTAGGCTAGTTTCAGTCATGTGCATCCAAGGAAAATCTATCGAAAATATGATTAATTTTATCAATAATATGTAAATACAGATAATATAAATATAATAATTTTATATATGCTAAATATGTCTTATATTTATCTGGTCATTTTAATTTTAAAATTTTCATATTTACCTGAGTTTTTTGAGATGATAAATATTGTTAATAAATCTAATGACGAAATAAGTCTTTTGAATGCAAAGTGACAATGTAATAGTGTTGAATGATAGAAAATGAAAATAATAAAAATGTAGTCAATTACAAATAGTCTTAATTGTGATCAATCTCAAATCATTTTCTTTTTTCTATTCTTATTGTCGCCCTTGTTAGTTTTGTCATCTTTCCATATTGATTATATGAAAAGGAAAATTGAAATAATAAACCATTTAAATATTTAGCTTGAATTATTGTACTAAACATCATACATTGTATCTCTTGCTCTTCAAAATTAATAGGTTGATTTACTATAACACAAATATTAATGTACATTGTTAATAATTTTTTGTGCTTACACTGAAATCAATGCACCTAATGCAAACAATAAAATAAGATTACAAAACAACATCTACACTGAGATCAATGCATCTAATGCAGGTAATCAAATAAGATTATAAATAAACATCTATATTGAAATCAACCGATCTAGTGCAAGTAATAAAATAGGATTAGAAACCAACATCTACACTGATATCAGTGCATCTAGTGCAAGCAATCAAATAGGATTATAAATAACCATCTACTTCCCTATCTCCCCCCTTGAACTACATCTCTCTTTCCCTCCATCTCTCTACTCTCTCACATCCTCCCTCTTCCTTTCTCTCTCTCCATTTCTTTCCCCCATATTTATCTCCCTCTCTCTTCACCCTCCAACTATGTTACTCTCTCTCTCTCTCTCTCTCTCTCTCTCTCTCTCAACATCTACACTAAAATCAATGGATATAGTGCAAGGAAAATAGGAATAGAAATCACCATCCACACTGAAATCAATGCATCGAGTGCAAGAAATCATCTTCCCTCTCTCCCCCCTCCAATTACATCTCTCTTTCCCTCCATATCTCCTCCTATACACTGAAATCAACATCTACACTGAAATTAATGCATCTAGTGCAAGCAATCAAATAGGATTATAAATCACCATCTACTTCCCTATCTCTCCCGTCGAACTACATCTCTCTTTCCCTCCATCTCTACACTCTCTCACATCCTCCCTCTTCCTCCCTCTCTCTCCATTTCTTTCCCACATATATATATCCCTCTCTCTTCACCCTCCAACTATGTTACTATATCCCTCCCTCTCTCCTTCTCTCCATATCTCCTTCTTTATCTCTTTATCTCACCCCAAAACATATACACACTCTCTCCATATCTCCCTTTTCACTTCATCTCTCTCTCCACTTCTCACTCTCTATGTAATCCTTCTTCCCTCCCTCTATCCCCCTCCAACTCCATCTCTCCATCCTTCCATCTCCCTCCCTCTCTCCTCCTCTCTCTTGTCCTTCCTATCTCTCTCTCTCCCCCCCCCCTCTCTCTCTCTCTCTCTCTCTTTCTTTGCCCTCCAATTTTCTCTCTTCCCCCATCTCTCCTTATTTTTCTCTTTATCTCACCCCCAAACATACACATACTCCTCTATTTCTCCCTTGTCACTTGCTCTCTCTCTCCACTTCTTGATCCCTATGTAAATAAATTACTCTGGATCCAGAGTTTGATATTATCTGTATTTACACTGAAATCAATGCATCTAGTGCAAGTAATAAAATAAGATTAGAAACCAACATCTACACTGATATCAATGCATCTAGTGTAAGCAATCAAATAGGATTAGAAATCATTAAATTAATGTACATTGTTAATAATTTTGTGTGCTTACACTGAAATCAATGCACAATATTAATCCAGTCACTTTAAAATTAATGTACCATCAATGTACATCCAATTACATCAAATCAAAAATCAATGTCAACACTGAAATCAATGCACCTAATGCAAATAATCAAATAATATTACAAAACAACATCTACACTAAGATCAATGCATATAATGTAGGTAATCAAATAAGATTAGAAATCAACATCTATATTGAAATAAATGGATCTAGTGCAAGTAATAAAATAATATTAGAAAACAACATTTACACTAATATCAATGCATCTAGTGAAAGCAATCAAATAGGATTATAAATCACCATCTACTTCCCTATCTCCCCCCTCGAACTACATCTCTCTTTCCCTCCATATCTCCACTCTTTCACATCCTCCCTCTTCCTTCCTCTCTTTCCATTTCTTTCCCACATATATATCTCCCTCTCTCCTCACCCTCCAACTATGTTACTCTCTCTCTCTCTCTCTCAACATCTACACTAAAATCAATGCATATAGTGCAAGAAAAATAGGATTATAAATCACCATCCACACTGAAATCAAATCATCGAGTGCAAGAAATCATCTTATCTATCTCCCCCCTCCAACTACATCTCTCTTTCCCTCCATCTCTCCTCCTATACACTGAAATCAACATCTACACTGAAATCAATGCATCTAGTGCAAGCAATCAAATAGGATTATAAATCACCATCTACTTCCCTATCTCCCCCCTCGAACTACATCTCTCTTTCCCTCCATCTCTCCACTCTCTCACATCCTCCCTCTTCCTTCCTCTCTCTCCATTTATTTCCCACATATATATCTCCCTCTCTCTTCACCCTAAAACTATGTTACTATATCCCTCCCTCTCTCCTTCTCTCCATATCTCCTTCTTTATCTCTTTATATCACCCGAAAACATATACACACTCTCTCCATATCTCCCTTGTCACTTCATCTCTCTCTCTTCACTTCTCACTCTCTATGTAATCCTCCTTACCTCCCTCTATTACACTCCAACTTCATCTCTCCTTCTATCTCCCTCCCTCTCTCCTCCTCTCTCTTGTCCTTCCTCTCTCTCCCCCCCTCTCTCTTTCTTTTCCCTCCAATTTTCTCTCTTCCCCCATAACTCTCTTCCTCTCTCTCATGTCCTATCTCTTGTCCTTCCTCTCCTACCTTCCTATATCTTTTCCTCTCTCTCTCTCTCTTTGCAATCCAATTATCTCTCTCTCTCTCTCCCTCTCTCTCTCTCTCTCTCTCTCTCTCTCTCTCTCTCTCTCTTTGCCTTCCAATCCTCTTTCCTCCCCCAATAAATACACACACACTCTATCTCTCTCTCTCAACATATACACTAAAATCAATGCATATAGTGCAAGAAAAATAGGATTATAAATCACCATCCACACTGAAATCAATGCATCGAGTGCAAGAAATCATATTCCCTCTCTCCACTTTCTCACATCCTCTCTCTCTTCCTTCCCCTCTATCCCTTTCTCTCCCACATCTATCTCTCTCTATCTCTCCCTCTCTGTCCCTCTCTTCACCCTCCAAATATGTTACTATATCCCTCCCTCTCTCATTCTCCCCCCATTCCCTCCATCTCTCCTTATTTTTCTCTTTATCTCACCCCCAAACATACACATACTCCTCTATTTCTCCCTTGTCACTCCCTCGCTCTCTCCACTTCTCGCTCCCTATGTAAATACATTACTTTGGATATAGAGTTTGATATTATCTGTATTTACACTGAAATAAACGCATCTAGTGCAAGTAAGAAAATAAGATTAGAAACCAACATGTACATTGATATCAATGAATCTAGTGCAAGCAATCAAATAGGATTAGAAATCACCATATCAAAAGTTTACATTACTCTTGATCTATCAAACTTTACATTAGAAATAACCATCCACACTGAAATCAATGCATCAAGTGCAAGAAATCATCTTCCCTCTCTCCCCCCTCCAACTCCATATCTCTTTCCCTCCCTATCCACTCTCTCACATCCTCTCTCTCTTCCTTCCCCTCTATCCCTTTCTCTTCCACATCTATCTCTTTCTCTATCTCCCTCTCTCTCCCTCTCTTCACCCTCCAACTATGTTACTATATCCCTGCCTCTCTCCTCTCCCCCCATTCCCTCCATCTCTCCTTATTTTTCTCTTTATCTCACCCCCAAACATACACATACTCTCTCTATTTCTCCCTTGTCACTCCCTCCCTCTCTCTCTCCACTTCTCGCTCTCTCTATGTATTTATTCTTCCCTCCCTCTCTCACCCTCCAACTCCATCTCTATATCCCTTCCTCTCTCCTCCTATATCCCTCCCTCTCTCCTCCTCTCTCTCTTCCTTCCTCTCTTTCCCTTCCTCTCCTACCTCCCTCTCTCTTCCCCCATCTCTCTTCTCTCTCCCTCTCTCTCTTTTCCCTCCAATATAAAATGGAAGAGAAATAGAAAAATATGGTATTTGGCCCACTATGTTAAATTTATATATGTAGGGAGAGAAGTGATTTTTCATTAGGGCCGGAATTAGATTAATTAGATTAAATTTTAAATGTTAAATATTAAAAATTATTTTTACATTTATGTTTACATGTTTATTGTTACTCGATATAGGCAATGCATATAGTGTACTTTAATTTGGCCCATGGTATTTAGCTGAGGATTCACCTAAATAAAACCACTTTTTGAGTGTTCCTAAATATAAATAGGATTATGGAGTAAATATGGAATATGGAGTAAATATAAAAAGACGTTTTATTTATTTACCATACCTCTTTTATAAACATGGTATTTGGCCCATGGTATTAAAGTGGTACATTTCTTTACACTCAGACATATCAAAAGTTTAGATTAATTAAATTTAATAATATTAATATTATAATATAATAATGTGAATATTAGAATTAATAATAATATTAATATTAATATTAGGGTTAATAATGTTTTTTTGGCATGTATTAATAATAATTTGGCCCATGGTGTTTAGCTCAGGATTTCCTAAATAAAACCACTTTTTGATGTTCATAAATATAAATAGGATTATGGAGTAAATATAAAAATCCTTTTTATTTATTTACCATATATATGGTTTATTTATATTTTATTTATTTACCATACCTCTTTTATAAATATGGTATTTGGCCCATGGTATTCAACCCATGGTATTAAAGTGGTAAATATATCAAAAGTTTACATTACTCACATGACATCTACACATCTATATACACTCCGACATATCAAAATTTTACATTACACACATTACATCTACACATCTCTATATATTGGGCCCGACATATCAAAAGTTTGCATTACACACATTAAATCTACACATCTCTATATATTGGGCCCGACATATCAAAAGTTTACATTGCACACATTACATCTACACATCTCTATATATTGGGCCCGACATATCAAAAGTTTACATTACACACGTTACATCTACACATCCCTATATACTAGGCAGTAAAGCGCCTCTCGGCGCAATAATCTAGTCTTTAAAGTTAGAGCATTTTTCATATTGTTATTCATCCAGGCATTAGGATAACATCATGTTAGAGGTAGTCATTTTTGTTGAGGTGGATCATAAGTAAGAACCATCATTTTGACAGTTCTTGAAAGACGAATTATGAAAAAACCCACATACATTCCATAACATGATATTTTTCAATTATGAAGTCAAGATGTTTTCATCTTGGGATTGAAAGGTAGAAGTGCAAGTAGATAACCTGAAGGTCAAATTCATATAAAAATAAGGAGATCAATTTCATTAGGAAGCTATAATCAGCTTGAAGTTTGGAATGGTTAAATATAACTCCTTCATTGATGATGACAAGATGAAAGTGATGGGAAAGATAGATGACTTGGATCCTGACATAATATTTAAGAAAAAATATGGCTCCATATCTTGGAAGAAAGAAAGCTTGACACAATAGATGCAAAGGAAAGAAAGATACATGAAACTATATTAAACAAATAATTTATACTATTATGGAAACATGATATAATTCTTGCGCTTTTGACTTCCCAAATTGAAAGGAAGTCTGGAATTTCTTCTGGATTTGAGACGGATTAAATGAGTCTCCTTGAATTAGAGCAAGGATTTATTCCCCAATAAAAAATGGAATAGGGATATCCTCTTTGGTTAAAAGGTAGTGATTATGGAAATCACATGTGCATTCTCTTTTCCATGTACCATGCACTTGATCAGGAATAACAAATGTAATTCCAAGTGAAGGTAATGAAGAGATAATGGTAGATGATTGGATAATAATCCATGGTTTCCTTGAGGATGGAAAATCCAAGAAAGGAAATATACTGAAACTATTTTAGGATGAGACCAGTATCCAAAATAAGAGTGGTCAAAGAGGACCTATATTCTTTGAAGATTAAGAATCCAATATAATAATATTCATAAAAGGACATACCTTATGAACATTTGGATGGGATATGTGCCTTATAGGGGTAGTGTGGTATCACACATAAATCCTCCCAGCGTAGTGCTCTTGAATGAAGATGAGATTGTCTACTTAGGTCTCAAATATAGTGTTGGTAATAATGTTGATTCTTACAGTTGGCTTATCAATCAGACTCTTCTTATGAGAACTATTTAGTTTGAGAATGATGTTGTATTGGTTGTACAATTATGAATACCTCCCTAGTTAAGACAGAGAGTTGGAAAAGTAACTAGTTTTTCTCTTCATAATTGTTGGTGTACTCATTTCAATATGTATATCTTATGTAATAAACAAAAGAATAAATAAAAGTTATTATTTTAAATCATGTGTTTCATGCTTCTTATTTATGGTCTTCTAGGTAAAAGCATGGTCTTCATGATTCTAGGGTTTGTTAGGTCATAGGATTTATTGGCATGAGTCAAGAGAATCAACATCATGTTTATAAGACCCTTCCAGGAAAAATGTATAATGAAAGAGAATTTATTTTGGGTCTAGAAGATCTTGAAAACATCCAAAGTACAAGTCAGTTGTGGTAACTTTAAGTCGGCCTAAAGGAGGGAATTCGACCCCTTGGAAAGGTTATATATAGAAGAAAATTCAACCTCATTTGGAACCCACTCACTCACAAGTTTCATTTCTCAAGAAAAGGTTCGATATAAGGCTAGAATAGGAAAGGAAGGACGACCAAAGGTATATAAGGCAAAATGAACCCTATAAGTCAAATAAAAACTTGTTTTTTGGCTCTATGTCTCTCACGCGTGTGAAAAACTACGGTTTATGCATCTACAAAGAAGCCCAAAACTACAAGTCTAAATTGCAGGAGAGCGAGTTGCAGTATCAAGTTGTTGGAAGAGAAAATATCCTGACTTGACCTAGTTGACCTTGGGAGGATATGTTTTTCTCAAAGGAAGGTCTCTTGAAGAAGCTAGATTAAGTTTTCCACAACAACTACAGGATTGAAGTTGCAGGATCAAAGCTAGACAAAGTTGAAGCTGGAAGATGCTTGAATCAAGATTAAGCCTTGTTTATTAAATCTATCTAGAAGGAATTTTTGGAGGGATGACTTGGGACTTGGAGAAGGACTTGTTCTAGGGTTTGGGTCTTTGTTGCCTCATTTGAAGAATATTCTATAAGAAGAGAAGAGCTTTTTTGGGTTTTCCCCTTGGAGGGGTTTTTCCTTGGCTTGGAGCCTAATATTTGTGTCCAATATATTTACTATTTTTCTCTTGATATTTTTTTGATGAAACATATCTAATTAAGCAACACAAGAAGAATAATAAATTTCACAAGAAAGTATTAAGGCTAAGGAAAATTGGAATCAATAACTGCCATACTACATTTTCCAACATGTCTATGTTCATGGACGTGGTTTCTAGAATTTGAGCTACTAGGTAGCCTTATTGTAATGTTCATGGTGATATATATATATATATATGGCTTTTGTATTGTAAGTATTTTTCTGGTTTTGTGTATGGTGTAGATTTGAAAGGATGGTGAGCATGTTGATCTCGAGGTTGTATTTTAGTGCATAACACTTGTTTTATTTATGATAATATCAGATGTTTGAAGGTTGAGTTTCCCCCTTTATACTTTTGTGTTGATATAAAGACTTTGTACGGAATGGTATAAAAAATTTGAATATTGGTGAATGCTTTCAATGGCTTGGATGGTTTTAAGGTTGAAATTTTTCTTAGATAGCGTCACATAATTTTTAATGAATTGGTCTCTGTTATTGCTAATGTCATTAGTAATGGCCAAATGTATAAGTTACTTTGACCTCCCACACATTGTAATTTCTGGCTTGTGTGTTTTCTGGTGAGTCAAGGAGCTTAAAGGACCGCATGATGTGTAGTACTAGGTAAATGGTGAAGTTCTTTTGTAGTGGGAGTTTAGGGTCATAGGTCATAGATAGTCCTGTTGGACTATGAAAACCTAGTTCTAATAGTAACCCATTAGCCTTATTGAATTTTCATGGTTATATATATATGTCTGGGTTTTGTACTGTAAGTATTTTTCCGGTTTTGTGTATGGTGTAGATTTGAAAGGTTGGTGAGCATGTTGATCTCAAGGTTCCATTGCAGTGCATAGCACTTGTTTTCTTTATGATATTATCAGATAATGGAAGGTTGAGTTGCCCAGTTTATACTTTTGTGTTGATATACAAATGTTTAATGTTTCTTATAACGTACTGGATTTCTGTGTGAGGAATGATATAACAACTTTTAACATTGGTGAATGTTTTCAATGGCTTAGATGGTTTTAAGGTTTTAATTGTTCTTAGATAACGTCGCATAATTGTTAAAGAATCAATCTCTATTATTTTTAATGGTATCATTAATGGCCAAATGTATAAGATACTTTGACCTATAACGCATTGTCATTTCTAGCTTGTGTGTTGTTTAGTGAGTCGAGGAGCTTAAAGGATTGCATGATGCGTAGTACTAGGGAAATGGTGAAGTTGTTTCATAGTTAGAGGTTAGTGTCATAGGTCATAGGCAGTCTTATTGGACTACGAAAACCTAGTTCTAATAGTCACCCATTAGCATCTTGAGTGGGACTTCACCCATTCCATGGATGTTGTCAAAAATGTCAATGCTAAGTAGGTTTTTGTTGGCCACTACGTAATAAATCCAACGTCTGTTAGAATCCCATGTGCCAAAAATTGGTTCCATTGCTAGGACTAGGATGGCAGCTATGTGACAGGATTATCTCATAGGAATGTGGAATTCATGGAACCCAACCAGGGAGAAAATTACATGGTGGTTTAGATGGAAACTGTATGATATTTCTATGAAAGAGATATGGGATAAGAATCAGGGTACGAAGAAATGGCTACAGAAGTACATGTTCACCGACTTTCATGAAAATTTATTTGGGTATTTCCCATATATCCTAACAAAGTGGATCCAACAATTGAAGTAAGATAACCTAACATATCATCACGATGGACCGAGGAAGTGGACACCAGAGGAGGTAATTCAGTTGGAGGCAATAAGTAATAAAACTTCTCATGTTGTTTATTTTTGGTTCGAAAGTTTGTTGGAAGGATACATTGTTCGAAAGGGACCGAGAGGCAGATAAGGTCGATTTATTTACTTATAGAGATGTTTCTATACGACCACAGAATGAATCAAATAACATGAGAAATTATATATCACATGCGCAAGGGGAAGTGGGGGAGAACGATGAGATGGTTTGAGGAAAAGGAAAGGAGAATGGATAGAAGGACTGTCGTGGACACTAATAATGAGCCCAAAACTAAGTATAGGAAGAAGAAGAGATAAGATGGAGCGAGAGAGTTACAAGGGTGTAACTTTTATGAGAGGAAGGAGGTTTCGACGGGGTGACATGGGAGGAGGTTAATTAGTGTTGATAGCTACTAAGAGAATAATCCCAATCGGAGTGGATAGGAGAGGCCACCGAAGGACAAGAAGTAGTGTTAGTGATAATATCTATGAAGAGACACAGTTTGGTACATCATGAATAAAGGAAGGATAAGGAGAATATATGAGTCCACACAGTATAGAATATTTGGAACCGAAAGTATAATCAGATTGTGCCTGGTGTTGATCCCACAACCCCATTCACATCCATGAACTAGGAGGTAAGTACTTAGCACATAGATAAAACTAACATAGAGAGTAATTGTAGTCAAGGATGAGGAAATACTAGTAGTAGTGGGATTGGTCAAATTATAGGAGGATTGAGACAAGGTGCTCAAGTTAAGAGTGGTGTGCAGTCATACATGAAATTTTCTGATAGTTCAACAAGTAGAGGAGGAAGTACTTCATAAGGAAGTATTGTGCACTCAATGGTGGGAGTAGAATTATGGATGTCCATGTTTCATGATGCTAGGACCGAGGACACAAAACAACATGTATTCATGTGTGAGGCCATCTAGATATCCAAGTAGGTCTAGGATGAGGTCACAAAGATTGCGTAGTTGGAAGCGACTTTTAGGGACCATGCATTGGCATGGTATATGAAGTTTAAAAGCACAAATCCCACTAGACAAAACATGAATTCAATGAAGATAAAGTAGATTTTTATTAGATAATTCTAAAATTCAAATTCAAAGTCTCAATTCATTATAGAATTGAAGGAAATTAAGTAGGGCCTAAGTGACTTGATATTGGATTTTGACCAACGGTTCAAAGTCTTGAAGGATAGGTTGACATTCGATATATCGAACACACATCATAAAGAATGGTTTATTATGGGATTATTGCTGCATATTAGGATACCATTGGCACAAAAACAGATAATCACACAATCAGAGGCTCTAGAGCTTTCACTAAAATTGGAGACTTCACCAACAAGATGTGGAGAGAACAATGGGATGACACAGGTGCAGTCACAACTGGATACATTGATGTTACAACTATAGTATTTGACGAAGGGGAAATAAAAATGGGAAGAGGTATGGTGTACCATCAATCATACGGAGGGTCACCATAGAAATGAATGCAAATTTCTGACAAACTTTTGGCAACTAACGCATCGAATATGCTTGTGCAGGGCATGGGAATGTGGTTTGAGTTTTGTAGAGTATGGGGAAACATACCAGTGAGTTTCTTGATGATGCATAAGTATGATGCTATGGCCCACACGTTATTTTAAAACTTTTACAAATCCATAGGGCATGTATCCATCATTTCCAGACAATGGAGTTGAAGTGTGATCACACTTTTGAGTCATTTTGAGTGTAGGGGGCGGAAGTGACAAAGTCCACGATGAATGGCTTCAACTAACCAGTATAAATAACAAGGGAAATGATGAGGTATGGTGTCCAAAGGACTTGGAGGATTGGGTCTAGGAAGAGGATGATTTGGGTAAGGACAAAGTATCATAGTTTGCTACAATTTTGGACAATAGGGGCATCTCGCACGAGACTAAACTAACCCCTATTGTACTTGCATTTATTGCGAGTCATTAGATCACTTGAATAAGAACTGTCCATATCTAATTTTTAGGTGGCAAGAGAAGAAGAGGCCTATTATGTAAAATGATAGTTTTCGAACCCCATAAGACTCAATAGCGGGTCGACGCAGTAATTCGAGGAAGTGCTAGACTAGGGGTAGATGTTGCGAAACCCCAGAAATTACAACCAAAATGGATAAGGAGATCACCTGAACCTCCTACAAATTTCGACCTTTCTTGAGAAAAGGAAATGTATAAGGAGGACCATTGAGATATGGTCGCGATGGAATGGAACAAGACATAAGTAATGTTTGAAGAAACCATGCTAGAGATATATTATAACACCACAGGTGAAGAGAAGAGGACAAAAATAGACCCAATTAAAAATATACTGCAAAGTTATCTAGAGTTGATGAAAGAAAACCAGACCTTGGAGATATTTAGAAAGATGGTGGAGAAGTGTGCTAGCAAACCTAAGGTCATGAGTGCACTAGATTCACTGCACGTAGTGAATCAAGTATCTCATAGGAAGAGGACCAAAAAATAGTTCTGATTTGGTGCACAAATTGGGGAATATGAGATGTAAAACATAATCTTAGACCTCAGATCAGATGTAGAAAAATTTCCAAAAATCACGTGGGAAATGAAGGGGAAGCCAAAAATATCTTGGTCTCTAATTCAACTTAGGTTGGTGAACCAACATTGTATATTTACCATTTGACAATTGACATGAGTACTAATGGACTTCGATGAGGCGTCAAGCACTACTAATTTTGAGGTGATCGATATCATGGATGACGTTGATCCCTATCCTACTATATTAGGGATAGATTAGGCTTTTGATAACTAGGTAATCATCAATCTAAATAAAAGACATAATATTTTCAAAGGCAGAGATATTTGAGTGATATTAACATTGGATTCACGTGAAGTGTTGAGATTCAACAAGATGATGAGCTTAGTGAAAAGAGTCGCCTTCACTAAGTGGGCCCGCAAGTTATTTTTAGCACAAGTCTATTTTTAGACATGGTAACCATATTTTAGAAGTTGCAGGACGCTATTTGTGGATGGTTGTTCAAGTTGGAAAAATAGATGAAATTCTATTTTTAGAATATTGGGTGAAGTCTATTTATAGATCATCGATCTAAAAATAGAAGTGTCGATTGTTATTAGCTCTTAATAATAATCCGACAATAAACAACAACTTATTCTCTTGGAGCACTTAGGTTCAGTGCACAGATTTGGAAAATCAGTGGGTTGAAGAAATTATGCAATTCTAGGGTTTACTGGTGGTTCATGCATGGAGGACTCAGTTAGAACTGAAGTGGCAAAGTTATGACAGAGTTGGAAGAGTAGTTCATGGAGTTTTATTCAGTTTAACTCTGTTGAGCTAGTTGTATCTAGTCTAACTGAATGATACACTAGTGAGAGTGGAGTGAATTAATTAGTTAATTAATTCACAAATAATAACTCATTAATCAACTGAACAATACAACAGTTAACTACAGTGCATTTCAGTTCCAGTGGAGACCCAGTGGAGAGATAGGTGAAAGGTCAAGATGGACTATCTGTTGTGACTATAGTGATGCATTGATTGAACCACACACACATTGGAGTTGCCAATGAGGATTGCGTAGTCAAGGTAAGAGAAATTCCAATTCATTCAGAGCTATTCTTCAATAGGGATTGCGCAGTGGAGGCAGGATAGCAGGAGGGCAGAAATCGGTGCATGGATTTGCAGATTTCTTCTATGTTAGTGTGTGATAATTGTATTGTACTGAGAGCTTGATGTACTAAGATTTGTATGAGGATTGTTACATGATCTCCATGATACATAATATATGATAGTTGGGGTTTTCAGCTTCAGGCTTTCCCATTAAACAACTGTGTTATGTGCTATTGTTTTTATTTATGCTTCACATGTGTTTGAAATTAATTTTCCACAAAATATTAATAGTGGAACGATTCTGTATTTTTCAAGAAGTTAAATATTTTGAGATCAGGGGAATTTGGATGTATACATGCTTAGTTTATACTAATTTATAAATGGTATCAAAGCAGTGTTAATTCTTGAAGATTGCAATTGTGAAGAATTGTTGAGTTTGTGCTGGTGGACAATTCGAATTTGCTACAGAAAATTCTTGGTGCAGAAGTTGAGTATACATTGAAATGTCTTTCAATGGGTTGTGATTGGAGTATGCCCTTGATGGGAGCTTAAATTACATAGCCTGGAAGGATAGGATGGAGGTGGTGATGGAGGATAATGGACTGAAGGAGTTCATCGATAGCGATGTTCATAAGTCGGGATCTAGCGATGTTGCATTACTTGATGCATGGAAAAAGAAGATAGCAAAGACAAGAAGAATTCTGTTGGAAGGTGTGAAGGACCATATTGTGTCCAACCTTCATGGGAAAGATGCTCCATTCTTAATGTGCAAGGCTTTGACATATTTTTTCCAAAGCAGAAGTGACGAGAGGAAGTTGGCGCTTAAAGACAAGCTCAAAAAAATAAAAATGGAGAAGGGCGACAATATTCCAAAATATCTCACGAAGTTTGTCCACTGCAAGGATGAACTGGGAAGTGTGGGGGTTATTGTTGATGATGAATACTTGGTGAGCTTGGCTCTCCTTGGGCTTACGAAGAGTTGGCATAGTTACTAAGACTCTGTCAATGGACGAGAGAATCTGCCTGGATGGGAGTGACTTTGGTCGGATGTTGTGCAGGAGGAGATAAGGCGGGGTACCAGGGATGGCTCTTCATCGAAGAATGAAGATGAAGAGAATTGAACTTTGGCTTCCAAAGAAAGGAAAGGGAAGGGGAAGAAATTTCTTTCAAAATCCGAAGCTAAAGGCAAGAAGCAGGATTTGTCCAAGGTGAAGTGTTTTCACTATTGCGAACATGGGCATTTCACCACTAACTGCCCACAGAAGAAGAAGAACAAGAAGGTTGTTGGAGCTACAGCTGGAGAGGCCTTAGCCTCACAATTTGAACTTGATTTCTCTTTGATCGCATGCTTTTTTTCAAGCTATATGGGATCAGTGTGGTATCTTGATAGTGGTGCGTCTTTCCATATGACGAGAGACAAGGAGTTGTTTAGTGACTTGGAGGAGAAGGACCTCCAGATGCATATAGAGATGGGCGATGATGGTCGATACAGTGCGATCGGCATTGGGATCATTACCTTTGAGAGGGAGTCCGGTAATCCAGTCTTGTTGAAGGATGTTATGCATGTTCCAGGTCTGAAGAATAACTTGGTCTCAGTCGCAATGTTGGAAGACAAAGGTTATGATGTTGTTTTCAGTGAGGGAAAAGCCTTCCTTTGACATAAAACAACGGGTCAAACCAAGAAGATAGGGATTCAAGTTAAGAATATCTACAAGTTGGAGGTAGATGGTTGTGTCGCAATGGTGGGCAAAGCAGAAGAAGTGGTGAGTCGGGATGAGGGAGAATTATGGCACAGGAGATTGGACCATCTTCACCATGGAACTTTGAAGATTTTGCAGCAGATTTCTACTGGAATTCCCAAGGTTACTCTTGTGTAGTCAGATCATCGCAAGGGATGTACTGTGGGTAATTTTGTGAAGACCACCTTTCATGAGAAGGAGAACTGTGCTTCGGTGATCCTGGAGAGAATTCACACAGACATGTGTGGACCTTTCTTAGTTTCTTCAACAGAAAAACACAGGTATTATGTTACATTTTTTGATGACTATTCTCGTAGATGCTGGATCTTCTTCATGCAGAAGAAGAGCGAAACATTCTCAAAGTTCTGTGAGTTTAAAGCATTGGTGGAGAAGGAGTCGGGGAAGCAAGTGAAAGCTCTATGGAGCTATAATGGTGGTGAATACATCTCGGGTGAATTCAAAGAATTATGTAGCAAAGAAGGAATTTGAAGAGAACTCATAACACCTCATAACCCACAGCAGAATGGGGTCGCAGAGAGGATGAACAGAACGATCGTGGATGTTGCACGAGCTATGCTGCATGACCAGGGCCTACCGATGCACTTGTGGGCGAAAGCATGCAACACTGTGGTTTATGTGCAAAACCATTTTCCTCATAGAGTACTTGGCATGAGTACACCTGAAGAAGCTTTTACTGGTAAGAAGCCTGATATTTCTCATTTGAAGATTTTTGGCTCATCTGTTTACATTCATGCGACAAAGGATGCCAAGAAGAAGCTGGAGCTGACTGCAGAAGTTGGGATATTTGTGGGGTACATAGAAACACCCCATAATTATCATGTGTATTTGCCAGACATTCGGATGACTATGGTGTGATGGGATATAAAATTAAATGA
This sequence comes from Pinus albicaulis, assembly GCA_034641835.2. NCBI lineage: Eukaryota > Viridiplantae > Streptophyta > Pinopsida > Pinales > Pinaceae > Pinus > Pinus albicaulis. The sequence goes on from CM076582.1 coordinate 370,319,334, forward strand.
GGTGAAAGCCATGAAGTTGTTGCTTGAGAGGGAGCTACACTTGCATGCAGAGGAGGAACTTCTTGTTCCCAAAGATGAGCCTCTAGATGTGGATTAGCCACAGGAGGAGATTCATGGAGTGGAGGATTCCACTCATGCAGAACCAACCATCAAACAAGGCAGAAAACGTACCACATAAGTTGAGAGACTGAAGCTTTATGCGGCACAGAATGTAGGAGTCCCTACATCATAGCGCAGACAGAGACAGTCACCTGACCGATTTACTGGGTACATGGATCTTATGAGCAAGTGTATCGTGACAGGGCCATATTCTTTTGAAGAAGTAGTGCAGGAGCCCACATGGGTAGATGCCATGGTGGAGGAGTATGACTCCATTGTTAGAAACAATGCTTGGGAGATTGTTCCAAGGCCGGTGGGAAAATCAGTTGTAGGATCAAGATGGATCTACAAGGTAAAGCAAGTTGTTGATGGGAGCGTTGAGAAGTATAAGGCAAGATGTGTTGCCCAGGGCTTCTCACAGATCGAGGGGATTGATTATGAAGAAACCTTTGAACCTGTCGTACGATATTATTCCATAAGGACCATCCTTTCTCTCTCAGTGTAGATGGGTCGGCACATTCATCAGATGGATGTGAAGACTATGTTCTTTAATAGGATCATTGAGGAAGAGGTGTACATTGAGCAGCCTGAAGGATTTGAGATCTTTAGCAGTGAGTCACATGTGTGCAGGCTCAAAAGACCGTTGTATGGGCTGAAACAAGAACCTCGTGCTTGGTACACTCGGATCGACAACTATTTCACTAGACTTGGCTTCACCAAGAGTGAGGTAGATGCAAACCTATACCAAATTGTGGTGGAGGGTAAGCTTTTAATAATTGTTCTTTATGTTGATGATTTAATACTAATGGGTGATGTCAAGTAGTTGATACACTCATGCAAGGTAGATCTTGCAAAGGAGTTTGAGATGAAGGATTTGGGCCTCCTTCATTATTTCCTTAGATTGGAAATATGGCAGCGGGAAGGTGAACTATTTGTGTCTCAAGGCAAGTATGCTCGGGAGATATTGGAGAAGTTTCACATGCAAGGCTGCAAGCCTATCGACACTCCTTTTCCAGGAAACTGGAGGAAAGAGGATGCTACATTGACAGAGGTAGTGGATGCCACTGTTTATCGACAGTTGGTGGGCTTGCTCATGTATTTAGTTAATACAAGACTGGACATATGCTATGAACTAGCTTTCACAAGCGATGGTTAAGCCTACCAAGCTCTTTTGGAAGGCAGGAAAGCATGTCCTAAGATATCTCAGGGGCACATCTGAGTATGGTTTATGGTACAGACAAATGGATGAGGTGAAGTTGCATGGCTTTACGGATGCAGATTGGGCAGGCGGCCCAACAGACAGAAACAACACATCAGGAGGGGTTTTCAGTATCGGATCTATGGCAGTTTCTTGGTACAGCATGAAACAAATATCTATGGCACTCAGTCCAACAGAAGCAGAATACATGGTAGCAAGTCAAGCTACATGTGAGGCTATCTAGATGAGGAAGGTCCAGGTTGGTTTGTTCGGTTCACATTTAGATCCTACAGTGATACATTGTGATAATTAGAGTTGCATTAAACTCTCGTTTAATCCTATGTTTCATGATAGATCTAAACATATTGATATCCGGTATCATCATATTAGAGGTTGTGTGCAGCGGAAGATCATGTTGCTTCAGTACATTCCTATGGAGGATTGGGATGCAGATATTCTGACGAAGGTGCTCACCAGGAGCAAATTCGAATACCATAGAGGTAGGATTGGGGTGAAAGATAATCCTTATCTTGTTGAGAGGGAGTGTTTAGATTCAAAAAGATGATGAGCTTAGTGAAAAGAGTCGCCTTCACCAAGTGGGCCCGCAGGCTATTTTTGGTGCAAGTCTATTTTTAGACATGGTGGTAATATTTCAGAAGTTGCAGGATGCTATTTGTTGATGGTTGGTCAAGTTGGAAAAATAGATGAAATTCTATTTTTAGAATATTGGCCGAAGTCTATTTATAGATCGTCGATCTAAAAATAGAAGTGTCGATTATTATTAGCTCTTAATAATAAACCTATAATAAACAACTTATTCTCTTGGAGAACTTAGTTTTAGTGCACATATTTGGAAAATCATTGGGCTAAAGGAATTACACAATTCCTAGGGTTTACTGGTGGTTCATGCATGGAGGACTCAGTTAGAACTGAAGTGGAAAATTTATGACAGAGTTGGAAGAGTAGTTCATGGAGTTGTATTCAGTTTAACTCAGTTAGACTTAGTTGAGCTAGTTGTATCTAGTCTAACTGAATGATACACTATTAAGAGTGGAGTGAATTAATTAGTTAGTTAATTCACAAATAATAACTCATTAATCAACTGAACAATACAGCAGTTAACTACAGTGCATGTCAGTTCCAATGGAGACCCAGTGGAGAGATAGGTGAAAGGGAAATATGGACTATCTGTTGTGACTATAGTGATGCATTGATTTCACCACACACACATTGGAGTTTCCAATGAGGATTGCGCGGTCAAGGAAAGAGAAATTCAAGTTCATTCAGATCTATTCTTCAGCAGGGATTGCGCAGTGGAGGTAGGCTAGTAGGAGGGCAGAGATCGGTGCATGGATTTGAATATTTCTTCTATGTTAGTGTGTGACGATTGTATGGTACTGAGAGCTTGATGTACTAAGCTTTGTATGAGGATTGTAAGATGATCTCCATGATACATAATATATGATAGTTGGTGTTTTCAGCTTCATGCTTTCCCGTTAAACAACTGTGTTATGTGCGATTGTTTTTATTTATGCTTCACATGTGTTTTCAATTATTTTTCCGCAAAAGATTAATAGTGGAATGATTCTATATTTTGCAAGAAGTTAAATATTGTGAGATCAGGGGAATCAGGATGTATGCATGCTTAGTGTATACTAATTTCTACATGAAGGGAATTGATACGTTGAGCTAGTAAAAGGTGAGATTAGTCAACAAGAATTGGAAAACATTTATAATGTCATATCTCAATGAGATGACTATGTAAATCCCGCAATTGATGGAGTGCTAAGTTGGCCCAACATTGGATTCTTTACCTCAGATTTGGAGGAAGCTGTGAAAAACTGACAAAATTGACTACATGAAGCTAGTACCTGGAGAAGCGCGCATATCACAAGTATAGTGCATTGGATAGAAGCTGAGGTGCATAATCCACCTCAATTTAATGGATTATCTGAAATGGATATTTTTTTACACGTGTATGAAGAACAAATACCAAAATTCCAAAGGGTTCCCACACTGCATGTTACATTGTGTGCAACCCTAGCTAGATAGTGGGATGAGCATAAGGAGAAAGTTGTAGGATTAAATTAGTGTAATCAGTTGATGATGGTTAGATTCAATACTATTCTAGGGGGCCTAGGGAAAATTATCTGGGAATGGAATGTACAAGGACACACCTAAATCAGTGTCTTGCAGCATGGACCAAGGGACAAGTACCATAGAAGGAATGGGTGCATCGTTTCATTCACACCTTGGACACCATTCCATTTAACTAGTATATTGAGTTCGAAGTGCTTAGAGGAACACAAGATTGGAAAAAAATGGCATAGAACTTTAGGGCCATGTTCAGTTTTGAAGCGGAAGAACCAGCAGTTTATGAAGCATTAAAGGTGTTGTGAAAAAAAAAAAAAAATTCATTGTAGAACCCAAAATGTTGGGGAAGGTACCACTGTTCTCAACACATGAACATCTACAATATTTGAAAGATTTTCTAGAATGCTACAATGTAGCAAAGCAAGGAGAGGATTAGGAAAATCCTCGAAACATTCAAATTACAGAAGCGGAAGGGGAATGCACAGTAGGTGGGGCACTATTGTAGTTTTCAGAGTATGCACACCCTTTCAACACCCAAAAGGTGAACATTTAGAGAAAGTAAAGTCCAAATATCGTGGCGATTTGGGACTATTGAGATGAAAACACCTAAAAATATGAAAAAATTACTGCGTGAATACTAGGATTTGTTCACCCTCACCTTTGAAGAGATGGAGTTAATTTTCAAGGAGTTAGGAGAAACAAGGATTCGCTTAAAACCCAATGTTAAGCCCATAAAAAACAACATTATCAATTGAATCCTATTTATAAGGATAATGTCAAATGGGAACTGGAGAAAATTTTGCAGGTAGGAATCATTAGACCAGTGGATGAATCCGAATGGATAACCCGAAGGTGGTTCAAAACAATAAAATAGGGGAAATCGAGATTTATGTGGTCCTGCTGAATTTTAACAATGTGTGTGCACATGGCCCCTTCCTCACCCCATTCAAAAACAAAATTTTTGAGAACGTGGGAGGACAGGAGGCTTATTCCTTCACCAATGGATTTTTGGGGTACGACCAGGTGAGGATCAATAAGGAATATCATCATAAAACCACCTTTGCAACAAAATGGGGTTGTTTTCAATTACAGTAATGTCGTTCATATTGAAGAATTTGCCAGCTATTTTTTCGAGGATAATAATGGAAAATTTCAAAGAATTTATCCATAAATTCATGGAAGTTTATTTGGATGAGTGGATAATGTTCATTATGTTGAAGAAACGCACTAAGGTGTTACACCTGATGTTAGACAGGTGTAGACAATTACAAATCTCTCTAAATATTAATAGATGCATATTTTTTTCTCCTTTTGGTATAATGTTGGTGCATGTTGTCTGAAAACAGGGGTTGTTGGTGGATCTGTCCAAGATTTTCATCATAGTGGACCTGGTTCCACCTACCTTAGTGGGACAACTTAGACCTACTTTAGGAAATACGAGGTATTGTTGAAAGATGTAACTAGTGTGAGCCTTCATAATTGTATATGAGTCATGATGTAAAAATAATTTTTTATTATAAAAGAAAAATTATTTTTAAGAATGGGTTTCATGATATTTCTAGGTCATAGCCTCCATTGAAGGATTCTAGGTTTTATCTTGAGCCATAAGAGTCATTTTCACATTTATTAGACCCTTATTAGGCATTTGTATCATGTAAAGAAAATAATTTTTGAGTCAAAATAATCATTTTTTCCCTCCTCACCAAGTCGAACCTATCATAGATAAGTTTTCCCATATTAAGGCTATTCGACCCAGCAGAATCAATATAAATAAAAGTGCAACTCGACCTATTTGGCCTCATCTCATTTAAAAGTTCAATCTTAAATTCAAGAGCAAGAAAAAGAGAGTGAATTCAAGGAGAAGGAAGATAGTAGCTAAGGAATACAAAATCTAATTTATTTAGCATCTCTCTCTCACACGTGCAAAGTTTTCTAGGGTTTCTAGGAAAGTTGCAAGGGCTAAAATTTCTGATGTAGCTGTAGGTCCGAAATTCTGTAGATGGGAGTCCAAAATTCTAGATTGAAGTTGCACTTGAGAAACTGACTCTTGGATACTTTGGAAGAGTTAATATACTTTAAGTAAGTGTTGACTTAGTGATTGGAGGAGGTCTTTGTCTAGGTCAAAAGGGTCTTGGATTGTCTTATTGGAATGTACTAGTGGAAGGGTTTGACTGGGTTTTCCCCTTGACAGGGTTTTTTCCCTGGTTGAGTGCCTATATCTTGTCTTCCTTGTTATTGTGATCATCATGCAATTTTTATTTGGTAATTTCCTGATGAAAGATGACATAATAAAGAAGTAAAAGAAGGAAACACATATCACAAGTAATTATCAAGAAAAGAGGAATCAAACCCTAATATCTACATACCTTGATTTCTCAACATGGAATCATAGCTAAGGTGAAGGAAGGAATATTTGAATGTCCCTTTTTTGGTTATCATTAGAAGGAAGGAAATAAATCTTGGAAGAAAATATCACTCTCTCAATGGCAAGCTATTTGAATATGGGACTCAATCTCGTGAAAATTGCAGGAAGCTTTATTGGAAGGATCATCTACAATCAATCTAGGAGAGTCAAGAATGGAGGATTCTTGGTTGCACTTACATGTACACTTGATGATGAAAATTCATGGATTATTGATAGTGGAGTATCAAGACACATGACAGGAGAAAGTGGACAACTACATACATTATAAATAAGATCATCATCTCATTCTATGGAGATTGGAGACAACAATAGCTATGAAGTCAAAGGACTTAGATCTACATATTTTAAGTTAGAAGGTGGAAGAAAACTACATCTCAACAACATTCTCTATGTCCCAGGTTTGAAAAATAATTTACTTTCCATTTATTTTTTAGAAGATAAAGGAGATAGGGTTGCTTTTGTGGATGGCAATTTTTTTTCTTGGGGAAAGGATTCTAGTTTTGATAAGGAAAGGGTTATTGGGATTCATGAAGGAATATTATATAGAGTCATAACACCATCTCCTAAATCCCTTCTTCACATGGAAATTAATCCCATCTAACTTTGGCATTGAATATATGGACACATTCACTACAAGGTAATACCTCTCTAAGTCAAATGGTGAAGGGAATCCCCAACATTAAGGAAGAACAAGAAGGAGTATGCAAGGGATGTGCCATGGGAAATACTACTAGGAAACCATTTACACACATTGTTATGAGGTCTAAATAAATTTTAGACCTCATTCATTATGATGTATGTGGGCCCATGTATAATAAAACTCTTCGAGGCCATATATACTATGTGAACTTTAGTGATGATCACTCTAGAAAGGCATGGCTCTATATTTTCAAATCAAAGGATGAAGTATTTGAAAAGTTCAAATAATTTAGATTAGAATTAGAAACCCTAACTGAAATAAAAATAAAGACTCTTAGATCTGAAAATGGGGATGAATATACTTCTAATGAACTTTCAAGGAAGCGGGCATTAAGAGGGAGCTCATAGTTCCCTACAAGCCTAAACACGATGGAGTAGAAGAAAGGAAGAATAGAACCATTGAAGAATGCATAAGAAATATGAAATTTGATCAATACCTACCATAATTCCTATGGAGAGAAGCATCCATGACAAAAATATACATACAAAATATAAGTTCTCATAGAATTTTTGATAATATGACACCAAAAGAAGCATTATCAAGGAAGAAACCATGTGTAGATCATCTCTGAATCTTTGGGTGTCTTGCATACATTCACGTTCCAAACGAAAAGAAAAATAAGTTAGACTCTATAATTATAAAAGGTATCTTCGTTGGTTATATTCTTTCATTAAAGGATTATAGAATCTACATCAGAGAAGAAATTTGAATTGAAGTTAGCAGGGATGTCATATTTGACGAAAATAATGCCTACAAAAGATCCAAGGATATACATATTGAATCTGATGAAGAAGATGCACCACTATTTGAAGAAGAAGATAAACATGACAAGTAACCTACAAATCAAGAATAATAAGGACCAAGTGAACCTATTCAACCTACTAACGCTCCTGAACCAATGAAGAGACCATATTGGTTGAGAGGTACACTTGAAGAAGCAAAAGGAAACGCAACAACAAAGGACACATTCAGAGAAAGAAAGAAGCCTAAAATATACTCAAGATATGCAACATACATGAAAAAGTTAATTGAAGCAGAATTAACTAATTTTGAAGAAGCTACTCGTCAAGAAGAATGGAAGAAATAAATGTAGGAAGAATACCAATCTATATCATGAAGAACGGGGTTTGGGAAATTATTCTTAGACCTAGTGACAAATATCTTGTCACTTCCAATTGTATTTACAATATCAAACATACCATTGGTGGAAGCATAGAAAAATAAAAAGCAATATTTTTTGTAAGGGTTTTCTCTCAAAAAGAAGGAATAGACTATGAATAAATGTTTTCTCCTACTACTAGGTACACTACTATTAGATCTTTGGTTTCTTTAGTAGCCACTATGGGATGGAATATCCATCAAATGTATGTCAAAACAACCTTCCTAAATGAAACCATTGATGAAGAAGTATATATTGAAAAACCAAAGGCTTTGATATCAATAATAGGGAAACTCACGTTTGCAGATTAAAGAAAAATCTATATGGATTGAAGCAAGATCCTAGGGCTTGGTACACAAGAATGGATGCCTATCTTCTAAGGATTGGATTTGTCAAAAAAAATTCTAATGTAAACCTATACATTAAGATAGTGAAGAATGAACCAGTCATTATACTTCTATATGTGGATGATTTATTTGTCACATGTGTGGAGCAGCAAATTCTAGAATGTAAGAAGATGTTGGCAGTTGAATTTGGAATGAAAGATCTAGGACTTATGTATTACTACTTGGGCTTGGAATTTTGGCAAAAACCCGGTGAGATATATCTTGGTTAAGGAAATTACATAAGCAATATTATACAAAAGTTCAATATGATGGATTCCAAGCCTATGACAACTCCCATGGTCACAAATTCGAAAAGGCTAAGAAGTTATAGTTCTAGTCTTGTTGACACCACAATTTACCTAAAGTTCGTTGGTTCCTTAATGTACTTGGTGAACATTAGACCTAATATATGCTTTTCTGTAAATGTTCTAAGTCAATTTTAGATGGAACCTCGTCATGATCATTGGTAGTTTCAAAGAAAATTTTGAGATACCTACATGGAACTATTCATCACTACCTAAAATATGATGGAAAGGAGATTTGACTAATAGGTGTTACCGATTCTGATTGGAGTGGAAGTGTGACATGTGGAAGAATCATTACTAGTGGTTGTTTCAGTTGGGATCGACAATGATTTATTGGATGAGTAGAAAACAAGATATAGTTGCTTTGAGTAGTGTTGAAGACAAATATATGGTTGCATGTGAAGTAGGAAAAGAAGCAATTTGATTAAGAAAGATTCTATTAGATATATTTGGAGAACCACTGGATCCTACAGTTATAAATTGTGATAGTCAAAGTAGCATTAATATGTATGAAGACCCCGTGTTCCATGCCAAGGCGAAGCATATCAACAAAAAATACCAATATATTAGAATTTTGGTGAAGGATGGGGTGGTGAAGCTAAAATACATTCTGACTAATGAACAAGTAGCTGACGTGTTGAGAAAATATCTTCCAGACAAGAAGTTTGAATATTTTAAAAGCATTTTTGGATTAGTAGAAATCATGGATTTAGTAGATAGGGAGAGGTGAATCATCTTGGGGCAACAAGATGCTTGGGAGGACATATGGTTGGCATGTGATGATGTCTAGATCCAGAAGTAGGTAGGGTATCATTGGTCTTATGGAACTCCAACCTTGGATACGATACCTAGATCCCTAGGTTGGTGTTAGAGTTGAATCTTGATGGTACTTATAGTGGCTAAAGCTTGGAACACACCTTAGTCCCAACTAGTTAGATACCTTGGTAAAGTATCTAATCTGTAGCACTACGTGTGTTGTGAATCTTCATATAATTTTGAGATCATCCATGTACCTTTGTATATATGTAATTATGAATACCTCCCTAGTTAAGAGGGAGTGTTGGAAAATGTAACAGGTTTCGGTCTTCATAATTGTATTTGTGTCATGATGTAAAAGGAATTTTTTATTATAAAATAAAATTTAGTTTTAAGCATGGGTTTCATGTTCTTTCTAGGTCATAATCTCCATTTAAGGCTTATAGGTTTTATCTTGAGCCATATTATTAATTGTCACATTTATTAGACCCTTCTTGGGCATTTGTATCATGTAAATAAAATTATTTTTGAGTCAAAATAGTAATATTTTCCCTCCACACCAAGTCAACCCTGTTCTAGAGAAGTGAACCCAAATTATGGCTATTTGAAGTAGCAGAAGTAGTATAAATAGAAGTGGAGCTCGACCTATTTGGCATCATCTCATTCAAAATTTCAATCTACAATTAAAGAGCAATAAAAGAAGAGTGAATCCAAAGAGAAGGAAGATAGTAGTTGAGGAAGAAAAAATCAAAATTCTTGAGCATCTCTCTCTCACACGTGTGAAGTTTTCTAGGGTTTCTGGGCAAGTTGTAGGGGCCGAAATTTTGAAGTAGCTGCAAGTCTAAAATTTTGTAGCTGGGGGGATGAAATTCTAGATTGAAGTGTGACATATGGAAGAAGCACTACTCATGGTTGTTTCAATTTGGGATCCACAATGATTTATTAGATGAGTAGAAAACAAGATACAATTGAAATTTTGAGTAGTGTTGAAGACAAATATATTGTTGCATGTGAAGTAGGAAAAAAAGCAGCTTGATTAAGAAAGATTCTATTAGATCTGTTTGGATAACCATTGGATCCTACAGCTATAAATTTTGATAGTCAAAGTAGCATTAATATGTATGAAGACCATGTTTTCCATGCCAAGACGAAGCATATAAATAACAAATACCAATATATTAGATGATGGGACACTTACTTATTTTCTAATTATACTATGCGAGCATAGAGGGAGATGGAAACTTTAATGTTTTGAGAAAGGGCCCAGATACCACCACAAGTTCGCCACAAGGATGCAAGGGAGGCAGTGCCTACTTTCTTTCTTTACTAACACCAACCCTTGGTCTCGAAAATAAATGAATGAAATAAAATCTTTGGTTAGAAAAACAAGTAAAAAAGATGTGTGGATGATGGGCCACTTCTTTCCTAATTATACTGTGTGATCATGTAGGGAGATGGAAGCTTTAGTGCTTTGGGAAAGGGTCCAAATACCACCACAAGGATGCAAGGGAGGTAATGCCTACTTTCTTTCTTTACTAACAACAAGTCTTGGTCCCAAAAATAAATGAATGAAATAAAAGCTTTGGCTAGCAAAATAAGTAAAAATGATTTGTGTATTTAGGGCCATTTAATTTGCTCCTAGGTAAGCTAGGTGTGGTGTGAAATGGAATGAGAAAAAAAAAAGAGTAAAAAAGATATGTGGATTAGGGGCCACTTATTTAAATCCTCCTAGTTTTAAGCTTTTTTTGTGTGCAAAATTTCAAAGTAAAATATAAGCAATTACTCTACCTGTAATGGTTAGTAAAGAAAAATACTTAGTAATGATGGTGTGTGCAAGGTGATGTTTGTTCCTTGCAAGAAAAGAAAAGATGTGTGGATAATGTGCCACTTACTTTTCCAAATTATGCTATATGTGAGCGTATAATATAGGGAGATGAAAAATTAGTGTTTTGGGAAACATTATATTTCCATTGCCAACTAAATTTAATTATGCAACTTGATTTAATTAAATAGCTAAAATTTGTTGTTTATGCATAAATCATGATTTAAATTCAAGGGATACCACAATTGCAAACACCCAACAAAGGAACCCCTATGTAAAGGATAAACAATTTGAAAACCGGTTGAACGTATACAATTTGTAAAATATTTGCACTTAAAACATTATATTTTACGTTATAAATATGATCTTATGTTAACAATGAAAAATTAATTCATTTATATATAAATTTTAATGGTAAAAAAAATAAATATATCTCTTATGTTAAATCATGACTATGTTGGCAAAAAAATTAATTAATTATATATAAATTTTAATGATATACTATAATTTAAGTGTTTAAAAATTGTCATTTGAAATATATGTTATATATTTATAATGTGTGGTTATATATTTCTATAAAATGTTAATAAAATATAATATTGATTTTTTTTTTTAATTTATCCAATATCATAATTCAAAATTGTTAATATATTTTAATATTATTTATATAAAATTATTGTACTTAATCAATTATTTCAAAAAAATGTACCATACTACTAATTTTTTTGGAATTTCTTTATTCATTTAATAATGTAAAAATAATAATAATAATAATAATAATAATATATATATATATATATATATATATATATATATATATATATATATATATATATATATATATATATATATATATATCTACACACATCTCTCCATTTACCAAGTGAAAAGTTTGACCTTTTTCAAAATTAGTTATTCTTAGCAACAATTTTTCATTTCTTCAAGAGACTATATAAATCATAAACTAAAAGTGATATCTACAACAAGGATGGTGTTATATTTTTTTTCATACATATCATTCACCAAAATTTTGAATTAAATCCAATGCCAACTAAAAGAGATTGTGAGAAGAGAAGGAAAGAGAAAAATGAGTTGAAAAGATAGGTGTTAAAGAATAAAATTAGAGAAATTAGAGAGTAAATTATCAATATACCTATTTCCCAAGTAATCTAGTCCCACAAGAAATAATCTCACTTCACTCTTCCCCCAACACATGTTTGAGAAATGAAAAAACTTAAAACCATTTTGGGCATAGGATTGAAGGGTGTGTGATAAAGGTGATCTATTGTTAGATATAAACCTAAAATTTTACTAGTGAATCTAGGTTTGAATTTTTTCTTGGTTCCACAACAAGTCACATTTTGTGAGTTCCTCTTGAAAAATCACCTAAATTCAAAAAAAAAATCAGCTTAATCAAAGTTTGGATGAGGGAGATATCACTGATTTAAAATCAGTTTTTTTTTTAGAATTTTTGTGAAGGCGGAACTATTTTAGCGCGAATATGAGTTTCCAAAGTATCTAGATAGGGATTTAAATCACATGGGAAGATGCATAATGGTCATTTTATTTCCAAAAACGGGTTATAATAAATATTTTGAGTTATATTGGTCGAGTTATGCTCATTTTAAATCAGTTTTTATATCTGGAGCAGCATTCGGAGAGGGTTCCCTTTGGGGATGTGCCCTCCTAGCCCGCTTTAGTAGGCACCTTATTTGCATTCATCAGTATCACCATAATAAAATTCAGCTTGGGTTATTTGGAAGCATGCCCTAGCACCTAAGGCTATGTAGGCACCTCCTACTTCATCATCAGTCAGCGTCACGGTAATGGTTCAACCACACAAAATCCTTGCTATCAAAGTCCATTTGCTAAGTTGCACACTATCAGTATCGCAGTTGGTCATAAGCATTACAAGGTATCTTTGTCCTCGTATATTATTTTTTCATGGTTATGGGTCATCCACAAGCCCACGCTTCATCGAAGTCCATTTTCTAGGCCACACACTATCAGTATCACAGTTGATCACAAGCATTACAAGGTATTTTTATCCTCAGATCTTCGTTATGGGTTAACCACACAAAACCATTCTCTTCAGTGTCTTTTGATATTCAACAAATAATTCTCAGTAGGGAACTTCATGAAATAGGGTCCAATGTTTCTTAAGGAGAGAGGAATGATCTGAATGGAAAATGACATCTGCCCATGGTATTCATCCACCCATGGTATTTATCCACCCATGGAATTTACCCATGGTATCGTAAGTGACATGCACCCATGATATTCATCCACCCATGGTATTTATCCACCCATGGAATTTACATATGGTATTGTAAGTGGCATCCACCTATGGTATTCATTCACCCATGGTATTTACCCATGATATTGTAAGTGGCATCACCCATGGTATTCATCCACCCATGGAATTTACCCATGGTATTGTAAGTGACATCCATCCAAGGTATTCATTCACCCATGGTATTGTAAGTGACATCCATCCAAGGTATTCATTCACCCATGGTATTTACCCACTCATGGAATTAACCCGTGGTATTGTAACTAAAAAATGCTATAAGTAACAAGTCACATATAAGGAGGGGTAAGAGGATTTTAAAAACTATATGTTTCTACAAGGAACCTTTTTTATGCACGTGCAAGATGGATATCCAGCGTTTTATGTTTTCAAATATTTTCATCAAATCTTGACAAAGTTTAAAATAAGGTTCCTCTTTTTTACTTTTAAACCATACTTTGCAATATATTTCACGATTACATGTAGAGAAACAACTAGATGAATCTAATCGACATTAGACTGCCACAGTCTAAGAATATTAACATTAAGTAAACATTTCTAGCATACCATCAATACATGCATACAAATTTATTTCTTTTGCATTTATTATTTATGAATTTAATATTGATTAATCACATGAGCCTGTCATGGAGAATTTTAGTGATATGCAATAATACATTCATTTTTGTGCGAGCATGAATTTACACTACACTTTGTATACCTTTAAAAAACTTGTTATCTTTAAAAAATTATCATAACCTTCATGTGAGAATTGAAAGAAGAAACTTTTGAGGTTTTCAAAGGTAGGGATCATCATTTAGGATTCAAGGAACCATTAAATGTTATATATGATGATGGATGTCACGGAAATTTAATGTTGTTATCCATGTTTAACAAAGAATGTCTTCTCAACATGCACATTGGAAGGAAGGATACTCTTCCTCCTTCTATATCTTAACACATTTTCTCTCTTTTAACTCCTACAAGGATATAAAACATCAATCAAACTGATGTTTATAGGACCTATGTGACAACTATTTTTGCTAATCCCTCTTGTAAATAAATTTTCATGAATTGTAATTCATGTAAATACTATATGGAAATTATGTTACAATGGTTTTCTTTGGTTAAATCACATTCTTAGTTTTTGTGGGTTATCCCAAACCATTACAATTCGAAGGTGGTTCATAATTTTCATGAATTCAAGTGGTTTCAAAAAATTCCAATAAACCATGGTTTCAAGTGGTTTCCTTTATTTGTTGTTACATCTTAATTTTTAACTACATGGTATTACTTTCAATGCTCATTTTATCCTAGTTTTATTTTTTCATTCTCCATTTGTTTCTTATTTTCAATCATATTCCCTAATGCATATAATATGAAGCAAGTAATATGAGAAGTGAGACAACTTGAATTACATGTATTTGCATGAATTTCTTGAATTGCATGATCTTCTTGTTCTCTCAATGTATGTCGTCATTTTCTCATCGTTTCTCTACATTTTTCTCGCATTTCCTATGTGATTGCCAATTTATTTCCTTTTCTAGATCCAAATCTCCAATTTCCCAAGTTTGTTGTGAATTCTTATGTAATTTTCACACTCTGGTATTTATCTATGAAAGAATGTTTGATGTTATTTTTTCTGCATTCGAATTTATACACTTTTATTTTTTTTGGATTGACAACAAACGCTCAATCGAGCTATAAGCTTGATCGAGCTTCTAATCTATAGCATTTAACATAAATGGCATTAATAAAAGTTGGTAAGCAGTTGATGGGCGGTTATATTTTTAATGGCTCAATCGAGTTACTGGTTAACTACCTACATGATACGATCGAGGGGTTTTTTAATGCTCGATCGAGTTATTTGAATTTTGAAATCAAGTGCTTGATCGAGCTGCTAAGGTCCTAAAAATCACAGTTTTAGCACCCTGTCTACAGATTTATTTGCAACCCCATTTTGTACCCTAGTAGATTTAGGACAGAATTTGTCCTTCAGTGGTGGAGTTAATCACGTTGGATTCGTGAAAGAATCCTCTATCCAATGACATAATATTTTGACACTTTTGAATTAATATGATATTTTTCATCGAATTTCTTTTAAACACAATGTTTGAAATTTTTTTGGACAGTTTCAAAGGGGCTGAATAAAAAATCAATAACATAAAATATATACAACGAAAAAATTTCAAAAAAAACCACTATCTTCGTTTACGAGTCCTATGAAAACTGGTGCTCTTGATTTTTAAATTTATTTAAAGAGTTGAAAAAAATCTTATGTGAACACATGTGTCTACAAAATGCAATTGAAATATTACTTCGCTAACAGTTTCAAAAAATAATAAAAAATATAATTTTGAATAATAAAAAAATTAATATGAAAAACTTAGTTCTATCCATGTATATGATGCTCATATATGTATTTTTTTTTAAATTACACGTTTCAAACTAAGTTATGGTACAGGAACACACACATACCTCTTAAAATGTGCAAAAATTTGCAAGGACAAACTGTATTGTATTTAATAGAAAATTGAGAGATTATACGACGCTACTTTTTTTACAAAAAATATCATGAGGAAAACAACATAATTCTCCACATATTTTTTTGTTACTCCAAATAAAAATTCACAATTCTCATATGAATTTTGAGGGCTTCAATTCTATAATAGAGGAAAAACTTGAAATTTCATCCCCACATTTGGCCCAAAAGTGTAACCCATCTTCATAGATTCACCCAGATTTCCCCACCCACATGACATCTTAACTCTTTTTAAGTCATAATATATTGGTATATTTGGCTAGAAAGATGTTAGATATACTCTAGATGTTATATTGGCTACCAAAAGATATAATCTTGGACCTCACCCAAAGTACTCCAACGTGTTACCTATTTGTCATGGTTAAAAAAAAGAAACTTAGGATAGTGAATGGAAATAAAATAACTCACCTTAGAAGTTAGATGATAATGTGTGTGTTCCTATGTGTCACATATATCGAATATGAATTTTTCCATGTTACACACATGGACTATGTTTTTATTTCTGTGTTAGTCATGCATTGCTTGGTATACCATTGATAGGAACTCCATAAATACCTTGGTAAACTGCATTAATGCATTATCATTAGTTTTGTGTATCATTTTCTTTCACGGTATTTTATTTCTGTTTAACTTTCAATTTTTTATTATATTGAGACTCTTTTTCTTTGTATACCTTATAATGATTACTTTGAGCTCCTTCCCACCATTTGGGCCTTCACATTTTTTTTCTGATCTCTATTGTTTTGCAAACACTCCAGGTAATTTTTTATTACATGCCCTTTTTCATAACAAGCGTTACACCTGAATGAAAAAATTTCATATTTGAGCTTTTGGACCCAAACATAGTTTAGAGCTGTCATATTAATGTCATTGGAAAAACTCTTATTGAAGTCCATCTCTACACATATTCGAGCATAAGTTGTCTTATAAAAAATATTAGTTTTTGGGTCATGACAATAAAAATTTCCTAATGCATTCCTAATAGAGGATAGTGATAGGATATTTCAAAGATGTAGGGTAAGATTCAAAAGCCTTAACAAAACTAGAGAAGTGGAGATTGAAGTTGTAACCAAGTCAAAGGTGGGAGATCAAGGTTGCATGAAGAGACCGACACTACCCCAGAACCACAACCCAGATTCATAAATGGCCTTATTTTTCTCAATATTTTCAAAAACAACAACAAAGAAACCATGTGCCATAGGATAATTATTTAGATCATCTTTCAAGAGTTTCGTGTCTCAGAGATCCATTTGTGTAGATCAATGAGCCGTAGCCAAACCCCATTAAACCTGCAGACCAAACCTTGCTTCGAAAAATATTTTTCACAACTGAAGGCTTCCTCCTCCGAAGGAACATGGAGGGAAGGAACTTCATGAACTGCTAGAAGAGCACATTCGAATTTCAACATGACACTATACGAAACCGAAGAATAGTTTGTTGGACCAACAACCATTCGTGCAAAAGATATTGTCTTCTCTGTCAGATCACTAAGATTCGATATTGTTCAAACTGCAGTAGAGATATGTAAAAAGATCCATGCGATCTAAGTATAGATCAGTTGACTAGGGAAAAACCCTAGCCACCACAAAGGTTTTCAAAATAATGGATTGCAACCAATTTTTAGCAAGAGTACAAGAAAATGTTATATTATTAATTCACTCAATAAAATTTACGATTTTGTTAAATGTAATGGAAATGAAAAAATAATTAAAATTTTGTAATATTTTTTTTCTAAGTAAGACCAATTTTATTATATAATACATAGGAAATACAATTCAAAACGTTCCAGCCGAAGCTACTATGCTAGCCAATTCCGGCTGGGATAGAGTTCACAAACACAAAATTGGGACTTCCCCAGTTGGGGAAACTAGTCCAGAAATTGTTGCCCCAAATGGGGAAACCAGCATGAACCATGATTGTCCAAAAAATTGTATAATTGTGCATGTACAAGTAAAACATAAAAATAGTGGAGTAAAAGCTAGCAGAGGTAGGAGACCTCTTAATGCTAATATTTCCACGACGAGTCATGCTTCAGGTGTTCAAAAGGTGGCTATTCAACGATGAAGCAGTTGTAATTTTCTAAGGAGTCCTCTTCCTTATTTGATAGCTCCATTTTCAGCTCTGGCATGGAGGCAGAGCGTGCACCTACAACCGCAACCTTTTCATCTTCTGTTGAGCTATCCCCATAGACGCTGCCTGAAGAGTGCATTGCAGATTTAGTTGGCAGGGCCACTAATTTTCACGAGTGTTGGAGGTAGGACAGATAAATGGTGGATTTTCGTAAGCATTTCCATGATCCAGAACCAGCGAAGTTGGACGGGACCTTTGGAAGATGCAAAGAAAAGGTGGTTGAGACACTATGCTAGTCCCAGGCTTCAGTAGTGTCCAAATTGAGCATGAATTCAGCAAGTCGATCCTCACGAATGGGGGAATGGCTCTCATCATGGAGGGAGATGGGAGGATGAGAGGATTGGCCTCAACCTAGGCCCCGGCAACAAGGCATCCTATGGCGAAGAGGCATGGTGTCGCTAGAGAGCTCAGGTGAAGCGAGGTGGGAGACGGGCTTGCGAGAGGAGAAATGGCAGGAGGCCTTGAGCTGCAAAGGAGGTGAGGAATGAAAGCTGGAGTGCTTCGCACAAAGACCAACAATCTAAACAAATAAGAGGCAGGAGGAAGCAGTGGGAATGTCATTGCAGGGAGCCATGAAATACCGTGATGTTCAGCAGCAAGGACAGGTGTTAATGCCTAGAGCAGGTGGGTTAATGAAGGCGTTGGAGGAGTAGCACAAGCATTTAATATCGCCCATGCTTGGGCCATGCATAGCCATGTGGCTATGTGTCACGCCCCCATACCTTTGGTGTCTTTCAACCATGCTATAGACGGGTGCGGCACTACCGTAATTTTTCCTTTTCTTAATACTCAAGTATGTAGACTATGCCTTTAGCAACACTTGTTCAATATTAATCAATTTTTTTTTCAACACGCGGAAATAAACATAAACACCATTATCAATCCACAAGTACACCCATACATACAAGGGAGGGGAAACTCCCTGTTAATAAGTCTTCCAAATAATATGTTTCATAAAATGTATAAGTATAATACAAGTCCAATCCAGCAAAAGACCCCCTTTGCTCCTTGGCAAGGCAAGTTATTCTTTTTACCAAGCCTCAAGCCTTTTCAACCATCAAAATAACCCACAATAGTCATTTACAACATCATATTTCACCTTGGGAATTTTCTGCACAAATCTACCGAAGTGTCGTGTTGCCGGGTCACTCAGGTCAGCTGCTGCCTATGAGTTCAGACCTTCCCCCGAGCTCTCTGTGTATCCAAATCACTTCCCAATTGTCCGATTAGCTTTGGCTCGTCAGTACTTACCTACTGCACTTTTCCACACTCAATTCTGACTTATGGTCACTTCAAAATGAGTCTTGAACTCAGGTTCAGGCTGCTGCGGACGCCCTGCCCAACCCGACATGCACTATGGATGCCCTGCCCAACCCGACGTGCACTATGGATGCCCTGTGGTATTGTTCTGCACGTTTTTTCCTGACTCGACCCGTGCCCTATGCTCTGTCAGACCCGACCTGCGGTTGCGGACGCCCTGCGGCATTGTTCTGCATGTCCAGCACTTCGTTGCCAAACTTGACCCGCACCCTCGCCCTATGTTCAGCCATCGTGTCTTCCACTAATGAGTTGTTGGATAGCTGGTGGTGTGCCCAATGTCTTCACTCAAATGCCTTCACACTGAACTTTTATTTTTCATTGGATGATTTCTCCAAATTTCCATCCGCACGTATTAATACGCGTAGTGTCATGGTCGTCGGTCACTCGGCGGACCCGAGCCGACTCGATACCCTCGGTACACACACCCGTTGTATCACGTGTAACATCGGCCTTATCTGCTTGGTTACGATGTGAAGTTTTAGCCGACGCATTATTTACTTCGCTACCCCGTCGCTACACCAATATGTCTATCTGTATTCTATGTCGCACGCCCTCAATGATGGTGCGACGAAACACCCATAACGTCACATGTTGCCCGATACGACCCAAATTCGTTCAGTGAGCACTCCCATTACCTTGAACGCGCTTCATGAATTGTGGGCCTTACATAATCCCCCACCCAAAGCAAGGCTATCGTCCCCGATAGTGCTATCATATCGTCACAAATTTCACTACAAAGTATCATTGCACAATATCATCACAATGTCGTCGCATAAACCCTCAAGGTTCATGTCCATGAAATATCTCCTCAATCCATGGTCATCAACACATCTGCCACAGTCACCACATGCTATACCATCTTGGGAAGTCAATCTCCTCATCAAGGTCACATGCTGCTGCAACATATATTGTGTCAACGCATCATATCATCAATGTCGTGTGAATATTTGCATCAAGTACTCCAACCAACTCAACATAACAAAATATGCTATGTATCTAGCATAACTCCGCACACTTCTGAAACCCACAACTCGAACTAGTTGGGTAGCTAATCCAACCATACATCCTCATCATGAGAATGCACATCCTCATACCATGTGTTAGTTGTTCCTTCTGCATTCTGTCACATCCATCAACTCAATCAAGAATCAATCTCACCCAAGTGAAAATAGGCCATGTTTGGGTCCATGAAGTGATCTCCATCTCGTTCACAACATGTTTTCCATGATGCTAATCCATGCACTACCTATGTGCCAAGTAGTCACATCCTCCAAGCATCATCAAAAGTAAGAGGTCTCCCTCTCATCAATCAATCCAAGTGCCATATCCAAGTCCATGAATTAATGTTCATTCCATATGAAATATGTATCCATCAATTAAAAGTGTGGCTAAGTCAAGTAGACTCAACCCATGTCCAAGTGTACACCACCAAGGCATATCCATCGTTGTATCTCCATCAACTCCAAAGTGTCCTGTCTTGATCATCTCCATCAAGTGACTCCTCCCAAACACACCCCATAAATGTTCTCAAAGGTATGCATCCCATAATGCATCAAAGTCAAGACCAATCCTGACCTCAGCTCCTCAATGAATCAGATACTGCAAGATCACCATAAGATGAAGCCTCTAATGAATGCAACTCATCATGAACTCCCATGCCTCATCATATCCAAAGTGTTGGCAAGCCTACTTGTATTGGCCATGAGTGCCATCACAAGTTCTCACCCTACAAATCATATGAATGCTCTCATAGGTTTATCATTTAACCAATGTCTTAGTTTCTCATGGTGAACAAAATCCCATCAATTCATCTATAAAATATCTCCAAGTAGTCCATGTCCATGACTTTGGCTGCCCATGTGTTCATCAAAGTGAACTTAAATCAACTCTCATCATCATCATGCATATATGTAGAGGTAAAGCCTTCCCTCAGTCACTTCTACCATCATGCATCAATATGAGTACTTCCTTCAAGGCTTCTCCCCCACTATAGGTGCACCAAGTTTTCCTTCTTGGTTGTAGGCCATGAGGAAGTCTACTCCACCAATGTATCCTACCACCAAGGTAGTCTATAGGTCATGTCGGGCACTAGCCATTCCATGTGGCTAATCATGACCCTTTCCATCATAAAAGTCATCAAGTTCCACCCTTTTCTAGGGAATTTGAACCATCTAGAGTATGGTCCCAAATTTCCCTATCAAGGTCTTCAACAAGAAATGCTCCTTGTTTCTCCAATGTACAAGGTCTCATCATAGTATTCATCCAAGGATAGATCCTCCATGGTGTTGGAAAAGAATCCATCTTCTTTCCCATCCCTGTATGCGGTCCATCTTCCTTATGTTCCCATGAAACACAAGTCATATCTCCATGAAGACTCCTCAAGTGAATGTCCTCCATCCTCATCAATTTCTTTGATGTGTTTGACCCTGGTACCACCTGCTCTTCAAGCTCCTCCTTGATCATGATCACATTTGCAACTTATCCATGTGGTTCATCCTCCAATGCTTGCAATGTGTCTTGTCTTGGTTCAACTTCTTCCACAAGTTCTTCCTTCATCTCTTCCATCTATATAACATCCTCATGAGAATCATCCATCACTATTGCTTGCAATGTGCTTGGCCTCGGTCCAAATTGTCCATCAATTTCATCCTTGACATCTTCTACAACCGCAACATCCTTGTGTGGATCAACCTGTAATGCTTGTAATGTGCTTGATTCGGGTCCAAATTATTCACCAAGTTCTTCCTTCTCTTCAACTACATCCACAACATTATTTTTTTTAGCCAAATTAGGTCTCCTTCCCCTTTGTTTCTTATTTCCAATTTCGGCAATCTCTTCTCAAAGTGCCTCTAGTTCATAGCATATATCCATCCAATCATCGAGACGGTCCATCTTCTCTCGAAATCTATCGAAGTCATCTTGGTCTGAGTCAGAAATCCCTTCCTTACACAAGGCCATAAGGGCATCCTTTGCCTCACTAACCTCTTCATGAATCTTCTTAGCCTTCTTCCAAGATTCCACCACTTCTTTCTCCAAGACTCCAAGCTTTTCTTGAATCAACAATTTCTCCCTCATATGCTTTATCCATTGTAAATCTTCTAAGGCTTTCTCATGTAATTCTTCCCAAGTTGGCATGTATTCTTTTGTAGCTTTAGCCCTGACAAATGCCTTGCTTCAACCAAGGTCTCAAAAGAAACCCAATGTACAAGTTTAGCTTCAACATCACCTGCAACCCTCCAACTGTGTCCCTGCTTTCTTCAATGATAAAAGGCCCCAAAATGGTAGCTCTGATACCAACTAATGTGCAACAGCAGATGTGTATTTGGACTTCAACAACCATGTATCAGTGGCTCTAATACCATCTGATGTGCAACAACAATGTATTCAGACTTTCATTCCATTCGTATCAGTGGCTCAAATAGCATATATCATGCCCCTATATCTTTGGTGTCTTTCAACCATGCTATAGACAGAGCTGCAACACTACCGTAAGTTTTCTTTTTCTTAATACTCAAGTATGTAGACTACGCCTTTAGCAACACTTGTTCAATATTAATCAACTTTTCTTTCAATATATGGAAATAAACATAAACACCATTATCAATCCACGAGTACGCCCATACATACAAGGGAGGGGAAAGTCCATGTTAATAAGTCTGCCCGATAATATGTTTCATAAAATGTATAAGTATAATACAAGTCCAATCCAGCAAAAGACCCCCTTTGCTCCTTGGCAATGCAAGTTAGCCTTTTAACCAAGCCTCAAGGCTTGTCAACCATCAAACTAGCCCACAAAAATCATTTACAACATCATATTTCACCTTGGGAATTTTCTATACAAATCTACCCAAGTGTTGTGCTGACGGGTCACTCGGGTCAGTTGTTGCCTACGAGTTAAGACCTTCCCTCGAGCTCTCCGTGTATCCAAATCGCTTCCCAACTGTCTGGTTAGCTTCGGCCCGACAATATGCACCTGCTACACTTTTCCACACTCAATTCCGACTTACAATCACTTTAGAACGAGTATTGAACTCACGTTCAGGCTGCTGCGGATACCCTGCCCGACACGACGTGCACTATGGATGCCCTGTGGTACTATTCCACATGCCCTACACACTGCCGCCCGACTCGACCCGGGCCCTGCGCTCTTCCCGAACCAACCTGCGGTTGCGGACGCCCTGTGGCACTGTTCCACACGTCCTGCACTTCGCTACCCAACTCGACCCGTGCCCTCTCCCTGCGTTCAGCCACTGTGTCTTCCACCAATGAGTTGTTGGCTAGCTCTCAAACGCCTTCGCACTGAACTTGGATTGTTCGTTGCATGATTTCTCCAAATTTCCATTCACATGTATTAATACGCGTAGTGTCATGGTCGTGGGTCACTCGGTGGACCCAAGCTGACTCGACGCCCTCAATACACATACTCATCGTATCACTTGTAACGTCGGCCTTGTCCGCTCGATTACGATGTGACGTTTTAGTTGATGCGTTATTAACGTCACTACCTCACCGCTACACCAATACGTCCGTATGTCCACTATGTCGCACACCCTCGGTTATGGTACGTTGAAATGCCCATAACGTCACATGATGCCCAATACGACCTAAATTCTTTCGGTGGGCGTGCCCGTTACCCTGAATGCGCCTCATGAAGTGTGGACCTTACACTGTGCCATGTGCCTCGTGGAGGGACGTCCACGTCGCTCTGTCTAAGAGTCACCCGCATCCGAGAAACATTTTGTAATATTACGATACATCAATAAATAAATTTTTTAGGTAAAGAAAACAAAGAGATAATTGAAAAAAAATGCCTGGTCCAACTTATAAACCAAATGACATTTTCATAGCTATAAATACAAACTCATGTAAGATTGTGATTTTTTGTTGTTTAAAATATATTTTTGAATGTATAAATGGATTCAATACCATGAAAAACCCTTGGACACTTAAATTCTACAATTAACCAACTTAAACTCAAGTTTCAAGATTTTGATTAAAATTAACTTCAAAAATGTTGTGAAAAAAGTCCATTTCATCTTTAATTAAACTACGCATAATTTTTTTTATCTTTAAACAATGATTAAGATATTAATCAAAATAAAGATTAATGTGTAATAGTAAGACAATTTCCCATCTAGACTTTTGGCTGTTGTGTTGCGTGCCCTAGCCGCCGCTGAGCCAACTACGCTCCTGCAAATGCTCTGCAGCTCTCATGGCCACCTCGAAGCCAGATCTGAGGCCGCCTTCTCCCTCCGCTGTTGCTGCAAATTTGAATGGCTCACAAACAAATGATTCTACAACTGCTTTCGCCTCTTTAATCAGCTCCTTGGGACCCCAACGAACCAGTCCAACTGCTACAAAATTTGTAAAAGAATTGGAATCCATACCAGAGATATCTTTACCTCCATCCGTGCCAAGGAAAGCTACGATATCTCTTGCGGAAAAAGGACTAGTGGGTCAATTCACAGGATTGTGGCCTTCCCCCAAAACAGTGCAAAAATGGGTGGAAATGAACTGGGTTCAGTTCACACAAGAAAAAATCTCCATACGTTTATGTGGCAGGGGATACTATATATTTCATTTCGAAACCAAAAGTGATCGAGATCTGATCTTTCAAAGCATCCCTTACTTCATGGAAACCAAGGGTCTATATCTTAATCACTAGACTCTATATTTTGATCCAGAATTGGATGTCCCCAATGTTGTACCAGTATGGGTCAAATTTCCGCACCTCCCTCTCCATTGCTGGGGTGATGAATCAGTTCGTGCAATAGGAAATGGAGTCAGCAAATACATTGACAGAAGTGAACCCAAAGACAACATGTAGGCATGCGCAAGAATCTGTGTTGAGGTGGATCTAGGAAAGGGCTTCCCAGAAGCTGTCAAGATCAAGGTAGACAACTAGATCCACATTCAACAGTTGGACTACGAGAAAACCCCCTTCAAATGCAAGGTATGTCATGAATATGGTCATTTCGCTAATAGATGTAGTAAAATAGAAGAACCTGAAAAAAATGCAGAAGAAACCTCAGAACCAAAATGGGAACAAGTAAAAAAGAAGAAGATAGCCTCAAAACCCCATTCAATCCCTCAACCCCCTCCCCCACTTGGATCTCCTCCCCCGTCTCAAACAACCACCTCCCTCCCAAACTCCCTTTTGGGGATAAACCCTTTTGACATCCTCTCATCTGCCCTCATTTCATCTAAGATCCCAATCTCCACTACCTCCCCAAGCCCATCTCCCTCACCTCTCCCTCTCCCTCCTCTCCAGGATCCCCTCATTAGGCGGATAAACCTCTCCCCCAAATCTTGGACCGAATCCTCACAAGAAACCAAACTAAAGAAACCCCTCAAAATACTGAAAAACACTAAGAAATTCAGAAGGAGATCAAACAAAGAAATTAGGGATGAAGAAGCAGCCAAAGACATCTCTTTGGGAACACAATAGGGGCTGAAGAACTTTCTAGAAAAAGGAACAAAGAATAAAGAAAAAGTGCAGCAAGAAAATAAAGGGAAGGGCCCTATAGTCACCCATAATAGTAAATAATGATAGTTGTCTCTTGGAATGGTAGAGGGTTGGGTCATCCCTCCAAAATCAACTTTTTAAAAGATCTGATCAAAACTGAAAAACCTGACATCCTCTTAATTCAAGGGACAAAACTCAACAGTCAAGAAGTTGACATGATTGTAGAAAAATCTAGAATCTATGAAGGGCAAGCAATATCTTCTATTGGAGCATCAGGAGGGATAAGCACTATATGGAAAAAAAGAAAATGGAAATTGCATCAACACACAAAAAAAGAACACTGGATAAACATAAAATTGGAAAATGATAGAACTGGCGGGAAAGTCAACATCTACAACATATACTCCCCTAACCACTACAAGGATAAGGAAAAATGTTGGAAAACTTTAAAAGAAAACATTGTGGAAGACCGTGAAGATAACCTCATTGTTGGGGGAGATCTAAATCTCATCCTCAAAGTTGAAGAAAAAAGAGGAGGGAATTCTTTTTCGAATCCAAGCAGAGAAACATTAGAAGAAATAATGGAACAGTGTAACCTTCTTGACATCCCCCCAAAAAATGGAAAATATACCTGGGATAATAGAAGAATAGGAAAGGAAAACATCAAGGAAAGACTAGATTGGATCCTCATTCGAGATAAGATGATAGTCAACTACAGTAGAGTAGCTTCTAGAATTATTCCCTCAGCAACATCTGATCATAAACTAGTTCTAATAGAACTTGGCATGGATGAAAATTACGGACCACTGCCTTTTAGATATAATCTGCTTTGGGGCAGCAATGAAGAATCCCAAAAAGAAGTGGAAGGTGTATGGAAGAAAAACATCACTAGATCACCAACTTTCATATGGGAAACAAAAATAAAAGCAACAAAAGTAAGCCTAAAAGATTGGGCAAAAAATAGATATAAGGAGCCACATAAAGAGAAAGAGGATCTAAAAAATGAGCTAAAAACAATTCAAGAGGAACTGGAAAGCTGTGATAGTACCATAGAGAAACAAGCAAGAGAAAAAGAAGTGCAGTGGAAAATCTACAGAAACAACAGACAAGAAGAAGAGCTCAAATCCAGACAGATATGGATGCAAATTGGAGACAAGAACACCTCCTTCTTCCACAACTCAGCGAAAACAAGGATGATAAAGAACAACATTGAAAAAATTACAAGAGAAGAGGGACAAGAGTTAAAAGGACAAGAAGAAATAAAAAATGAGGCTTTCAACCATTTCAAAAATCTTCTCATAGCTCCAGAAAGCTGTACAAATCCTGAAGAGTTTTTGAGACATATCCCAAGAATTATTGACAGCGGTAGCAATACCTCCCTCACTAAGGAAGTGACAAAAGAAGAAGTAAAGGCAACTGTCTGGGCTCTGCAACCGGACAAGGCTCCGGGACTGGATGGTTTCCCCATAGCCTTCTATCGTACTTATTGTTATCTCATCAAAAATGATCTGCTAAAAATGATAAGATATGTAATGAGAAAAAGGAAGATCAGAGGGTTCACCAACTCAACCTTTCTGGCCTTAATTCCCAAAGATCCCCGCCCCTCCTCTCTCAACTGCTTCCGGCCCATATCCCTCTGTAATAATTCACACAAAATAATTTCCAAAATCATAGCTGGCAAGCTTAAACCCCTCTTCCCCTCCTTAATCGCTAAAAACCAAGGTGGTTTTTTCCCCAATAGGCATATCATGGACAACATCATCCTAGTCCAAGAAGCCATCCATACTAACCTCA
This sequence comes from Pinus albicaulis, assembly GCA_034641835.2. NCBI lineage: Eukaryota > Viridiplantae > Streptophyta > Pinopsida > Pinales > Pinaceae > Pinus > Pinus albicaulis. The sequence continues at coordinate 370,346,820 of CM076582.1, forward strand.
CCAATAATGAAAAAGGCTTCATTCTAAAAATGGATATGGAAAATGCCTTTGACAGAGTTAATATTTCTTTCCTTGCAGTTGTTATAAAGACTTTTGGTTTTTTCAGATGAATTTGTTGAATTAATACAAGCTTGTACAATGGGCCCTTGGATAGCTCCTCTTGTAAATGGCAGGCCTTGTAAATTTTTCCAAAGCTCAAGGGAACTACGACAGGGCTTCCCTTTGTCTCCCTTCCTCTATATCATAATGGCAGACTCTCTCAGTAGAAATCTGGAACATTGCAAAAGAAACTCCATCCTAATCGGTCTCTCTATCAGCATTGGAACAAAGAGAATAAATCATTCTCTATTTGTTGATGATTTTCTTCTCCTGGGTGGAGCATCATGCATCGTAGCAAGAAATTTCAAAGCTATTTTGGACATCTTTATGGAGGTCTCTAGAGGCATGGTTAATAATGGAAAAATTTGTCTATACAGTTGGAATACTCCCATAAGAACCCTACAAAGAATGTCTCAAATTCTGAATATACCCTTCCAAAACAACTAGGATCATTTTCAATTGAGCTGCCAATAAGTAAGAAAAACATGAAGAATGAAATATGGAGTAAGTTTGCAGAAAAAATGAAAGTGAAAATTCATGCTTGGGGCATGCTCTGGTTAAACCAAGCTGTGAGAATCACACTCATAAAGTCCATTTTGGTAGCTTTTCCCTTATACCAATTTGCTCTCATTTCTACCCCTGCAAGCATCCACAAACAAATAGAATTAATAATCAGAAGCTTCCTCTGGCAGGGAGGAAAAAGGGAAAGGAAAAAATTCAGTTTGATAAATTGGAAACAAGTGACAGCCTCATATAAAAATGGGGGTCTCTCCATAAAACTCCTAGGACTAATTAACATAGCACTGGGGAGAAAAATAACATGGAGCTTCTTAACAGGGGAAAAATCATGGTGGAAAGTGAGGCTAAATACCTCAATGGATCAAGAACCTAGATCTTGGATAAGACCCCTCCGACAAGGCCATGCACCCAGATATGGAAAATAATCTCTAATGCAACCCAACTTATCAAGGAATATATCACAATGAGACCGGGAAACGGAGAACCAATAAACATTTGGAAAGATGGCATTATGGGACATCTCCCCTTGGAAAATAACCCAGATCTGAAAGAATTAAAAGACTAGATGACAAGGGAAGGTCTTCATAAGCTGAAAGATATTTCCAATTGGGAGATGGATGGAGATTGGAAGCAATGGGCCAAACCCAACCTTCCACGTGACCTCACAGGCCAATGGAACCACTTGACTACACTCTTGGCAGGAGCAGCCCCGATCGACAAAAACACTAAGCATGTTCACATATGAGAACCAACAAAAGGAGAATATGTTGTCAGCACAGGATACCAAAAACTTCATGAGAGTCAAAATCAACAAGATTGGCAATACTAGAGACTAGCGTGGAAGGTCGAATCTCTTCCCAAAATAAAAATTTTCTTATGGACCTTACTTTACAACAATTCACTAACTGAAGAGAATCTAAAGAAGAGAGGAATATGCGGTCCGTCTCAATGTCCACTTTGCAGAGAGGCTGAAGAAACAATCCAACATTTATTTTTGGAGTGCCCCTTCTCAAGAAATTGTTGGGAGGCAATGGTGACACCCATAGAAGCAAACATGAATTATAACCTCCCCATAAATCATTTTATAAGTAGGTGGAAGAGTAGTTACCCACACTCGCTCAAAAACAAACAAACAATGCAACGTCTATGGAACAACCTCCCCTCCTTTCTTTGCTGGAAAATATGGTTGGCAAGAAATTGGATAATATTCAAAGACAAAGTCCCAATAGTAAGCACAATAATATCAAAAACTTGGGGACTCATGTTGGAGTTCCTCACAACAAAAGGGATCAAAGGAATCAATATGAGCCAACTCCAAGAAGAGGAAAGGAGTTGGGTCAGCTTCGCAGCTAGCAAGATCAAACAGGTCACTCAAATAAAAAACATAAAGGTGCATCAAAACTGGAAAATTAGGAAGACTGAAGAAGAGTTCCAAGCCTAGGTAAATACTCTATACAAAGCTTGTATTTTTTTTTATGGAGCATCAAAAAAGAACCCAAGCAAAGCAGGTACTGGAGGAATAATAACTCTACAACATAACTCCACTCGGATACTTTACAACTGGGGGCCAGGCCAGATGATGAATAACAAAGCAGAGGCCTATGGGCTTTTGTTAGGCCTCAAAGTTTTAAAGGAAAAAAAGATCAAAGAATTTATCGTCTTTGGAGACTCATCTCTCATTATCAAGGCAATAGTAAGCAAATCCCTCCCAAAAAATGCAGGTCTAAATCAAATTCTGAGCAGAGCACAAAAAATATCAAATCACATTGGCTGCATTAAGTATTATCACATTCTAAGGAAGAATAATAAGCAAGCAGATGAGCAAGCTAATGAAGGAGTCCAGTGAAGTGCAGGACAAGCAAAAATTGGTGAAACCAAAACTCAAATTCCTATTCCTTAACTTCCCTCTCCTCTTCTATGATGGACAAATACAATCACATTAGTTCAAATCAGAAATCCAAAGGTAACACCAAAATCCCTCCTGATACAATAACCCAGCACTCAGTCAAAAATGAAATCATTTCCAATCTCTGCAATATTCCCAAAATCTCTTAGAATAGTACTTCAAAATCCTATGGCATGCTGCCTCCCTTGAACGCCTAGCACTCTTTCCCTTCTCTGTGCAATTATAAAAATTGAACTCCCCAACTAGTCTCTTCATTCTCCTTTTCGCATTTGCCTCTACATGTGATATTTTCCCTCAGAGCTGCGTTTTCCATTCTTGCTCCATGGCTTTTCCAATGTTGTTGTTGGCCCATGCATCCACACATCGCTCCCCTTATCTCTCCCCTTTCCCTTATCTCTGCTTTTCTTAAAAAATCCTTGTCAACGTGCTTTATGCCTCCCTCACTTCGCTCCAATATGAGCTGGCTCCTCCCTTCCACTCAAGTAGAAACACAGCTGGACATAAGAGAGCGATCCCACAAGTCTTCAACAGTAGGGAAGCAGCAATAAATATCAAAGATATTGCAGGCAGTATTAGCGTTGAGCACCAGAGAGCACCATCAGCAACAGAGGAAGCATCTACATCACGCATCATCAACAACAAAAAGCTACAAATGAATCCTTTGGAGGACAAATCACACCCTTGTGTCTTTTGCAAATCTCATCAAATTGTGATCGAAAACCTCCAGAACCAAATCCAGCAAGACAAGGATAAATCCAAAACAGAGATGCTTACATGTGATCACAATAGAAGACATGCAATGAAGACATAAGAACAATAAAGAACAGTTGCAGCCATCTGGAGGAATCATTGAATTTCATCAAGGAAGCGTTGAGCAAGAAATCGGAGCAAGGCTCCACGTCTATGGACCAGGGGAGTAGACGTAGAGGAAGTGAGAAAACTGTTAACAAATAGCATATCAAGATCTCCGGTCACCCATGAATTATGTTCTAAATTGTAGTAGTATACATAGTTTACTATGAAAGTTAAGTGTATTATGTTATTATCTCAGTTTTTCAAACAATACAGCTCTAATGTAACTGTGTCTAGCTCTAAAAAAAGGATAGAAAAATGTAACTCAAGCAGCACATCTCATGAAATAGCCCCCAAAGAGATCTATATATGTATCAAACTTGAGGAATTTTGTAATGGAGAAGCTTATCTCTTCAACTTCTCTTTAGAAATATAATACAACCTATCTTGTTCAAAAAAAAAAGATATTAATCAAAACAACTATGAAATTTAATTACTTATCTACTTTTTACAATCTAAAATAATGTTATATAAAACTAATATTATAATTTAATAAAAATGTTTATTAAAATAGGAGTTACTACTATTTGGGGTTTGTGGTGAAATCTCGTAGAAAAAATTGAGGTGAAATCTTGATTTGTGTTATTTAAACTTGTTTTTTCACTACATATATGAATTCAGCACTCTAAAAATCTCCTCGGACACTTTGATTGGGTAAAATTTACCCATCAAACTCGTAATTTCAATGAATTTGTGCCAGATCTTAAACAAATTAGATCAGAAAAATAAATCAAAAAAATTGTCAAAAAAATTTGAAGTTATTATGTGAGTTTTTTTTAGACTAGGTTAAAAACAACTGGTTAAAATAGATAAAATAGAGATCACTTCACTTTATCAATGATGCTGTCGGATAATACGCTTTCAAATTTAATTAAAAAAAAATCAGCTAATTTCGAAAAATTAAAACTAAATAAATGTTTCTGTTTTTCTCAGTTGGTAAACCGTTTGAATAATTTAATTATAAAATTACATTCCAGTCCAACTGTAGAGGCCATAGTTGACTGGCTGTGTCGAATTGCAGATTTGAAACTAAAAATACAGGCGTTACTTGTAATAATAGTATTAAAAAAAAAAAAAAAAAACTAAATCAACGCTCTGGGTTGAAATATCTGATGATTTCCAGAGTAATGGCATCGTGCATGTGTCCAATTATATGGATTTCAAGCGAAAATTACATGCATGGACTGCATTAATATAAAAATTAATTCAGTGTGACCTTCAATTATTGGATTGCTTCAATATAATGGAATGATGCATGTACTTGTTTTAAAATTTAAGAAAGGAGTCGTCTAATGAGCCTGAGGAATTGTCCGGATGGTCAAAATTGGCCGGAATCTGGGCCAAAAAAATTTAAAAAATCTTGTAGAAATAGTGTTTGAATCCTGATTTTGACATTGGAAATGGATTCAGCACAATCAAAAACCTATAGGACACCCAAAATATTAAACTTTGATAGTTATAACATGGATTTAGAAAAATTCCTGCCGGATTTTCTGAAAATCTTATTGGAATTTTCATGATTTTCAGGGCGATTCCTCTGGCTAGTTAGACTACGGCTTTAAGAAAACCCAGACATCTGGACCCTTCTATTATCTGATCTGAATTAAATCATCCCGCCCCTTCAATTATCTGATCCGACTAAAACATCCCGACCCTAAAGCTATTGTTGTGGAGACCCCAAGCCCAAAAGAGCTTCCCAGATTTCAATGCATGAGGCCTAAATATGGCCTAAGTGGCGTTGTTGGTCACTTGAATTTTTGTTCTGCTTGTTTAAAAAATTTCAATGACCACCTGCATGGCATCAACAATGGCAACTCTCCTTATTCTTCGAGGAAGCCAACTAATGTATCCCCACGCCCACCAGCTTCCCAAGTCATTCAAGGTGCGAATCCCGAAATTGATCCTCACTCCAGCAATTAATCCCTGTCGAGGAACATGGGTTCTTGCAATCCTTCGGCTCCTTCCTTCCATAATTGAAGTCACGAAGCTTACACATAATCCGATAACCACCCATGTTCAAATTCCCTGGTTTCCTCGGCCGACTGCACCAAATGCCAATCGGCGCAGATATAAAAACCCTCCCATGGGATGCTAGGATTCTATAATTGAAGGGGTCAGTAACTGCTTTTCTGGTATCGCACCGTTTTAATTTCCCTGGCTTATTCAAGCTTGTGCTTTCTTATACTTCTGGTCGGTGTAACTTGTGAGCCCGGCTCTCAGAAGGCAACAGCAATCGAGTTCAAGGCTCTCCCTGCCTTCGTGAGTGCCCAATTACCGGTTGGGTATTATTATCACTATTCTCACATGGGTAAGAATGGCAGCATGACAAGGGTAGAGGAGGTGAAGAAAATGGAAATGAAGCATGCTTCTCTGAAAGAAGATTATGTGAAGCTCCAAAAGGTATGAATATTATGTATATTTTGGATTTAAGCAATTGTGTCGCTATAAAACTCCAATCTCGCAGAGCCAGACCAGCAATATGTGATTTCTGTTTTGGATTTAAGCAATATTTTGTGACTTCGTTTGTTTTTTGGTCTTTTCAATGTGTTACAGATGTTAGGGCATTGAGAAAAAAATCGGTGAGAAGCAAGAATAAGGAGAACTGGTTGCAGGCAGAAGTCAGGTTTGTGGGTCTTTTCCTTTTATAGTATTCTTGGCGTATTTTCTACTTGACTGAAAATTGTTATAGTTTTAGGAATTATGATTTCAGTTAGTGTCACGGTGTTGCAGTGTATGGAAGGTGTTGAATGCAGATTGAATTTTAGTTTCATTTTGCAGCATTATGCTTTGGAGTATATAGGTTTTCAGTCTTGTAGGTTTTACCATCACCCTGTACATCTAAGACTTGCAAGGAGAAATGTACATCTAAGACTTGCAAGGAGAAATGAACTAACTAGCTTCTTTATCATTGCCCTCCTTGCCAAACCCCTTCTGTTTGAGTAACTGTGGTGGATCTTTTAGAAGAGGGTGATTTAAGAGTGCCCCTAGCAGTTATGACCATTATATGCAATGCATGTGCATGTATGCAGTGGTGGATTGATGGTCTTTTGCAACACAACCCCGTCCATGCACTTTATTTTGGGTGTCTGTGTTGGCTTTTTCAGCATAGTGTGATTCAATGCTTGTCACATGGCACTAGGACCACTATAAGCAAATTTATAAGTATATAGAATGTGAAAATCAAGTATGCATAAGTATTCAGTCCATGCAACCAGAATGCAGGTGGCTAATGGTTATGAAGTTAAGTTTATGCCCTTAGCATATGTAGGTTAAGTTTAAAAAACTTGTGATGTAGCTGGATTGTTTAGTTTTCACTGTGCATATCTAATTTGAAAAACTTGGTTGTTTCATGTCCTCAGAAAACCTATGTCCCCAATCTCACTTAAATGATATGGTACTTTCAAATAGGTAATGCATTGTTGGAGTTTTTTGTTGCTAAAAAAAAGTTAATTTACTTGCATTGCAGCTTTTTGTTATTTTAATACCCAAATAACGTCAAATCCCTTATGTTTGATTTTATCCTGATATTTGTTATAAGGGTGCAATATAAAGCTTGTACTTCCTACCACGGTATGAATTGGTTCCAGCAAGTATAAGTTTGGTTGGGTAAAATGTTTCTATTGTGGAAGAATATTACAGTATGCAATTTGGATTGCATAACCGAGTCTTATTTTCATATCCTGATAACCCCAAAACCAAAATCTGTGATCTTGGTTGGATTATGGTATTTTTGAAAAAGGGAATAATTTTAAGTATTGTTAATCCATACATTTTATATCAAATCATGAATTGATTTTATTGAGAAGGAAATAGGTTGGGTGCATAGCAATTGGTTTAGGTTCGTTTATGCAATAAGGTTATGATGTTGCGAATATATTAGGTGAACTGTAAATTATAATATTGTGTTCATATAGTTTATACTTTTGTGCAATAACTGTGAAATAAAAGTCAACTATATGCAACTTATAACACTTTTGTATATCCTCTGTTATTAAACTTCCTTGGATGTATAATATAAAATTTTCTTGAGTATTCTCTTTGAACGTCATATGTTTCAACACTTGATCAAAATTTTCTTGTGTTTGTGAAACTCTTTCACCTTTCACAAATGTTTCTTTTGACAAATGATTTAAGGTTTTTCATATGTTTCCTAATCAAATGATAAATGATGCTTGAATTCCAGATTTTTGCGGCGCAGATACAAAATGCTTACAGAAAAGAATCACAAGGAAACAACAGATCCATTGGTATTCCTAGAATCTGGAACTCGTGTTCATTCAGTTTACAGAAGACCCAAAAAACCAACTGAAGTGTTGGCTATTGAAGATGAGCCTACAAGGCGTGAATTGACTGGGCTATTGGAATGTGATGATAATAGATTCTCTCATCGTGATTTTCAGACTGGACCACACCCTTCACCTATGAGGATCATGGCATCTGTTGCAGTGCCTCATAGTTCATTTGTCACATCTGTTAATGAACTGGCTAACAAAAAGGGAGATCTGGAAAAAAATGGGTTTGTTCGTGCTGAGAAGCCATCCAAAGTTAAAAATGGCCAAAATAGGAAAATCAAAACTGATCTATTGATATCCCCAGAATACAGTGCTAAAAGCATTACCATTGCCAGGGGACCCAATAGACCAATTGAAGAATACAGTGCTAAAAGCATTACCATTTCCAGGGGACCCAATAGACCAATTGAAGAATACAGTGCTAAAAGCATTACCATTTCCAGGGGACCCAATAGACCAATTAAAGCACTGGCTATTGAAGACAAGTCTACAAGACATGAATTAACTGAGATGCGAATGTTATCTTCGACAAGTGATTGTTCCTTGCCTGAAATGGTGAGATTTCATGAAAAGATATTTATCTAATTGTTCATGCAACTATTAATTCTGTTGACTGGGATGCGATGCTTACTGTTTTGTTCTGTTATCTTTATATGTGCAGAGTGGACTACAGCCTTCACCTGTGAGGATAATGCCACGTTTCAAAGTGCCTCAAGGTTCGTTTTTCACACCTGCTGTTGAAGACGGCCAAAATGAGAAAGTCAAAGCAGATCCGTTGGTATCCCCAGAATCAAGTGCTAAAATCATTTCCATTTCCAGACGACCAAAAGGACCAACTGAACTGCTGGCTATTGAAGACCAGTCTGCAAGACATGAATTGATTGGGATGCAACCTTTGTTGTCAACAAATGCGTGCGCTGCACCTAAAATGGTAATACTTCAAGTAAACATATTTATCTGAGTGTTCAACACGGCATTTAATTCTGTTGACTAGAATGTGATTTAACTGTTTTATGCCCTTATGTGGATATGGGCAGACTGGACTACACCCTTCAGGTATGCAGACAATGCCAGGTTTCAAAGTGCATCATAGTACATTGATCACACCTGATGTTGAACCAGCCAACAAGAGGAGACGTCTTGCAAACAATGGAGTAACTGGAACTCAGAAGCCACCTAAAGTTAAAGATGGTAGAAATAGGAGAGTCAAAGCGGATCCATCAGTACCAGAATTTGCTGCTAAAAATATTTATATTTCCACAATACCCAAAGAATTAACTGAAGCACTGGCTATTGAAGATGAACCTGCAAGATATGAATGGACTGGCATGCAGCCATCGCTGTCAACAGATAACTGTACCTTGCCTGTAATGGTAAGATTCCATGCAATAATGCATAATGCAAATATTTTTATGTAATGGTATAACACATGCTCACAGCTTTTAAGTCTGTTGACTGGAAGACGATGTTCCATTACATGTGATTATTACCAAAAGAATTTTACAATTTGTATTATGGATCACAGCAGCTTAAATTCTAAAAAAAGATTCTAACTTGTTTAGTCTCTTATGTTGATGTTTAGCCGAGACTACAACCATCATGTTTAGACTGGACTACAGCCATCAGAAGTTCCATAGTACCTCCTGGGTCATTTGTCACACGTGTTGAACCAACTAACAAAAAGAGACCTCTTGAAGATAATGGACTCGTTGGTGCTCAGAAGCCATCTTATGTTAAAGACAGCTGGAATAAGAAAATCAAAGCAGCTCCAGTGGTATCACTAGAATGTGGTGTTGAAACTACTAATTCCAGAAAACCTAAAGAATCGACTGAAGGACTGCCTATTGAATACAAGTCTGCAAGACATGAATTGACTGGGCTGCAGCTATTTTCGTCATCAAATGCTTGTACCTCACCTGAAATGGTAAGACTACATGCAAACATATTTATCTATCTATTTATCACAGCTTTTATTTATGTTGACTGAAATGTGATGCTAATTGTTTTATTCTTTGATGTTGATATGCTCAGATGATGCCACCTTTCACAGTGCCTCAGGGTTTGTTGGCCACAACTGCTGTCAAAACAACCATCAAGAAGAGGCAAAATAATGGACTAGTCAATGCCCAGAAGCCATCTGAAGTTAAAGGCAGACAAAGAAAGAAAACCAAAGGCAACCCACAAAAGGCCATCTCACTTATAGAGGAAAAGGGCACGAGAAGTTTTTGGGACAATTAATAATACAAGAAATGCCATTTTTCAATCTGTTTTTTTCCATCAGCTTCAATGCACTGCAAGGGAATTCTTTGGGATATTAGAATTCTGTAGAATTGTATATAACTGCATTTGAACACTGATATCCCTTTATTCAGTTCTCTAATTGTACAGAATTCATCAATAATGAACGTTGTGCTTATTTGCACTGAAAGATTTGTACAATGCAAATTCTTTTGAAACAGAGATCTCTTTGAAGCTAAAATCGAATTCTTGTACCCTTCAAACTAGATTGTATACGTAGACGGAATTTCATTCATCTGTTTCTCAGCCCAGAAACAGATTCTAATTGTCTTTTATATACATGTTTCTCATTCGTGGCAGAGTCCACGCTTTCTCAGAAAAATGGCTAGTGGCTTTCCTGTGGATGCAAATGTACATGGGAAAGGAATTTAAAATTAAGGAATTAACAATTCTAAAGGGAAAGATTGATTTATTTTTTAGAGAGATGTGTAGGAGTTGCAAGAATGATGGATGTCTAACATTTTTTTAATATTTATTTTATTTTAGTTTTATAAATAAATAAATAAATTTAAAAGAAAAAGGTATTTTTAGTGTAAAATAATGAGTTACTAACTTTATTTAAATTTAATTTAATAAACACATAAAAATTTATTGTTTATTATAACAAGATTCTTAATCATGGATATTCACTCTTATTTTATCATGGATATTATTAATTTGTAAATAATTTTTGTTATCATATCATGGCTAATCAATACCACATGCCCAAAATCACAACTCATTTCAAAATCAAATATTTTATAAATATTTTATTTTATTTTTATTTTTTAAATTAAATCTAAAAGAAAAGGAAAAAAAAAGAAAAATATTATAATGTCTTGTAAAAGGCAAAATAAAATGAAAATGAAAATAATAATAATAATAATTATGATTATCAATAAAACATTTTGATTTGATAAAATTACATAAACTAAAGATATAAATATAATAATAATTAATAATAAAACTAGCTTAGATCCATCTTAACTCCAAATCTCTCAAACTAGGAGAAAGATTAAATTTTTTGAGATGGAAACTTCCTTTAGAGTGTAAAGAGATTTGATCTCTCTTGGTCCTTGGTAGATCCACAGTTAAGATGGATCTAAGTTGTTTTATTTGATTCCATTTTTTGGGACCAATAAGGCATTGACATGGTGATCTTCTAATGTTGATTTAGCTTGTAATGAGATGCCATCTTCAGTCGTTGGTTTTTCCCAGTTTGGTTTGCAAGTGTTGTTAGGGTTAGGCTCTTGGAGGTGTTGTATCTATGTAGGTGATTTCGCTGGTCTGATATCAATATAGCAAGCACATTGTGAGATAGGAGGAATATAATGAGCACCCTATCAAATAGTAAGAGTGCAACACCATGGAGACTTGCATATAATTTTGAGTTGAGTTCAAAGTCTTGAGAAAAGGCCCAAGCAGAAGAGAGCTTTTGAGTGTGATCTGAGAAAAAAATAGCTCCATATTGAGCTCAAAGAGAGGGCCAACACTACGATAGGTTGTGTAAATTCTCTGTAAATATATTGCATATAAACTACCTCGTCGCTTTTTAGCTATCTTTTGGGTGTTTAATTACCCAGTGAGAATATGGATTGATGCCCTATGCAAATGGGAAAGAGTCTATGTATTGAGTCTAATTAAATGGGCATTTGGTTCGTTGGAGAAGTCGAAATTGCAAAAATTCCTCTGACTACTAGAGAAGGTTGGATATAAGGATTGATCCAGTTGTGTGTTGGAGTCTCGGACAATTGAACCATCCCATAATTAATTTGCATAAGGCCCCCACAACATATATTTTCTATCGATCTTTGCTAGGATATTTTGATCGTCAATTTGGGGACCACGCTGAGGAATGAGGTATAGGTAGTGCGCAAAGTAGGAAGGAGTCACTCTCTTGAGAGTGCGTAGACTTGGTTTTGTGGGCCATAAGGGGACAATGGAAGAAGGGATTTTAACATCCATGAAGCTAAAGATAGCCTAAGGAATGAATGTGTTAGATCTTTCCAAATAAGGTCTCGTAACTTACGCTCATCCAGTTATGGTGAGGATTTAAACTTGTGGAGTCAAAAAACAGAGCCAAGTAAAGGTTATATTCTAATAAGGCATATTTTTTGCCCATAAAATAATGGAAGTTCTTGCATGATTTTGATAAAATATGGCATTAATTTTTGGAAATCCGGGTTACAGCTATCAATCTTCAAGATTTTGGGTGCCACAGGGGTTTTTTATGGTGTTGAATCTATTTCCACCATAAAAAACATGATTCAAAAACTCCTATCATTAGATTTTTTGAAAAAAAAAATAACAAATTCTGCCGATTTTTGGGCATTTGTGCGAAATTGACACCTTGGTAGACAACATCCAAGTAAAATAAAAGATGAGAGGTCCAAAGTATTAAAAAAGGCTACACTACGGTCATGTGCCTTTCCACGATGAGTGTTGATCGAGGAAGGGTGAGCGTGAGGTTAAAGCTTCATTACGGAAATTTTGAGGTCTCAAATGGGCCTCCTAAGGGAATTATAAAATAATAGTGGAAATAATAAAATAATATTATATTACATTATCAAATTTTAGAGGGAATAGAGAAAAAACTACTTTTTCAACTCATATTTTCAACTTATCTCCCTATGGGTTTACTCAAATTTCGAGCGGGAACACTTGTTGGATTTATTCCTCATTCAAGGAGTCCCCATGTTACATACTTTTGATGGGTCCTGCTACTTTTGATGGGTTTTGCAAGCTACCTCAACTAACCTTAGATTTTGAATTTTATCACAATTATCAGTCGTTGTGGATATACGATTTTAAAGTGGCCAAATTTATAAGTAATGATCTAACTTCTATGCTACATGACAAACAATGGTAATAGGTAAACAAACATCATATTGTTACCTTAGTGTGGACTTATATGCAACATGGGCATTCTTTGTGTTCATTTAGGCTAGCATGACAAGATGATTTGAGAGGCACATTGTAGTCGAGTAGTGGGGCATTTCAACATGAGGAACACAATGGTAGTGATGTAGAGGTACCTCTACTTGCTAAAGCTTCCATGACACAATAATATATTCAACAATTTCATGAGCATCTCTTGGTCCAAGCTTTGGTTCATGATGGAAACAAAATTGACCAAGTTGATGACCTTCCATCCCTAAACCAATGAATAAAAAAGTTATCCAATATTATGATTGTACACATCCTCAATATGTACAACACAAAGCATCTAGGTATATGCATCAAATTGTTCCTTATATTCAACACAACTACATTAACACTCATCACATTTCTATCAACCACAAACCTTTTATGTTGTGCCTAGCGTTACCCGCTGACCCCAATCAATTTAGATATGCTTGTTGCATAAACATGTGAAAGAGTCCTCCCATGCTTAAAATGAGGTAGACAAAGCAACAACATTTGTTGAATAGATCAACATGTTCAATAAAAATTTTGTGATATTTTTTAAAAGGCATACACCATCGAATAACAATATGATCAACATTGGGTTCAACACGAGCTTAGATTAGAGAAAACTTGTAGTTACACTTGCTGGCCTTATTTTCTTGCATAAATTAAGATATTAAATTTTCAATTCGGGAGTTCATAAACATGTGAGATATCATGCATTTTATGTGAAAGCTAACAATTTGCTTCAAAAATAAGTGCCAACTCCACTTAAATTAATGCAAAATAGTTGTCCCATTCAAGAGATTTTAGAGGTTATAAACCTCTTTCCACAATTAATTGAATCAAACTTTAACTGCAGATATCATTGAGGATGAGATTGAATTCACTCTTTCTACCATGCATAAAGATAACTGAGTTGGGGTCCTAGTGGTTTTATGTTGAATTTTTACTACAAATTTTATAACAATATCAAGAACAATCTCTTGCTTGTGGTGAGGGAATCTAAAAGATTAGGGAAGATATTGAGCTCTTTTAAAAAAATCATCATCGCTCTTATTCCAAGAACCCAAATGGGACTCACTTTGTGGATTTCCATCACATTTCATGTTGCAACATTATATATAAGTTAGTGGCCAAATTCATTGGTGTATGGTTGAATCCAATTCTAAGCAATATATTTCATATGAACAGTTTGGTTTCTCTAGGGCAAACAAATCCATGATGTGGTTGTCATTACACAAGAACTACCCACTCCATCATATCTAGAAAAAAACAAGTGGTGGTGGTAAAAAATGATTTATCTAAACGATATGATAAGGTGGTTTATACCTTCTTGCATTTGGTATTAGTCAAATTGGGTTTGACAAAGGATTTGTTGACTAGATTATGGGATGCATACAATTGGTTTATTTCGCGGTCCTTATCAATGGTGTGCCCTCACATTATTTCAAGGTGTTTTGTGGTTTGCACCAGGTATTCCCTCCATCTCCTCTCCTTTTGCACCAGGTATTCCCTCCATCTCCTCTCCTTTTGCACCAGGTATTCCCTCCATCTAAGAAAATTATTTAGCCTTGAGAAAAACACTAGGTTCTTTCTCTAGGTGCAAGGTATCTCGATGAGAGGCCATTTCTAATACAATTTTTGTGGATAATGTCGTATGTTACACTAATGGATCTCTCGCATTATTAGAGTTGTAAAATCCATTTTGGACCATTTTTGCATCTCTATTGGAATGAAAAATAATAATGAAAAGTCTCTTATAATGCTCTCTTTCCACATAGAAGAACATCCATATGCTATTGTGGATTTTTCCCCTTTCACACGATGGTTGTTGGATGTCAGTTTCAAGTATTTAATCTTTTTTTAAACCAAATTGATATTGCATAAAAAAAAAATTCATGGCTTTTTAAAAAGTTAGAAGCACACATCCATGTTTTGGTAAATCATTTCTTCTCTCAAGGAGGTCATCTAACTATTGTAAAGTTTGTTTTGGGGAGAATTCTGGTTTACTAGATGACCATTGTTAATGTTCCTTTATCAATCTTAAAACAGATTAAGAAGGTGAGCTTATAGTTTCTTTGGCAAGGATACAAGGATGGCACCATCCCTCTAGCCAATGAGATATTATAGCATCTCCTAAATACTTGAGAGGTTAGGGAATAAAGAATATTTCTCTTTTAAAAAGAGCTCTTTCTAAAAAAATTCTCTAGCGACTCTCTACAAATAATTGTTTTTGGGTGAAGATTAATGAAGTCTAAATATTTACAAAATCTATCAATGATTGAATGGTTTCAAGTTTCTAATAAATCATATGAATGCTATATCATCTAGAAATAATTTGTGAAATTTTTCTCACTAATTGATAGCTAGGTTTCTTGGAAAGATGGAAATGGCACTAACATTCATATTGGTGAGGATCTGTGGATTGGGGAAAAGGAGGATTTCTATTTATCTAAGGGGCTTAGGGCCATCTTACATGAATCAAACATATATACTTTGGCTGATGCAATATTTGTTTATCTTCAACTGATCGACCCACTTGGATGGAAGTCTACATATACCCTAGGATTGAGTAGTACCTATACTAAGGAATGACACTCTTATATTTGGCGATTATCATCCAATTATATTATTTTAAGAGAAGGCTCACTAGTTTGGTCCAAAAACCCAGCCTCTGGTGAATACACTGTGTTAGCACTCCATAGTTTCGAGGTTGAAGACAGAATCCCGAAGGCAACATCAAAACCTCTTCGAGCCTAGGATCTATCCCTCCTAAGCTAAGAGAGGGATCTATCTATTAGATATATCTTTGTTTTATTGGTGTTTTAGGCTAGTTAATGGGTTAAGAGTTTGGATTTTGAATTTGTTTTGGTGGGGAAAGTAAGGGAAAAATTCCATTGGCAAATGGAGTCAAAAGGCTTGCGTGATCAATTTGCAGAAGCAATCAAGCGTGAGTGAAACAAGGCAAGCTAGGTGTACTACTTTGGATCATTGAGAATAAAATGGAATGGGAAGATACAAGAACAGTGGAATTTCAGTAGAGATTGAAGAGAAATTAATAATTCCTCAATTAGACTGGAATGTAAGGCTCAGTAGAAATCAAGGAGAAATTAAGAATTCCTTGATTTGGCATTAGTAGAAAACATAGAATATTTTAAACGCGGCTAGAATAGGGTGCTCTGGTAACAAATCATATTCGTCATTTTATGTTCTACAATTTAGCATTAAATAACTTCACCATTTGGTACACCACGTGAATCCTGAAAGCTTCCCTTGTATTACTTTGCAAATTGTCACTTAAACCACAACGAAAACATTTCCAGAATTGAGCAGTTTCTCATTACAAATTCCCCCCCCACCCATACTTCGACCGAATGAAGTATATATGCTAATCCTACTAAATGATTACCATCAATGTCGTAACTAATAGTCACTTTCTTACTAACTTCATAACAGAGAAGGACTAAAATTATTTGACATGTGTAAATACAACAGTTGGAGTCATTAAGGACATCTGGACATCCGACACTTTTTTGGACATCTGGCATTATTTTGATTCCCTGAAATCAGGTTTGTCATATGTTTGCAGGTGTAAATCCTATCAAGCCTGACACTTGTGTTATTTTGACTGTCCTTTGAGTGCTAAAATCTGGAGTTGGATATTCTTATGTTTTTATACCTTGAAATGCTCAATTTGATCGAATCTCCCATCTTCTTTCTAAAAATAGAAAAAACTGCTACAAATTTGATGACACATGTATAATATCAACTACCAAAAATTGAATCTGACAAATGATATACTATGCCTAAGCATATATGTTACTTCAAGCTTCAAAAGCTAACTGCAAATGTTTCCAAAACTGGTGTTGATTTTGCTTTGACATCGACCATAATGCATCAAACCAACCACCAAACTATGTTACAATACTGAGGTCCTCGACTTCAAGCTTCCACGACATGTTTCACATTAGTGATTTCCAGCCATTCTCCAGAGAATTTGAGCGTATCAGATTAGAATATTCCTAATTCTCTTTTGAACATCATGTTGACCCTAGCTAAAGCCAACATAATATTTCTCTTGAATTGAAACATCATATTGTGCTATTACCCAATCTGTCAGATCATCCTGCGAAAAGCTTCCAATCTGCACTGATCAAATTCATTGATCTTTAAACTGTTCATTTGATTTCTCTTTCCTTGATATGGATCTTGGTTTTAGCTTTGAGGTTTTCCCCATTCAACTTCAACATCAGTTGGTATGTTGTGACTTCATCATATCGATTATATGGCCTCAAGCTGCAATGGCAATTTCAGCCCCTTTTGAAAAAATTGGCACTTGTGGGCTTTTGAGAGCACCTCCATATATCCACGCATTTTTATCTTTGAGGATATTCAAATTTTAGTCGTCCTTCTTTCTGGAGCCGGACCACAAGCTTCCAAGACAATAGGCTTATTACCTGGAGCTAACTAAGGTTGTGCGTTAACCTTATTTCAGATGAAGGGTGTTATCTTGGCCATAATTTTGTTCCTGATTTTTACAAGCCCTAGTTGTAGCGGCAAGTTGCTGGGGAAAAATCTATTCACTGACTCTTGATAATTAGTGGGCCTTCAATTCCATTCTCAATTCCATGGTCGACGATGACTTCACGCTCGGAAAAATATGCTGCGCAACATTGTGGTGAAGAAATAGGCCCCTGGAGAAAATCGTCAGAGAATAATACCACGAAAGGTCGAATTTATGGCTCATGGTGCATGCGATGAGGTGTTGCACTCATCCATCAATACCCAAAACTAGATTTCGGAGGCTCCAGCGGGTGGTAAGCTATTTCGGATGGGGGGGATCTGACCTTTTCTAGGGATGACACGTGGGTGTAGGAGAGGAGACCAAAACCATTTATTTCAGACCCCCTAGACAATAAAGTTTGAATGGTGTGTGTGGGGGGGGGGGGGGGGGGCGCGAAAAATGATATTGCCTATTGGATCTAAAGCAGGGGTTTAATATGGGTGAATAGATGACGGATATTTCTATGATGAGATGAGATGATGAATGGAAGGAGCAATGTTTATATCATAAACGTATGGCAAATGGTAATATAAAATCTGAAAAGTTTTCATTAGGTTTTTGAAGGCTTAATGATATCGATAAGCACTAAATAATATATTTAGGCTTAGCTTGGTCTATATGGAGAATGAAGTAGTTAGCCATGTATTAGAACTAGGATAAGTTCTAAAGTATTTCCTCCATGCGCCTGTAAAGGGATTTCCAAGCCTTAGAGAAAAAATTATTTGTCCTTTTGACCTGTAGTACCCACTAGGAAATAAATGGAGCATTATTTTCAATATGAAAATCTGAAGAAAAATAATGAGTCGCCTCGAGATCTTGTAGATTATAGGACACTAACACACTGCAAAGATCAATTACAAAGCCTAAACATAAGACTCCTTCATGGGGGATATTTCTTGGTGGTGGTGGGCTCTAATGAAATGTCATGCTCTGATCAAATGCATTATTTGTTACGGTATAACATCACATAATAAACTTATTTTTTGGGATAATTTTCAGAGGCATGGATGATGTGGTCTGGGTTGGTGCCCACTTTACCACTTTGTAAATGAATCTATTGATAACCTCTTTATTTCTTGCACATACACTCAAAGGGTATTTGATCTTCTACAATAGGAATTGGGTTTTTCCATATGTTGGGAAAAGGAAACCCTTCCTAAATGTATGTTTTTATGGTTTTCAAACTCTTATTTTTCTAGTTTCCATGGGTTTCTGGTTATGTTTATTTACCATATATGTTCGGCTAGAAACTCTTCTACATTCAGGAATATGGACATTCCTCTTGAGATCACTTTCTCCTCTCTCCTTTGGATGATGAAATATTTGTTGTCATTTCAAAGACAAAAATACCTTGCTTCTTATCTATACCTCTCATTGACATAAAATTTCCTTGGGTTTTTTTTTAATGATGCTTGTCAAGGTGACCATCCTTTTTGTGGTATAGTGTTGGCCCTATTCTTGGCTTATAACCACATCATTCATGTTCGATATGCTCATGGAAGGAGCACCAAGAACAAGGCTAAGTTCTTGGGGATATGTACTATCCTTGAAATGGTGAAGAAGAAAGGGATAAAAAGGCTTCATGTGTTTAGTGACACTCTTAGTCATAAAATGGGCAAAGAAACAGATTCAAGTTGAAAATATTAGATTATCCCCCTTATTACAAATCATTGAGGAGTCTTTTCAAAAATTAGAATGACTCTCATTTTCACACATTTTTTTGAAATGAATGAGGAAGTTGGTCATTTATTTAAGGAGGATTGAAGCTACATCTTGGCATCTTCAGTATATGGGAGACCATAGATGTCATGGACGTTGAGTCCATTGATATAAATGAACGAACAAGACTCTACGGATGACCTTTTAAAGAATGTTTGTATGTAAAATGGTAACATAGGAACATTATGAAAAATAAGTCTTTTATTTTAGTAAAAAGGATCAACGAATAATAATTACTTTTTTTTGTGTAAGGGATGATCATCAACACTTAAGAAAAATGACAGCCTTCTAAATTGAAATCTAGAAAATTGAAGGAATATGGCCTAAAAAGATTTAGGTGGAACATGCATATTATGTTTTAGAAATATAAAGATTTCTTTTTTGGGAAACTATTGCTATGTAAAACAAAATTCTAATTAATCAATCCAAATCCAACAAAAAGGAACTAATTTTACTCATCTAAACTACTCATACTTCTTGAAAGTAAAAGCACACAACTCACTTAAAATCACTTGGTTGATTTTGCGCGACACTATTGTCCCACTAGTAGTTTCTTTGGGTTCAAAGATTCACAATGGACGACTCCCTAGTCTTGTACTCTTATCTTCATGGTTATTTCAAGTGTTAAAATGAGAGAAAACATCTCAAAAATGGAAAAAATGATTGATGCAAGTCTATTTTGATGGAATGTGCATGCATTAGGGTATTTTCTTAATAGAGAGGCTCTTCTAATCTTTTACCCAATCTCTCAATAATATTTTTCATCAAAGCATTGACTAATCTATGGAAAAAAGAGACGTACAATGTTTGATGCAACTCTAGTTTGATAGATTATGCATGCATTAGGAACTTTTCTTAATATAGGCTCTCCTAATATTTTACCTAATCTATCAATAAACTTGTTTCTCAAAATCATTGACTAATATATGGAAAAAGTGACTTGATTGTTTCATGAACAACTATCAAAGTATGATAATTAATGAAGTAACAAGGCTTACAGCTCAAAAAAGGAATTATGAACAATTATTGACAAGAAAAGCACACCAAGGGATATATGGACAAAACAATTTAAAATTTCATGAAATTAGAGACGATTGCATATGTAAGGATGAACATGAAAGAAAAACACATAGAGATATATATACCAGCATCCACAACAGTTATTAAAAGTTAGGAAAACCAGTGGACACGTTGAGACAATTGGTTCCCTCCATGCCATAGTTTGTACACCAGAGGACTATTGGCTACTAAAACTAAAAAGGATTGAATACATTGATGAAAGTGAAGTTTGAAATAGAGCTTCAACAAATAATTTTCTAAATATGAAGTTCATAATAGAAATATAAAAGTTTGAAGTCTAAAGACTTCCTTGTAGGCTTCATTAGTTTGTCATTTCTACATGAACAATAAAACCAACTACTAAAAAATATGTTCCTGGCTAACCAATTGTTATTCTAAGCATCCTTCTAAATGGGATTCAACCTCTCCCATGTCCAAAATTGTGAAAAATTCTTGAATGGTTAGATCTGGGTATATTTTCTTCATAAATTTGTAGTTTAGCTAACAAACCAATCACATTGACCTTGTGTTGACTAGAGCTATACATGCATTTTATAATAGAACTAAGGGAAACTAACCATCTTAGGATCATGGGAAACAAATCCATGTCCTTGATTTTTCCAAACTAACCTACAAATTGTTGAAATTCTATAGCATGTGAAATATAATATAATTTTATGATATGATAATTGCTTCCTAATGATTTTCAAACAATATTTCTCATGCCACTAATATCATTGAATAATTACACATAGAAAATTTCAACTGTAAACGCAGTTGAAAAAATAACGATCATAGAAAGGAAGTGATGCACAATAGACACAAATTCTTTTCACCTAGGAAACCCAATTTGGGAGAAAACCAAAAAATCCTTGTTGACAAGAAATAGTATTTTCAGCAAGGTTTACAAATCAAAAATATGTCTAGAAATTTGTGCCAACATTACAAGTCGAATCATTGGTCAAACCTGGTTAAACTTCTATTGTTCAATTCTAGTCAAGCCAATAAAAAGACAAGTCAGCTAACACAAACTACGACCTACGGACAAAATCACATGCAAGGTCGGGGATCAACTCGCATGTGTTACCTGCAGTCAAAATACAACTATATGAATTTTGATCAACGTTGATCAAAATCTGCGATTAAACGTTCACATATGTGGTTGTATGGACTGTCATCAAACCTAATCAAATCCTCACACTTGCATATGTACAAATATTGGTCAAACCCTTCACACATGTGTCCTCCAAGGCAAAGATAATGATGAAGAAAAGATGAAATATGGAAAAATTTCTCCTAAGCTGAATTTTTCCTCCACTAGAAAAGATCAATGAGCTTGCCATGTTGATGAGTTTCTCCTGACGTCCTATATAGAGCTCTAATTTTGAGTGGATACCCATTAAGAATACCCTCATCACAAGGAACCCCTTCACTTATTGAGCCTACATTATAGATCAACACTAGGCTATAATTGTTTATTCCACGGGTGGGTAAAACTCCATTAAATAAACAAATCAAACCTTCTTTATAAAAATAGATCACTCCATCCTAGACTAGGAAATGTGAGTACCTTGGGCCAATCTCCCTGAGCCATACACCAAGCTAATTGGATAAATACTACCCCGGGCCATTCACCCCTAGCCAAATAAATGTGGCCCCATGGGTGAATGTATCATTCCCCACGTAGTAAAATCAACATGACCTCGTGGGGGAATGTATCCCAGATTTTAAAAACTGTAGAAACTTTAACACTCCATCTCAACAAGGGAGACATTTTGCATCATGCCAATCTTGTCTCTCAAGTATACAAACTTCCCCCTAGATAGAGGCTTGGTGAGAATGCTTATAATCTACTAGTTTGTGGATATGTACTTGAGCTTCATTGCTCCCTTATGCAACATATCTTGGATGAAGTGATATTTTATCTCAATGTGCTTCGACCTTTCATGAAATATTGGATTATCTGAAATCTTGACACAACTTTGATTATCACAATATATCAAGGTTGTCTTTAGCACCTGATGAAATAGCCCTGCAAGAAGCTTTTGAAGTCACAATAATTCTTGACTTGCGACACTAGCTATGAGATAATTTGATTCTATTATACAAAGTGTCACATAAGTATAATTTTTTCTAGAAGGATATCATAGCTAATATTGAACTAAAGAAGCACCTTGAAGTGCTCTTTCTATCCATTTCACACTTGACCAAATCAAAATCAGTATATCCATACAACATCACTTCACCACTTGAGACATATATCAGACCATATCCAATTATACCATGCAGGTACCTCAAGACATGCTTTACTGCAACCCAATGTACATTCCTCGACTCAACCATAAACTAACTCATGGTGTTCATTGCAAAGAAAATATTTGGCATGGTGTTAACCGAGTACACCAAGAATCTTATCAATTGCCTCTACATATTTGGATCCACTAAATTTGAATCTGAAGTAGAACCAATCAACTTTTTTAGATTTTTCACCAGAGGTGTAGCCGTGGACTTATACTCCATCATAAAAAATCTCCCCATGGTATAAATTGTATACTTCCCTTGTCCAGGGAAGATCCCACCTGGTCTCTACCACAACTCCAATCCCAAGAAATAATACATCAAGCCAATATGTTTCACCCCAAACTCTAAATAAAATTCCAAATTTCACCTCATAATGACTCTCTCTACCCCATTAAGGAATAAATCTTCAACATACAACACCAAGATCAAAGCATCATCATCAAAAACCTTGTAGTAAAGTTTAGGATCGACATCAATCTTGGTGAAGCCCAAACTCATCAAGTATCCATCAATCCCATAATACCATTCCCTGGGTGCCTGCTTGAGTCCATACAAAGCCTTCTTTAATCTGAAAATATGGGACTCCTTCTCATGTATCACAAAGCCTTGAGGTTTCTCTATGTACACTTCCTCATCAATCACACCTTTGAGGAATTTTGTCCTTACATCCATTTGATGTAACCTCCAACCCATAACTACAACAAGAGAAATGATAGTCATGATGTGTAGAAAATCTAACCAAGGGGATTTAATCTGGTCTTGTAATGTACTAAAACAAGATACTGAATCCTTCTACAATTTGCGAAAACAAAATTCGATTGCATAATCACATAACATGAAAGATAAAGAAATAATCAATCGCACAACACAATGTATATTTGGGGAAAACAACTGCTTAAAACTGTGTTATATTTATATTGCATAAACTCAAGACCATGAAAAAATACAATGCTATTTCCCTTCCTGAGAAACCTTTGCACTCTGCTGACTGTCTCACTACTAACCTGTGCACAAGCTTCTCTTGCACACCTTTCTCTCACAATCTCCATGCACAAACTTGTGCTTCTTATTGCTTGGTCTCACCAACTCATGCTCACAAAAACAATGATTAAACTTGTGCCTTCATTCCTCCAATTAAAGGAATTTTTTTCTAATTAAGGAATGATTTATTTTAGGCCTTATTTTGATTGTATGCACCATCTGTACAATTTTCTGATTATACAACTAATAGTCTACTTACATTTAACTCCAATCTTAATTGAGCTTTCCTTAGAACTGACATGGAACAAATTTTTATATTGAATTATCAATTATCTGATTGATCACTGCATGTGAATTAAATCAGATTTAATTCACTGGACCTCTCACTATCTCATCTCTCATTTATAACTAGTTAAACTGATTTTAACTCAATTAATTGAGTTAACTAATTACAAATCACAAATAATTGTAACTAGACCCCATAAAATCATGGGATAAATCTACATGCCTCCTCTCTAACCCTCAACTCGAATTTCCTAAGCTAACTAAGTCTTCCTAACATAGTTAACTAATACAAGTTGTCATGAGATGAAATTAAAATTTTTATTCCAATTTAGTTAAGGGAAAATTAAATCAGAAACCCACTATGGTGCCATTTATGGGTGCCATTTTTCGGGTTCCATTTTCAATATTTCTTGTTGCAAAGTTCAACACTCCATATCCACAAGAAAGTAATTCAATCTATCCTGATCCAGTACCTTTAGAATGTTCTGCATGAAACACTTCTCTAGTGTTTTTTTCTCCTACAACTTCTAAAACTGAAAAGCATCCAAACTAAATCAATATGATGCATTTGTCATCAAAGTCTCTGAATGCTACTAGCTACTGCATTGTCTACTGAAAACCCTGTGCTACTGCTGACTCTACATCTGTGTCAACTACACTGCTGTGAACTCTGATCTGCCCTCCAGTATCTGACACATGTCACTCTGATATATGACTGCATCAATCGCTACCGATCCATTCTTCTATTTTGTACTGTGGGCCCCCCATAGCCAGGTCTGATCCATGAGACACAACATCTCAATGGACCTTGCCCAAATTTATTCTCTTGGGATTATGACTTCACATCGCCCCACCTCTCAGCTAGAGGTATGGATGCATGTGCTCCCGCTGCCCATATGGCTCGAAATTCCCCCCTATTCAAGGTCTCTGCTTGAGTGGACGCCTCCACTTGGTCTCCTCTTTTATTCGCTAATTGTGTTTGCTCCAGAACCTCCTGAGACTTCTTCTAAGGTTGCATGTTGAGAGATAATTTATGCCCCTTCTCAACCACCAAGTCTCTAAACTTTGTTTTTCTCCTCAAAGCTTTGCATGCATCTGGTACCTCAAGTGCATATAGGTTCTTGACTTGTGCATGATATAATTGTCCCGTTGTCACAAATATTTCTGAAAAAAGAGTTGATTTTAAATCGACAATATCTCCCTCTTCTGAACTCTTATTCGATCGATTTTTTATTATTATTTGGGTATTTTTCATAAGGAATCCATATATGCTATTGTTTTTTGAATTTTTTTCATTAAAAAAGTTCATATCCTCTCTGCAAACTCACTGCCCAAAAAAATATTGCTCTGATACCATGTAGAAAATATAACCAAGGGGATTCAATTTGATCTTGTAATGTACTAAAGCAAGATACTGAATCCCTCTACAATTTGTGGAAACAAAATTCGAAGCGTCCAATCACATAACATGAAATAGAAATAAATAATCAATCACACAACACAAGATGTATCTAGGGAAAGAAATTTCTCAAAACCCAGCTATCTGTATATTTCATAAATTCAAGACCATGAAACAATACAAGACTAATTCCCTTCCTGAGAAACCTCTGAACTCGGCTGACTGTCTCACTACCAACCTGTGCACAAGCTTCTCTTACACAACTTTCTCTCACAAGCTCCATGCACAAACTTGTGTTTATGATTGCTTGGTCTCACCAACTCTTGATCACCAAAACAATGATTAAACTTGTGCCTTCATTCTTCCTTTTAAGGGAAATTTTCTCTAATTAAGGAATGATCTATCTTAGGCCTTCTTTTGACTGCATGCACCATCTGTACAATTTTCTAATTATAAACCTAATAGTATACTTCCCTTTAACTCCAATCTCAATTAGGCCTTCCTTAGAACTGACATGCAACAACTATTTATAGCAAATTATCAGTTATCTGATTGATCTCTCAGTTAGAACTAGTTAAACTGATTTTAACTCAATTAATTGAGTTATTTAATTACAGCTCACAAATAACTATAATTGGACCCCCTAAGATCATGGGATAACTCTGCATGCCTCCTCTCTTACCCTAGACTGGAATTTCCTAAGCTAGCTAAGTCTTCCTGACTCAGTTTACTAATACAAGTTGTCATGATATTAAATTACAATTTTTCTTCCAATTTAATTAAGGGAAAATTAAATCAGAAGGCCCCTATGGTGCCATTTTTGGGTGCCATTTTCAATATTTCTTGTTTCCAATTTCTACATGATGGAAGTGTACCCGATGAATACAACAAAGGTCTCCTCAAATTCCTATCCCTCTTTCTAAGAGAACCCTCTTTCCACAAACCTTACTTTATACTTCTTAATGCTTCCATCTGCAACATTCTTGATCCTATAGATCCACTTTGAAGTCACTATTGACTTCCCCTCTGGTCTAAGAAATATATCTCACACTTCATTCTTCATGATGGATTGATACTCCTCCATCATGGCATCCTTCCAAACCTGTTGGCTTGTTTGCCTACTAATAACTAGAAGGTTATGAATCAATGATGTGGCTCATCATTACGATATAATTTAAGAAACTTTGTGTTCTTCTGCTCTCCCTAACAGAACCACTAGGATTTACATGCCTGTTTGCATCTTGCAAGGTGTTAGGAATCCATGTTGGCCTCTTCCAAGTCCTTGCAACATATCTAGGTGGGTTCACTGGATATGCTAGCTCTACTAACTCCTCCTAATAGTCCAAAGGATGAAAAATAAGACTAAATTTACTTTTACCCACAACCTTCAGAGCCTCCTACTCCTCACTATAAATATTCATATGAGACTCTCTAGACCTCTTGAAGGCTCTTTTATCATAAAAAGTAACATCCTGACTAACCTCAAACTAATGCTGTCATGGAATGTAGATCTCGTAGGCCTCTGAAGTCTTTTTGTATCCAAAAAAATAATATGTCTTTCTAGAAGGTTATAACTTCTTCCTCTTCTCTTTGGGCACATGGATTTATATTGGATAACCAAAGATCCTCAAATGACTGAATATGGCTTCACTCTTGTGAATGGCTCCTTGGGAGTCTTTTCCTCCAATATCTAATGAGGACTCCTATTCTAATCATAAATTTTCGTGCTATATGACTCTGCCCATAAGAACATTGGTAAATTGTAATCATGAATCATTTAGATGAAAACCTGCACAATGGACTTGTTCTTCCTTTATGCAAACCCATTTCGCCAAGTATTGTAAGGAACTATCAACATCCTCTTGATCCCTATCTCCTTGTAGATATAATTGAAGTCCTTGGAATTATATTCTCCTCCATTATCTGACTTCAAAACCCTGATCTTCTTCCCTATCAAGTTATCTACCTGAGCCATAAACTCTTGGAACCTGCTAAAGACTTCATCCTTAGTATTCATGAATTAGATCCATGTCTTCCAATATAAATCATCAATAAATGTCACATAGTACAAGAAACCACCCAAATGTTATATTCTCTTCAGTTGGCGTACATCTGAATGTACTATATCCAAGATCCCCTTTGACCTACTATCACTGCTGGAAAAATATCCCTTGCCATTTTTGTCATGTTCACAACCCCTGCAAACACCCTCATGCTTTTCCTCGAGCTTTGGAAGACTTGTAACCATCCTCCCATTAGAGGAAATTTCAGCCTAAAAGTGGCCTCCTAAGGAAAAATCATAAAACTAGCATTTGCACTGAGAGGTGCAAAGGAACACCAATAGGAGTAGTGGGGAATATGGAAGTTAGTAAAACCAACATTTAAGTAAAATTCCATCATATAAATTTAATTTTCATTTCCAACTGTAGCACCTAAAAAATGTCGACTAGTTGCTTAAAACTCAGATACATCTATTTTCATATTCTACATATGCTTGAAATCCATGAATGTGGTACAAAATTAAAATTTCTTTATGAAAAAATGCCCATGATTTCATGTAACTACCAGAGCCATAACTCCATTCCTTGGACCTAGATCCAACATTCTTCATCCACCAAAGCTTGAATAGGTTTAAAATATACAAAGTATGGCATCCTCTTGCCTCAAAAATACCTAAAAAATATGTATAGTTTAAATTTTATTAGATCCAAGCACTTTCATCACAACATTTGGTAAAGTTAAAAGCTTCGCATATAATAAATTCAAAGATATAATCCATAATTAGTTCTTATATAGGGAATGGTTTCATATTAAAATAGTCCATATCATCTTCTTTTGGTGGAAATCTTCAGGAAAAGGGTCTTCCCTAAACAATATCCTCTGCAGCATAGGAAAATCCATGTCTTTTGAGGACCTAGAAGTCGTTGAAAGATTAGGATCTCATCAGTTGCAAAACTTAACAATACAACCAAACCATAAAATACCCAACTCAAAGCTTAACGTTATATGCCTCAGTACATCCAAATCGTAAAACACTCAACTCAAAGCTTAACTTTGTATGCCTCTTAATGTGAGACAGGGGACTCAAAAACTTCCCAAAAATCACTTGCACATTGCGGTGTCCATCTTTTAAGATAGCATACCATACCATGTCAATCTGGAGCACAAGAGAAGAAACCAACTGTTTTGGAAAATCCATGGAATTGTAAGGAATTTCAAGGTGAAAAGCAATGCCAAAATTGTTTCCAAAGTTCTCCGTGGAAGGTTTTCACACAGAAACTAAAGAAAAATCCTGAAAATCATTAAATGTTCGAAGTAACTGATGATGAAAATAAATACCTAGTTTTCAAAATTTCTCGGTGCCCAAGCAACATTTTTTCCTTTCTCTAAATATTAACATAACTTTTAAGCATTTGGGTAGTTCAAAACATTCCATGAGAGACTTCCTTAGGAGCACAAACCAAAAATTATAGAATTTTGAATATACTATCTATATTTTTTTTACGAACACAGTTATATACTATCCATATTCCCTTTCAAATACTAGCTTTCAAGAGGATCTAGAAACATCGATTGTGAAATGTCAAAATACATTAAACATTCATACAATAATGGCATTAATAGTCATGAAGAAGTGAGCTATAAGAATTTATCGTCTTAAATATTTTTAAACTACCCATTTCATTGAAATGAACAATTATTGCTAGGATCAACCATCTCCCACCTTTAAAATGACATTTTTCTATCTTTCCAAACAAACCAAGCTGTCTTTCCTGGTGTTTGGAGTTTTTCCACCCTTGAAGAAAAAACAAAAGAAACAAAAAAAGGCACATATGTAGGACTCCCCAATAAAAAAATATGCTTGGAAAAAACACTAATATCAGGTGCCCATATACACAAAGATTTGTGAAGGAAAATAGTAACTACTGGAAATATTTGTGATATGGTCTCCTGACACTCTTGCTTTCCATAAGCTAGAAAACCCTTTGGAATTGAATCTCGCTGCTTGCCATCTCATTTTCAGATCAAAAGATTTTACCTTTTGAGAATTCTGAGGACGTGTGAAATTAATTGGAAATGGTTGAAAACAATATTAGATGAAAAGAGGAGATGGAAATTAGTGAAAACATGTAGGAGATATTGATACCTAACCTGGTGACATGGAATTCCATGAGAGGAACGCTTGTGGTTTTCACAGTGGTGTCGTGCTAACAAATTAATTTTGATATTTATGTGCTCCAAAAAGAAATATTTCTAAAATAACGAGTTTTCAATGTACATATTACGTGGTGGATGATGAAACTATGAGCAACACTCTGAGGAACAACCTCATAATATAACTCAATGATAAATAATCCTAATCCCTCAAAAATTGTTCTATATAAGATAATCTTAGATAATAAGATATTGTATTTGATGGACCTGCTTTTGAAATTGATCTAGAACGCCACCAAAGGCACTACCTCTCCCGGTCCTTAAAAAATCTTGGGCCAGAGCTTTGGCATTTTCCTTGTAGTTGTTCCTGATATTCTCCCCGCCCTTCTTAGATAAAAAAATTTAAAAAAAAATTACAGTGTCTTTTCATAGGAGTTACAACTTTTAAAATATGAAAAACATTGAGAATCATTGGAAAACATCAAACCTCTAAAGGTAGATCGGTGCAATTTTTTGACTGCCTCCTCCATGGGTCCAATACCAAGGATTTAATTAAATATGCATCAGTCAACTTTAAAATTTAAAACTATATTTCAACATTGAGAAATTGAGAAATATATGATAACAAATTCCAATTTTATACTAGTACAACCATCATCAGAATAGTAAAATTTGAGAACGTCGTACTTAATTTCTTTGCAGGCCTCTTACTAGCAAAACCATATGAAGAGGAGGAGAAATATAATGGTCTTAAATATTTTAATTCTTATGTATATAAACCCTACCATAATCAATTTGGTAACTTGTCAAAATAATGCATATTATTTCAAAGAATGCATCCAATTTCACATCTTAAATATCAAGAAAGGAATCATAGCAAAGATATTTAGCTTCACATGTAAATATTTTTGATATTTGTGTCGGCCCCGAGACGGTGTTTTCACAGAAAGCATGCTTGGAAAAAGTGGGTAGCAACATGAATGTGATTCGTCACCATTGTTGTTTCATGAGAAGCACCACCATATTTCGACAACTACTTGAAATTATCCCAAAAACTTAGAAAGAAAAAGTTGTCGGAAGGAGGAGGAATAACCCCCAAACCTCCTAAACTCGATGTTTCCTTCGATTGGCCAATGGTCACTTCTGATGAAATTGATGAATGTGAGAATTAATGAAATGGTCACTTATGGAACTGTACATGACCAACCTAAAAATTTGTTCTCATTACGTGAAGGTCATTTCTAGGTTGTTGCCAATAGTCGATTCGCATTGCCTCAACGTTTATTGTTTTGAAAATAAATACTTTTAAAATAACATGTTTACATATTACGTGGCTGACGACGAATCTATGAACAGTAGCCTGAGGAACAACCTCAATAGAATGCCTTCAGTGTAATGAATGAAATGTCCTTAAATAAAAATAAGGAAAGGATAAATGGATAAATAAAAAGTATTATATGAAACAAGAAAACATTAAAATGTTGCCCGAATTCAAGAATGCTAGGTTAGGATCATATGTACAATAATATTCAAAATTTATTATCCAAATATATATTTTTTAATTAAAAATTGAATGTTTGAAACAAGTGTGTTTTAAAATCCCATCCCAACCCCGAAAATGGCACCATCAATTATTAATTTTAAATATTAATTTAAAAACTATATATAATGTAATAGTTTAATTCTAGAGTATGGAATTAATTTTGTTTGGCTAAGATCTTGGACATAAGGAAGCATCTTAACGACTAAGAGGCAAAAACATCTAGGAGTAAAACCCTGCCCCCTTATGGACCACATGTCAAGTAATACCAGGTGGCATGGTTTTCCTTGAATGATGGTGATGAGTCACTTGATGACTATCCTCACTAATAATTTGACAAAGGAATTATGATAAGTTTTCCCACTTTGTAATAATTTGGAAAATACATAGTTCATTGAAAACTAGTTAGTAATGAATGGTTGAAAAAACACTAAAAGTACAACAATATAAATTATGTTAAATATTATATACAAATTGAGTAGCCACATCTTATACTTATATTATATGTGTTAATTTTTCCATATATATGCACTTATGTATATAATATTGCTAAAAAATTACTATTTTTAAATATAAAATTAATTATAATTTATTTAATCAATCATAACATTTTCTTTCTCTATTTTCTATTTCAGTTTATTATTTTTAATGTTTTTTAATGTTTTCTCCTATTCCCAATCACTAATTACAATAATCTACTTTTAACCAAGATTAATAATAATACAAAAAATTATAAAATTACTAAAATAATAACCTATCACCATATATTCACAGATTTCAGATCCAACCACTCCATGAGGGTGACTAATAGTAACCGCAGTTTTGAAGAAATAATGATCATTATATTTACAGATTTGACATATATTGGCTATGTTGATCTACATGTGTCACGATGAAGCCTTTGACTATCCATCATCGTATTTTCCTCAAACCAGTGTGACACAACTCATTACACAACAAATTGTTAAAAAAACCATCTTGTATTAAAGTCAACTTCAGCTTTAAAAAAAACAAAACACCAAATTAATCCAAGGGAAAACCTTAAAAAGCCACACATTTGTAGAGAGAGGGTATCAATTTACAAAAATTTAAAACTAAATTAATCTGTATGATTTTGAGTAAAGGAATAAATCGGACTCCCAGTGAACTTTCCCATCAATCTGTATGCTTATATTTGTTTTTTCACACCATCAAATTTGTTGTGCACAACATAATTTTTGCCTCTTGGTTCTCATTGCATGAAGGTTTATCGCTATGGAAACAATTAATTTAAAACAATAAATTTACAGATATTTCGTGGTGGACGACAAATCTATGAACAGTAGCATAAGGAACAATGTCATAATAGAACGCATTCGGCGTAATAATAGTTAAAATAATAAAATAATTGTTATGAATTTTGGAGGGAAAAGAATAAAACTACTTTTTTAGTTGTATTATAGGTTTACTCAAATTTCAAGTGTAGACACTTGTTGGATACACAATTAAATTTCTCATCCAACGAGTACCCATTATGCATACTTTCAAGAAGACCCACATTGTTAAAAATTGCAGATACATTAAAAAAGTGTGTTCAACACAGTTTTTTAATGTATTTGCAATTTTTATCAATGTGGTTCTTCTCAAAAGTATGAATAATGGTACTCGTTGGATGTGAAATTTAATTTCTCATCCAATGAGTGTCTATACTTGAAATTTGAGTAAACCTATAAGGATATAAGCCAAAAATACACTTAAAAAAAGCAGTTTTTCTTCTTTTCACTCCAAAATATTTACATGTACCTCTTTTTAAAATTAAATGATTTTGATTGGTTTACATATAATGACATGGAAATTACATGAAAATTTCATGGGCACTTTTAAGCTAAAATTTCTTCTAATGTCAATGTTGGAAAAGCCTTATAACACAGGTGAGAAAATATTTGATGCCATAACTTACATAAAATGACACTATCATGTACCAATTCCTGGGTTGGATGAATTAACAATATGTAAAGTTCTCCCTCTTGAACAACAATCACTCCTACTGAGACTATGCTCGAGCCCTTGGGCCATACAAGAACTTTATCATCTATAAATGCAACTTTTTAACCTCTATCCTCCAATTCTCAAATAGAGAGAAGGTTCTTATTCAATCCTAGTACAAAGAATACATCTTTCATGTGTAGAGAATATTTGGACTCTAGCTGAAGCACTGTTATCCCAACTCCATTCATTGCATACATGGAATTATCTCCAAGTTCCACTTGCAATGTTGAATCCTTATCTATAAAATCTTTGATAGAATCTCGTGAACGAGTCATGTCTCTAGAAGCACCATTTTCCACCAACCAAATATCACTACTATCAATAATAGTTCCTAAAAGAACCAAGACAAAGAAATATTATTTCTGAATTCCTTTTGCGATCTCATCAAGCTTAGATTCCTTTGTCTTCTTTTTTGGTAGATGCTCATCATCATCAACTGGAACTGAACTTCCACCTGTATTTTTCTTATCAATGTTTCTTCTTCCTTTTCCTTTTCTTACATAAGATTAAAGCTAGGTTTCAGTTTCTTCATCCCGAGGTCTCCAGAAGTTGTTCTTGGACAAAATTCTAGCCTTCTCTTGGACACAATTAGTCCAATGTTGATCAAACTTGGGTAGTTCATCCCATGCAAAAATACCCTGTACAAATGGATCCCATGAAGAAGGAAATCCATTAAGAGTCATTGTAACAAGATCTGCATCATCAACGGTATCTCCAGTGGCTTGAAGTTGATCTCT
Source organism: Pinus albicaulis (assembly GCA_034641835.2). Classification (NCBI taxonomy): domain Eukaryota; kingdom Viridiplantae; phylum Streptophyta; class Pinopsida; order Pinales; family Pinaceae; genus Pinus; species Pinus albicaulis. The sequence continues at coordinate 370,380,443 of CM076582.1, forward strand.
CAACTGGAGACTCTCGTGATATGAGTGGAAACTTAATATGAATTGGACATCATGATACTACGAAGCTAATGCCTCGCTAATTTCTTACTAGTGTTCTTACTCTCAAACAATCCCACCAAGGCATCATATATTTCTTCAGTAGTATTTAACTCAGTAACATGTGGAATCAAATGGTCCTTTATGGAATCTATCAAGATCCTCTTAGCCTTTTCTTCATTCTTCTTATTCCTGGATTTCTCCTCAAGACTTTGTGGTTCTGAAAATTTTTCTTCACGTGATATGGAATATCGTTTTCATCCAAGAGAAGGAGTATGCTAGTCTTCCAAGATTTGAAATTTCTAACACCATACAACCTGTCTTCTACTCTGAGACTGGGCACCATCTTGAGAAGAGATCATAATTCTGTTCAAGTTTTTGAATATTGGGATCTAAGGTTGAAATCAATTGTTGATCTTCAATAAAGCTCTCATACCATGTTGAAATTCTATAGCATGTACAGTAGAATATAATTTTATGATATGATAATTACTTCCTAATGATTTTAAAACAATGTTTCTCATGCTATTAATATCATTGAATAATTAAACACATAATATCTCAATTGTAAATGCAAAAAAAACAATAAATATCATAGAAGAAGCCATGCATAATAGACAATATTTTTCTACCTAGGAAACCAAATCTTGGAGAAAACCCATCAATCTTTGTTTGAGGAGAAATTATCTTTTCAACAAGGTTTACAAATAAAAAATTTGTCTAAAAATTTGTGCCAACATTACAATTCAAATCACTAATCCAACATGAACTATGGTCGAACTCACACATGCTGCCTGCAGTCAAACTCAGTCAAACTGCAACTATATGAATTATGGTCAATTCTAGTTAGGCTCCACAGTGAAACCCTCACACACATGGTTGAAAGGATTGTGGTCAAAATTGGTCCAATCCCGACATGTGTGACTATACGGATCTTGGTCAAACTCATTCAAACCCTTCACACATGTGGCCTCCAAGAGAGAGTAATAATGATGAAGAAAATATGAAAGATGAACAAATGTTTCCTTAGCTCAATTTCTCCTCCACTATAAAAGATGAATGATCTTTCTATGTTAATGAATTTCTACTCACATGCACGTCTATTTATATAGATATCTAATGTTGAGTGGAGACCCATTAAGAAGCCCCTCATCACAGGGAACACCTTCACTTATTAAGCCTACATTGCAACTCAACATTAGACTAGAATTGTTTATTCTACTGGTGGGAAAAAACCCCATTAAATAAATAAATCAAATCTACTCTATAAAAAATAGATCACTCCATACTAGAGAAAGAAATGTGAGTATTGTGGGCCAATTTCCATATGCCAGACACCAAGGCTAATGGGAGAAAGACTAACCCTAGCTAGCCACCCCTAGCCAAATCATCACGGCCCCATGTGTGAATTTATCATTCCCTTCCTAGTCAAATCAACATGACCCCATGGGAGAATGTCTTTCCAATGCTGCAAACTGTAGAAACATTATTAAAAATAACTAAATGAATGAGAAATTATGAAAATAATTATTTCTTGTAAAAATATGGTAAGATTGATTTACAATACGTAAAATTTCATGCATATATTAAAAATTAAAACTTAATGATAAAATACCTTGAAAAGTATTTTATTGTTCAAAATAGTTGTAAAATGTGTGCAAAACATAATAAAATTGGTGTAGGATAATTTTATTTGGGTCAGTTATGTTGTACTGACATGGAAATATATCATAAAATTGAGGACTAATAACAGTTGTAGAAATAGAAACTCATATGCCTCGAAAATAAGTTCAAATCACTCTATCACAAGAATTACACTATTGTTGAGGCTATGGGTGATTTTTTTTTGTATCGAAGTTTCCACCCTTTACAATCTTACACCCTATATTAAATGTAGAGATCTTCAACCATAATATCTAACTATAATATATTTCTAAAAAGTGGTGTTGACCCACATATATCTCACCGATGTTAAAGCCTGCAAAGTATTGCAAAGCTTGGTATACTTGTGTTATATTTAAGCTAAAGTAGGTGGGGTCCTCTAGCAAAAGTGTTATTAATGATTAACTTTATTGTTTATGGCTTATTTGACTATATGACATAAAAATTATGTATTTCACATGAATATCATTAATGGTTTATTATCATCACCCATGCATATTGATTCATATTTAAAAGTTTTGAATACATTTCTAAAATTGATGCCTCATCATATAAAATTGATCTACATATGTTTCAGTCTTTTGGCACACATGAAAGGTTGAAGAAGGTTGATTATTATCATAGAAACAATATTGATCATGTATGGTATAATATTAAGGAAAATCCTTGGAATATGGTTTCAAGCATAGAAATACATATTAAAATAGCTACATGACAAGTGTTATATTGAAATTATGTTACATTACATGTCCATAATCCAGATAATCCAGATAACTCTTCTTCAATTGATTGACGAATTTCTTGTAACACTGTGGATAATCCAGATAACTCTTCTTCAATTGATTGACGAATTTCTTGTAACACTGTGGATAATCTAGATAGCTCTTCTTCAATTGATAACCACTGGAGCTTAAAAACCATCACAATGTATGATATTTTATATGAATAAAAATTTGTGTTTGTAGTTACAAAATTGTGAACACTATGATAATATATGGATCTTGTTGGAGCATAGAACCTTTTTTGCTAATTTTGTAGGTATTGGGCCATGCAGGATAGATGAGGAGCGTGGGATGTATGAATGGAGCATAAAAGAGGGTTGGCGCATGAGGTAGGGTGTGAAGCAGATGGACGCCATGTAGGAAATAGGATATGGCGCCCGAGGAGTAGAGGCACGTATAAGGAAATATCAACAGTTAGGATTTTGTAGCAGGATGGAGCCAAACAAGGATTTCGTGGCAGCAAGAAGGTTATATATCTTTTGCAGGAAAAGGAGGAATGACAGAGTGGAGTAGTACAGCAGGATGATATTTCAAAGGGTTGTTAATACACGTGGTCCATCTCATAGATGGGATTATGAAATATCCCAATATCCTGTAGGATAGCTGGAGCGGCAAGGTAGAGGGTCGGGAAGAATCTAGGGACTTCTAGGCTAGGATAAGAATGAACTTTAAAGATAGATCCCGGGTTGGAGGGGGTAAGATGAGAGAGAAGGTAGACAAAGGAATTTCCCATAAAGAATCCATCGATTCATCTGTGAGTAATAGTTTTTCTTATTTGAGTCTGTGTCTATATGTCATATTAGAAAATTAATTATTTTCAGTCTTCATAACTAGTGTTGTACTCATTTCAATATGTATATCTTATGTAACAAACAAAAGAAGAAAGAAAGGTTATTATTTTAAATCATGGGTTTCATACTTCTTATTGATGGTCTTCTCGCTAAAATCATGTTCTTCATGCTTCTAAGGTTTTTTAGTTCATAGGATTTATCGTCATGAGTCAAGAGAGTCAACATCATGCTTATAAGACCCTTCCAGGAAAAATTTATTTTAAAAAATAATTTATTTTGGGTCTAGAAGGTCTTGGAAACCTCCAAAGTACAAGTCAAATCTAACAGCTTCAAGTCGGCCTAAAGGAGGGAATTTGACCCCTTGGAAAGGATATATATAGAAGCATATTCGATCTCATTTGGAACTTACTCACTCACAAGTTCGATCCCTCAAGAAAAGGTTTGACCTAAGGCTAGAAGAGGAAAGGAAGGAAGAGAAGGTCTAGAAGGAAAAACGAATCCAAGAATTCAAAGAAAAAATGTTTTTGGGCTCTATCTCTCTCAAGCGTGAAAAAAACTAGGGTTTTTGTAACTACAAAGAAGGCCGAAACTATAGGTCCAAATTGCCAGATAACTAGTTGCATTTTCAAGTTGCCGGAAGAGAAAATATTTTGTCTTGACCTCCTTGACCTAGGGATGATATGTTTTTCTCAAAGGAAGGTCTCTTAAATAATTTGGATTAGGGTTTTTTCAGTAGGTATAGGGACGATGTTGCAGGTCGAAGTTACAAGGTCAAAGCTAGACAAAATTGAAGCTGGAAGTTGCTTGAATCAAGATTTGTTTTTAGTAAATTAGACTAATTATATTAAGAAATCATATGGTACAAAGTGAAGTTACAATTAAGAGAAGCTACATAGCGGGGGAATTGAAAATGATGAATTATCAACCTCGGTCCCGTAAGTAACCAAGAAATAAGAAAAAAGGATCAAGAGGAGTAACAAGGAAACAGAAGGAGATAGTCACTGGAGTCTACCTGGAATGGGTTGAATCACCAATACGACATTTTTTTTCCTTTCTTTTTGTTAACTTTGACCCATCCATCCTAGGGCAGGTGGGAAGGAACCACTTGAAGACTATTGTTGACAGTAGGGAGAGTCTCATTATTCGTCTGGTTTGCAACCTCCACTTCTTCTTCAGTCTCCTCCTCATCCAAGCTTAAGGACTCAATGTCATCCATGGGGGGCGGATCGTATGGTTTCCAGCTTTTAGATTTTGATTTGCGATTGATTTTGTTCTTTTGGGCGAGGAATGTTGTTAGTGTGAATTCTAATTGCAAGCATACGCAAAAAACTCACTTTAGTTGTGCATAAAAAACAGCCCTAACATAAAAGATCGCTGTCAATTTCCTTAGATCTTCATTTAGCGATTAGAATAAAATGCTATATAAATCCAAATCTATGTAGTTAAAGACATTAAATAGAAAATAATAAGAAAAAGTTGCTCCATGCATTCAATGAACAAGACAAGGGCACAACTTATGACACACAGGAAAGGGAACATGAGAAAGATATTTTAACCCTCAATGGGATGGGTTCTTGTATGTCCTCACTTAAAAGCAGGATCAATATTTCTCTCTCTTGATGAATTTGCATAAAGCCAGGACAAAATGGAACTCAAAGAGAGCTCACAAGCAAAAGTAGAAAAATATGACAATGATGGAGGATCAAAAGTCGGACAAAAGTATACATCTAGGGTGATATTTAGGCAACAAAGGTAGTGAATGAATGGAAAAACCTTCCTATTTACAGACCAAAGTATACATCTCTAAGGTGATATTTAGCGACAAAAGGTAGTGAATGAATGGAAAAACCCTTCTATTTATGACAAAATATTGAGTTAGTCTAGATATTGGTGCATAATTAAAATATTATTAACCAAATCTAGATCCAACTTTTATGGAATATTTTATTATTTTTGTTGGAGGGAAAAAGAATTTGAATTTGGTCAAATCCCTTTATTTGTAAATAATAAATAAATAAATGATTTATCTATTATTTTAAGAATGTGGTTGAGTAATAACTAAATAAATAGTGATTTATTCAATTATTTATAAATGATTTAGTCAATTTTAACAAGGAATATCATTTAAATAATTATTCCTAGAAAATAATAAGATAAATAGTGATTTATCTAAATAATTTTCCTATTTTGGGTTAAATATGATCAAGAATATTAATTAAATTGTGGTTTAATTAATTATCCCTTAAGGAAAATCAAACAAATAAGGATTTATTCAATTATTCCTCATGGGGTTTCCTCTTTGGACTAGAAACAACTTAATAAATTATGGATTATTAAGTTATTTTTCATAGTGAAAGAAATTTTACTATGGTAAAATTGGTCTTACATGGTGTACTTTGGTCCATCTAATAGTAACAAGTTAGATGACCAAAAATTGTTGTAACAGATTGCGCCCCAAAGTGTGAGCGTTAGGAGATAATCGTATGACCGAAGTACGTTGTAAGAACTCAATCACTAAACACCGAAGGGGGAGTCAGAGAGATAGAAATAGAAGGTAGACTAAAGCACGAGAGGACAAGACCTGGAGGAGGCGAGACTTACAGGTGTGACAAGTCTCTTTTATGAGTGAGTACCTATTCTACATGAGGTGGGGGGGGGCATACCTATGCTCGTCGAGATAACAAATTACAAATAATAATGATGCATCTAACAAACAAGGAACTGAACTATATATTACATTTTGGCATAAACATGGGCGAGATAAAAACATGATAATGGATCCCATATACATATTGTGCTTGGTGTTAGCACCTAATCTGGACCTCAGGCTGAAAAAGGCAAATCAGGGTAACATCTAAACCACGCTTAACCTTGTAGCTAGCCCTACAAGGACAGGAGAGGGCTCTCTCCCTAGAATAGATATTCAATAAGACAAAAATGAACTGATTTTAGGCTAGGTATATAAATGGGAAGAGGGATTTTAATAAATGACTGAAATTTCAGGGATGTATGGGACAAAAGGACAACTTGAGCTAAGGAATTAAATCATGGATACATGGTATTTCATGGGGCAAGATAGGCAGGGGATTTAGCAATAAAATTGAAATAAGATGGAGTGGAAAGACTGTTGAGAAGCTGAAAAGGGCATAATAAATTAATCCTTTTCAAACAGAAGAAAATACACAGAGTATGAATGATTCCCCAAGGCAGAGCATATAAAATGGATTCTACCTTTCTAACTTGAAAACATTCAACTAGAAATGTTTATGAATGAATGGTAAAACATAACGAAGTACATATGAAACATAAAGGAGACACATATGTTAAACTCATACCACATGAATCCCACAAATCAGAGCTGCATCACTTTATTAATTCCCTGCCAAACTGTACAATGGAGCGCAGAGCTCACTACCACACTATTCCCCTACTTCTGATTTTTCAGACCTCAGACTTTCAGACCCTTTACAAATGATTGGCATTTACAATAAATAGACATATTTGCAAGAATAAAAATCAATGGGAAGAGGAGGAATCGCAACTGAAGATGGAAGGCCAAAAGCTCACAGTCTCTCAGTAAAGGGAGAGCTGCAATACATTATTTCATTCGAAATTTTTGGATATCCGATGAGGAGGTGAAACCTGTAGCGTGGATCCTTTCGAATCATTACTGGAGATGTGACTGTTACGATTTTGCTTCTCGGCCTTTGACGTTTTGCTTTCCATTATTTCTTTATTCTTTGGCTTTTTAATAGAGCGCTGATAAAGTGAATTTATGCTTTTCGTGAAGGTAAAATGTATTTTAAATGGGAAGAGGGAAGGGAAATGGAGGCGGGAACCACATAAATTGCAATCGGAGCCGGAGCGGGGAATGATCGCAATCACAAAATTTGCGATGCGATCGGAGGAGGGGGCAGGACTTGTGATTGGAGGATTTGCGATGCGATCGCATCGCAAATATTTGCGATGGGCTCATCGGGGCATACAAATGAACTTTTCGATTTGTGATGGTGCGATTAATCGCATTGGGGTATATTGCGATGGTGTGATCAATCGCATTGGGGTATATTGCGATGGTGCGATCAAAGGAGGATTTGTGATGGTGTGGTCAAAGGATTTGCGATGGGCTCATCGGGGCATACAAATGAATTTTGCGATTGCGGCGGGTTATATATAATATAACTTTATAATAAGGTTTTATTGAAATGCATGGTGGGGAAGTGGTTGGGATCGGATTTAATGTTTTAATGCGATTTGCCATTTGAAAAGGGGGAAAAGGGGTTTTTAAAGGGATTTGATCATAAGGTTAAAAGGGAAACATGGGAAATAGGGGGGGGCTTAGGGAATAGAGGGCTTTTACTTCACTTAAGAATAAAATTCAATCCAGAAGTCAGTCTTGAGAGTGTAGTATACCGCTGAAAAGCTCTTTCTGGGCTCTTTCTGATGGCACTACTTTGAAGATGATCTGGCGCCAAACATGTTGTGGAAAAGTTCTCTGAAGGCAGGGACATCGCTTTGTGGAGATATCAGCTTCTGAATTGTGACTGAAAGGCGAAGTATCATGTTTTCACCTCAAATCATGGTTTTGAGGTGGAAATTAAATCAAACTGAATGAATGATATCTCTGATCTTCTTGGTGCTGTAACTCTAAGATTATTGACTTACTCATGACCTTGCTGATCTTTATTGACACTTGACTCATTAATTTGACCATGGTGAGACCTTAGAGACTAATGAGACCCGTCCTATGACCTACTGATATGATTTTGAGAATGAAAGTGACCAATGACTGAAGACCATAGGGAGGAAAATCAGCAAGTACCTCATGAGGGAAAACTGATAAAAATTACTACCATCAATGAATCCATGACCTAGCGGAATGGTGAAATTTATTCGGTATGAGACACCTAATATGCAAATGCAAAAGAGAAATTTTGATCACTGATGGCAATGTGACTAGACTGACACTAACATTGGCTCCAATGGGGATGGTAGCTCTTTGGAGGTGCCAAGAACACCATAGACCAATTAGCCTTATCCAATGGGCAT